>JAKELG010000308.1:0-43624 GCA_021527035.1 Lactarius vividus | reverse complement strand
TTTAGTATCCGAGGTACAGTTAGATCTGGGTAATTCCCAGCTGGTGTCGGTAGACATGACCTAGGTGTTGTTGGCTGACCAAACGACCCGACCATAGACTCTGTATAGTTTTGAGCAATATCACGCAGTGCGTGTAATAAATTAAATCCAACTCCTTTAGAGGTGGTAGGTACTCCTGGGGACTCGGTCTTGGCAGACTTATTAACCAAGAAAGTTAGGGAAGCGAAACCCTCAACCCTAAACCCTTAACCTAGTGAGTAGACAAAGTACCCTAATCGGGAAACGTCGTCAACAACCATGTAATGACACTTTACATGCGTTTAGGACCTAACCCTAAACCCTAAACCTTAAACCCTCAACCTTAAACCTAACCCTAAACCTAACCTTAAAGGCTCTAGGCGCTTGGCTTTGGTAAACTCACGTGATATGACGTACGACCTGACTTGCAAGGAAGCGCCCATGGTGGCGCTCCGTCGCCAGGTTCAGGCACCGGCGATCTATCCGAGGAGGCACCAGGCACTCACAGGCGTCTATCCTTAAGGGGTTAATCCCTTAGGGGGTTAATCGGGCCCCTGGAACCTGGCCCCGGGAAGGCGGCGTAAAGGTTTACGTTTTAGGGCAGTTACCGGATTATTCCGTGTAACGGCAGGTGCGTGATCTCGGAAGTAGATGAACTTCTTACCCCCTTGCAGGTCACCTCCATTTGCTGAAGTCCGACAAAACGTAAAGTAAGCATATCGAACAAACCCCTCCGAGAAGGATTCTGACGTCCGAGACGTTGTTCGTGCTTTTGCAGGATAAGCCCCTGACGTGAGAAGTTCACGTTAACCGTCAGGGTCTACCGTAGTTTTCTCCTGCAAGTCTGTTGACCCCCATCAATCCTCCGCCATTCACGCTTGACGGGCCTTCGGCCCGTCTGGAGTGGCGTGGTTTCAAACTCCTCTTGAAAAGTACCCTGATGAGCATATAAGCGAAAGGGCCGACGCTGGGCATCCCCCACCGTCCTTGGTACTTTTCGCACCATCAGGAACTCGCTGCTCGCCTTCGGCTCGCAGCTTTATTCACTCCCTCCCTAAAGTCCCACCGAACGTTCCTTTTGACCTCCCCCTTTATACTTACCGCGACCACCTCGGAGCCTACCAACGTCACCCAGCGGTATTCCCAGACTCTCCCGACAACCACCGCTTTCGCCCAGAAGGGAACCCACATCATACCAAAGCCTAAGTCAGGCCAACGTCCGTGGTAGACATTACAACTCCTTGGAATGGCGAAGTTCACAGAAGTGCATGCACAGGCACGAAGGTACGTGCACCTCATATGCGGCTATTCGTTCTGCCTGTGCATTCTTATTGTATTGTCTGTCTCAGCTCCAGTGTCACTTAGCCGTCGGCTGTCATGGAGCTGCTGGGTTCTAACTCTGGCATTGCAAGTGCTGGGGGTGCTCACGCTGGCTATCAAATGTACCAACGACCATTCAGCTCCAGTTCTGGGAGCGGTTACACTATCTGGTACTCCTCTCGGTCCGATTCGAACATTCAGTCACCACCCGTGATTCCCCAATCAAAGACTGGTCATTTATATGTTCATTTTGATGCGCTTACCAAAACCTATCAGTATTGGATGCTCGGCGTTGGTGGACAATGGGAAAGCGTTACCAAAAATGTGGAATATCCCCACAATCATGACCGGGTCCTTTCCATTCGCAGTAATGGGGAGCCAAGTTGGGTTACACGAGCAACAATCAGCACGACAGAGACTAGAAGGGAGAAGGGAGCGAAGTCATAACTAATTGTACTGTAACAAATGAATTGGAGTGTCATTGTGGGTGTCACGAGGTGAGGCGAATGACGAATTATGCGTGCATGTACTATGCCTGATCACTCATTTGGATGTGATCACTGAGTCAGACACATCAATTTTCTCACTCGCCTCTGGCTCAACCCCTACCAAATTAAATACACAGTGTCTAGTACTCTTTAATGCACTCGACCTCTTTTTTTGTTAAAATCTGGTTGTGTTGTGAAGTTAGAAAAAAGACCTTATGCCACGCTTGCCGACCAATGCCGTGTCAGGGTTCAATTTAGTGGCTGACTACTTTCCAAAGTGGAGGGAAGCACATGTGAGTGGTCTCAGTCAAGTGGGGTTCCAAATCTTCCAAAATGGGACCCTGACTAAGCGTAACCGTCTGACAGTCCGAATGTGTGAGGCATAGTATGCATACATCCCCACGTAACTGTTCATGTTTACGTTCTCTGTCTCGCATCAATGTTTCATTGAATTTTGTCATTTGACGTCAACTCAACTGATACAGGATTTAAATCTGCAGACACTTTCGCCGTTTTGAACGTCAGTTCAAGGCACCAATCCTGAAGCTCTGGAAACTCATCCCGCTCTTCGGCCCTGACAGGATCGGGAGTTATCATGTCGGGCCATGGGTGGCATTCTTATACAATGTTCTCGATGTCACCCACGAGTGCACCACGAGTGCACATCTGCTGCCGAAGGAAGATTCAGATACCGCTGATGGGATTGATTACAGCCCCCCTCAACTCACTCTGAGCCATCCAACTATGAACCCACATGTTTGTTCGCTTGCTTAGATACACTCAACCTGCATACTACGCTGTACTATACCGTACAGTAAATATCAGTAATGGAGTCTGCTACGAGTCTATGTTGACTCTACGAGCAGTAACTCTGCCCCAGGAGATTCCTATCGTTTGTGGATTTTGCCGTAAACATTAAAAAATAAACAAACTCCGTTCTGACATTCCATGTTCGATCAGAGCACAGTTGTAAATGATGTTCGTAATGTAGTCTAGTCCGAATGCTAAGGGCGCCCAACCCCAACTGCATTTGCAACTCAGCAGGAGCACCAAGAGAAGCGCTGCATCTATGTTTTGTTATGGGTAATGGGCTGCTGTTCAATGCTATATATGGATACGAATACGATGTCTGGACCATATATTTACAAGGGTCAAATACTGTAGAGATTTATGGAGGCAGCTGGCTGATAGATTACGATTATCTAATACGTCGGTCTAGCCTCAGTTTGCCGGACTGTGTCCGTTCCAGGCTGTATGAGCCTATATCCCAACGAATACAGATACTAATGAGAGCATATTCAACCTCAGTCTGGCATATTCTGTGTCTTATTGTACTGCTAACTGTCACGCATGTCTAGCCCTGTGGCACCATTATGAGGTTTGACATCTCATAAGATAACAAACTTTCTTGAAAATTTCCTTGGAAATTTCTTGGTCAGAGTGCACATCCAGATTAGAAGGACCACTCCCACAGATGAGTTCGGATTGTTCCCAAGACAGTGGGGCTTGTGATAAGAGAACAATGGCTCTTAGAATAAGTTATAAGTACTGTAGGTTGTACTGTAGGTTAACCGAAGCAATTGGCGCCACCCTCCCTTCCTATTCATTAAGTCATAACAATGAAGCGTTCTTCCGATCGGATAACTCCACCAAACCCACCGCCATCAAAGCAGGCTAGACAAGAGCATCCTTCCCGCCAGGATGAGGTTCAGTCCCCCTCCCGTTCACTCACAGTTTCTGAGAAGACCATCAAGTCTTTGCGTTCTGCTCTCCAAGACATATCTGTATCTGCACCCGACTGGAAAGAAGAAATCTATTTTGTCGTTTGGGTGGGATTGAGAAAATCTGTGCTCAAGGGATCAGAGGGCAAGTGGGTTCCTAAAGCTAGGTTCCTCAAGAACCTTCGACACTGTTACGATTTTCCTTCCTTTTCTTGTGGATGCTTCCGTTCCTTACTTCTTACTTGTTACGTCTACCACGGACGTTCGTCTGACTTAGACGCTGTTGTAACGTGGGTTCCCTCGGGGGCGAAACCTGTGGTTGTCCGAGTGCTCTGGAAAGACTGCGGGATGGGGCCAATACGTGCCTGTAGAGTCCCGATAGGTGTACAATGTCTCTTTGATGGGAACGTTCGGGGGCGGAGTGGGGACTTTGCGAATATACTCCCACTCGAGGTTGTTGACGATGTAGTAGCAGTGGGTGGGACGTGCGGTGCGAGAGTTGAGATATTCGAAGACGAGGTGACACGTGGTACCAGGCGGGTAAGTCACGGTCGGCTGATCTACCATTCACGACGGAAGATGGAGATAGAGTCACGGGGATCCCTGCTTGGTCACAGAGGGATATGCCGGAGCTAGTTCACTTAGGGACACCTCGGGTCCCTAGCACAGAAGACGAATAGAAGAAGTGGTATTGGAAGAAGACCAAGATGGGGATCCTGGTCCGTACTACTGCGAACTTAAATACAAGTAAGGGAGCTAGTTCCAGCTCCGCTCGAACTTGTAAGTAACCAATAGCGTAAGTAGCGTATCCTAATAATAGAATGCGCAGTCGTCCTTGTAATACAAAACACGTACAACAATAAGAGTCATCAGTCAGCAAGCCTAATCCCAATCACGTACAACAATGGGGGTTATCAGTAAGCGCAACACGAGGCAGTAAGATCCGAAGTCCATGACGTATTACTGCTAACGCGCCGAGTCATCACGAACGCGTCAGAGTCCACAACCGGTCCGGGCAGTCCAAGAACGAAACGTAACATTACTCCCATACCCCACCTTGTTACGCCCATAACTCATCACGCGCCCAGCCATTTCCCATGATCTCTTCGCTGCATGATATGCCCTCATGTCCTCTTCCTTGTATATTAAAGTCCACGGCGCTCCGGTCTCAGCTGACTTCCACATGACCCTGCGCAATCACCCTATTCCTTACTATAATTTCACCCTTGTTCCGCTTTTGTTTAAGGACTCCACCTGTCGCACCATATGTTTGTTGCGTACAAACACCCTGTACTAGTATATAAGTCGCACACTACCTAGCTTGTACGGTAGACTTGACTTCTTGTGTAATACCACATCGTTGTCAATCCACGAACGACCTTTTCGCTTGCTGTTTCGCTTGAGCACGACTTTGGTTCGCTTTTTCGCTTGAACCCCAGAACTCTCGACTACCACCCACGTGTCTGAGGAGACCGTGTGGTGCTTGTTCATCATCAGACTTGGTCTTAACCGACCAGCTCGCATCCCGATACCTCGGCTTGAACGACTTAGTGACATGCACGTCGCACATAACGTTCCTGTGGTAACGTTACAGACACCAAGAACATGAATTTCTTGCGGTGTTCGAAAGGGCAAGAGCTGACGATGCAAGTCTGGAAGAATCATGGGCTATAGCGACTCACGGTGAGTACTTTTTCTGCACCACAAACAAGTCGTCATAATTAGCTCTCAGATGCATTTTGGGTCATCTCACCCTCCGTGTCTGTGTCTCAACGTAAGGCCCCAAACCTGGCTATTCCCAGAACTTGTCTGATGGCACACATCCCAAGCTGTACTGAGTAGAACTAACCCAGAGTCGCAGGAGAAGGGTGAGTCCGATCCATTTAGCGTGGTAGTCGTGCTCGTTAATGGTACCCTTAGTTGTTGAGCTCTCTTGGAGCGCAGAATTTATCGGACATCTTCCACTGGTGGCCCTCGAAATGCACGTTTGTGACCAAATGAAGTTGGTAGAAACATACGCCCGCTACTGTTCTATTGTTCAGTCGTCCGGAATGGGCAAGTCTCGCTTGTTGGACGAGTTATCAAAGAAACATTTCATGATCCCAATCAATTTGCGCCCAGAAGATGCCCGAGGTGTGTCACTTCCATTTCACTTTCGTGGTTCTCAAACCTGGTCTGTTAGGTTTCCCCCCTGCCGATGATGTCGTTCGTGATTTCCTCACCCACGTTGACAAGAAAAACAAAAACATGCACGTGTTGTCCCTCTCCTGAGCAAATCATTTCTTCCACGCATTGTTTCTCACCGCCGCTGAGGTCGTTGCCGACTTCCCCGTTCAAAGCAGAGCTGAGCGGATACAACGTTTCCAGGCATTCATGTCAGAAGATCAGAGTATGAGTTCCTCCAGGCCCAAGCGGTCTCGATTTTACAAGGACGTTATTACTAAGGCAACTAAGGTACGCCGTACTGTTCTGGAGTCCCTCCACTTCTTTCTAAAATGCCAGCTTCTGAAGGGTTTGACCGGTGCCGATCCAAGCAACGCAGATTTGAAAGCTGCGCTTGAGCAACTCTGAAAATGCATCAATGACGGGGACTCTGTGAAGATGGACGAAGGATTCCCGGACATTTTTGTCGCGTTCGACGAGGCCCATCTGTTGACGACACCCTTCAACGAAAATGATCAGTCTAATTTTGTTGAGCTCCGATGGGCACTTCAGACGTTTTCGATGGCACCGTTATTTACATTTTTCCTTTCTACCACCAGGAAGGTCTCGCAATTTACCCCACCCCACGGTTACGACAACTCAAATCGCATGAACGACAGCAGACTCAAAATACCTCATCCTTTCATTTACTTGGGCTTTGACCAGCTCATGATCAGTCGCAAAATTTTGGACATGTACAAAACCCTTCTGGACGTCACTTCATTGGATTGTATAGCCCACATGGGACAGCCTTTGTAAGCAGTGTCGTGCTATGCCTCCTCGGATTTTCTCATATTTTGTCAGGTGGGGTACATGTTACGATTTCAGCGACGATCAAGTACGCGATGGACTATTCCACTTTGCGATCCAGAAGTTGCTTTGCAGATTACCAACGCCGGATGAGGCCCTCTCAGAGGCCCAGAAGTGTGCTGTCTTATCACAACGGTTGGCGCTGGATATCAACAGCACGCTGTATGTCACAGCTCCCCTCAACTATCAGGAAGCAGAAAAGGTACATAACCAAATATCCAATCACATGCGCATATGTGAGGCGATTGGGAAGGATATCGGAACTATACGTGGCGCTGCCACATCCAAGCCTCTCCTTTCAGAGGCAGCTTCCTGTATCATGAGAGGCAGCTACGGCTTCAGCCTACCTGATGCTCTCATTGAGGTTCTTAGCGGGTTTTGCATCAATCCCGGCGATCATGCAGAATTGTTGGTCGCCGCTTTCTTCACATGCGCTCGTGATACAGCAGTCCTCAGGAAATCCCTTCCCCAAGGAGCAATATCTTCTTGTTTTTCGGTCACTGATCTACTCTCGTCCCTCTTTTGTGAATCAGTTTACAAAGTTGTCTCAAAGGCCGTCCCATCACTCTGCCACTCAGAGACTACACAACCAATGCTTGGTGTTACGTTTCGCTCTCGGACTGCCCGGCCCGGTCGTGGACTCTGACGTATCCGCGATGACTCGGTATGTCAGATGTAATGTGTCATGGACTTCGGATCATATCGCCTCGTGTTTGGATGACTGATACTCCCTATTGTTGTACGTGATCGCGATTAGGCTTGCTGACTGATGCCTCTATTGTTGTACGTGTTCTGTATTACGGTAACGACTGCGCATTCTATTATTAGGATACGCTACTTACGCTATTGGTTACTTACGAGTTCGAGCGGAGCTGGAACTAGTTCCCTTACTTGTATTTAAGCTCGTAGTAGTACAGACCAGGATCCCCATCTTGGTCTTCTTCGAATACCACTTCTCAACTCGACTTCCGTGCTAAGGGTTTGCAATAGCCCTTAAGTGAACTAGCTCCGGCATATCCCTTTGAGACCAAGGGGGATCCCCGTGACACTATCTCCATCTTCCTCCGTGAATGGTAGATTCGCCAGTAGTGCCCTATCCGCCTGGAACTACGTGCCACCTCGTCTTTGAATATCTCAACGCTAGGACCGCTCGTCCGACTCACTGTTACTACATCGTCGACAACCTCCAGTGGGAATACGTCCACACCGTTCCAAGCCCCCCAGCAGGAGTTCCCGTAGAAGAGACTCTCTATACGTATAGGGACTCTACCGGCACGTATCAGCCTCATCCCGCAGTCTTCCCACTAGCGGACGTACACAGATTCCACCCCCGTGGGAACCCA
Organism: Lactarius vividus; assembly: GCA_021527035.1. NCBI lineage: Eukaryota > Fungi > Basidiomycota > Agaricomycetes > Russulales > Russulaceae > Lactarius > Lactarius vividus. Next base: position 35,722 of record JAKELG010000308.1, on the reverse strand, counting down.
CGTTACAACAGTGCCTAAGTCAGGCAGACGTCTGTGGTAGACGTTACACTTGGGGAGGTTTTCGATAGCGCAATGATGCACTTCAATCACTTCATCAAGCCACAAGAACAAAAGCTCTTGGCCCGGCCTTATCTTCTCACATTTATGTCACGCAGCGCGGCTGCTTTGGGTGCTAATTGTCAGCCAGGTGTCGACACTGTCTACCTGTATTTGTATGGCGGCACCAACCTCGATGTCAAGAAAATCGGTTTCATCCTGGTCCAGGTGAAGAAGAACGACACCAGCAGTGATGAAGCTCAGGCCAAGATCTTCTGGAAAATGGATCCCTTTGATTGTGGCCTGGTTACCAGACCTGATTTCTATTTTTCTATCCCAATCATCCGCATCATCTTCACTCTCGGTGGCAAAGAGTCGGGAGTCACCCGGAAGACGTATACATCACCATCCGATGGTGCCTTGTCCACTGATACAGGTGGACGGCCGCGCTTCACATCATACGACTTCTGGTGCTCCAGAATCTATCCAAACATTTTCCAGGCTGTCGAAGAAGCACCTGAGAGGTGGAGAGCATTATTAGACAACGTGGGTCCTTGGAGGACATTTTACAATAGTGCACAGTTTCCTGACGTCCTACACTCACAGTTTCCGGCTTGTGGGAGTAACGAAGCCCACTTTAGCTCTTGGTTTGCAGATGTCCCTAGTACGTAGTATGACTGTAAGGGCAGCCCGGCCCGAAACCGGCCGTTTCCGTATATCTCAGCCACTCCACACTTGTCACTTGTCACGTCTTATTAACTCGATCTCTCAGCCTCACTTCACCTCTCTCTCTTCCTCTCTCCATCTCTTCCTCGAATCTGTCATTACTTGTCTCATACTCCTGTCCCTTCCGCCATTGCCAGACGCCCCTCGATTGCCTGCACCCTACCGGTGTTGAGGCTAACATTGCCCTGAAGACCTCCAACTGCGACGCTGACGGCCTCAAGACTGCCATGCCTTCACCATTCTCCCCTTTTTCATTCCCTGTCTCGACTTCGAATTGTAGCCCCTCAAGCCTCATTTCCTGGCCAGATCATCTTAGGATCACACACTTTGTCTTGGGCACAGGCGCACCTCCAATATTTCTCAATTTTACTTACCTATTTCTGACATTTCTTTGTACTTGGAGTGCGCATCGTTGATACCTCTGGTGCTGTTGTTCGGCCATGCTCCCTCGTTCACCGACTCCCCTACTTTCACGATGACTCATACCTTCTCCTTGCGTTCACCTCGTGTTTTCACCTGTTGACACCTCTCCACCACGGACTCTTCGTTTACCTTTCCCCCCACCTTACACCTTATTCTCACAACTTTTGACTTAGCCGTTTCGATTCACGTTTGCCTTGGGTATGGCTCGCATGTATATAAGGCTCCAGAATCGTGCGTTGAAATGTATCAGTTGATTTCCCCCATTCTTACTTTCATCCACCCCTTTCCCGTGTGATCAAACAACTTCTCGAGGTCAGGTCCAAAGATTAGGATATTCAACGTCATTCTTGCGCTGCTCCTTTTCCTCTTCTACTTCAAGACCGACTCTCTTCTCATTTTTGCGACTCTGAACTACTAACTTTTATCCTTCTCTGGGCTTCCTTTCTTTGCGATTGATTATGCGATCTTCGTGAAGAATCCTTCTGCTCAAACTCTCCTCACTAGATATACAACCACACACGTCATCCCCATCCCTACTCGCCGTCGCCCACGCCGTGGCCAACTTGATGGCAACGAACTTCGGTGGTTATGGCCTCGACCAGGTTTTAAGCGCTCATCTCGACTCTATTTCACCTCAGGCAAAGCAAGTTATCATTCCTGCACTCCTCAGAATGGCGAAGTTCACAGAAATGCATACACAGGCACGAATGTGCGTGCACCTCACAGCTGTTCATTCTTCCCATGCATTCTTATTGTATTGTCTCAGTTCCAGTGGTACTCAGCCCCAGACTGTAATTGAGCCTCCGGGTTCTAACTCCGGCATCGCAAGTGCTACATCATCTGGGGTGCACACGCTGGCTATCAAATGTATTGGCGACCATTCAGCTCCAGTTCTGGGAGCGGCTACATTATTTGGTACTCCTCTCGGTCTGATTCGAGCATTCAGTCACCACCTGTGATCCCCCAATTGAAGACTGGCCATTTATATGTTCATTTTGACGCACTTACTAAAACCTATCAGTATTGGATGCTCTGCGTTGGTGGACAATGGGAAAGTGTTTCCAGAAATGCGGAATGTCCCCTCAACCATGACCAGGTCCTTTCCATTCGTGGCAATGGGGAACCAAGCTGGGTTATGCAAGCAACAATCAGCACAACGGAAACTAGAAGGGAGAAGGGAGCGAAGTCATAACTAGGTCAATTGTAGGTTTGTGAGTACTGTAACAAATGAATTGGAGTGTGTATACGATCACCAATGACTGTTGGGAGTTGGAATGACTAGTTCTAGACCCTGCACTAGTCGTTGAATTTGTCCCTTGCTTTGAAAATTCGGAGGGTTGTCTGACATGGGAAATAAATGATTGCTCAAGGTGTGACAGAGTTGTGACAGTCAGACTGTGGATCGTGAAATAGCATACGTATCTGCCACTGGACTGTTAATGGAACAATCTAGAGTCATTGGGTTATGACATCATGACATCGGGTGTCGCGTCAAATGTATTTCCAATGTAACACTCAACAACATGTGAATAATATTGAGAATAAATTTCACAATAAATTTTTAATGTATGCATTGTGTTTATTGTAAATGACTTGGATAAACACATGCAAGTTACACGGCTGGATATATTATAAATGTAATTAGCATGTGTTGGGCGTTGTCACCCTTGATTTATTGTAGACTACATTGTGAATGAGATTACAATGTATTGTGCACTTATTTTCAAAGCTTTTTTGAAATATTTTTTCCATTAAATTAGCATAAAAGATGGCTTAACATCTCATAATGCCCACAGTGTTAGAAGAAGACCAAGATGGCATTTCTTGGTCTTTGCAAGCCACTATTTATACATATGAAGGGGTAACTTTAAAGCCCCCCTGTGAGTCCAAAACCCAGTAGCATAAGTAGCTCGAACCCTACTACCACTATCCTAGTATTGAGTCATAGTAATATCTGTTGGAACGTAATAAGTACGTAAGGCCCTTATCTATAGCAGTTACGACATTACTGCCAGTATGCTTTCCTATTACGGTAGTTAGGATACATACTATACTGGGCACAATTCGCCTCTGAGCGAAAAGTAGTCTCATGACTAAGTCGAAGTGGTAATTTACGTCAGCTTATCTGTCGCAGTCGGACTTATGGGACTCAGAATACGGTACGAGAATTGACGAGAACGCTTACTATACGGTTATGACTACGATAGTAAGTAGAAATTAGTCATGGACTTTAGGATCAGTCAGCATCGTACTAGCATGTGATTGCTAGTATGACTCATTACTAGGATAGCGATAGTAGGGTTCGAGCTATTATTGCTAGTAGTAGTCGTCTTCGCGAGGAGCTTTAAAGCTGCCTCCTCAATATGTATAAATAGTGGACTGTGAAGACCAAGATATGCCATCTTGGTCTTCTTCTCAATACCACTTTCTCACTCGTCTCTCAGTCCTGCTTCCTCTTTCTAAAGGACGACGTCCTTATAAGTCTTGACCTTCGAGTCTAAGACCCTGGCCCTATCGACGCACCAAGTCGGAGTTGCTTTAGTACTATTGGGACGCCTTTTGTGGATCGCCTTGGTAGTATTCTACGGGATTACTGAGACACTACGCGAGTGTCTACGACCAGCTAAGTCGTGAACGCCCCTGTCCGAGTCCAAGTCGAACTAAACGCTGTGGTAGCGTTACATTATCACTTTTGCGCTTCCGGACATGGTGGGGCCATAGGGTATATAATGCCTCCTATGGGGAGGGAGGCGAATATAGATTCACTCTCTTTCTCACTTGTGCACCCTCTCCACTCTATAGTCTCTCAACCTACTCAAAGGTGAGGACACCATTCCTGATAGCTGCGTGCATTGCTGCGCTTCAGGTTATGGGCCCTGCTACAGGGTTTGCCATTGCACTCTTTGATAGAGCTGCACCTTGGTCACTGCCCACCATGGCGTCACCTTTGAAAAGAGGGGACCCGTGTGGTTGGAGGGCACTAGACCTTAAGGAGGCTCCCTGGCTACTAGCAACCCAATATTGTACTCTAGAGGAGTACACAGACCAGACCGCTCACCTACCTAAACAAGGCCATGTGAACAACCTCAATTAAGTTTGAGGCGCTGCACATGATAACCTTGGGGTGATGTCGAGCAGTTCTATATCGGCTAGAGCGGCTATCTGGCAGACTGCAAAGACCGGTACAACGTTATAGTATTGACCTTTGGGTCATGTATGGGACTAATATTGGCTTTTCATCTCGCTCAGTATTGTAAGACAATGCTGACATCCTTAAAGCCAACAGATCTCTACTACCATGTCGTCCCAACTCACTACACTTGTCCCTGTTTTCGATGGCTCTAATTGGGCCTCCTGGTCTACGCAAATGACCGCCTTTTTCATGTCGCAAGGGCTCTGGGGCTACGTCGCTGGCACCATCCCTCAACCTCCCGCTGCTGATGCCGCTGATAGAGCGGCTTGGATGAAATGTGATGAGATGGCAAGGGGTAATCTTACCCTATGCCTTTCACCTGCCATTCAGCAGGCAGTTTCCAGAGTGACTTCTCAGGCACTCTGGGATTCTGTGAAGGACTGGTACGGTGCGGTCTCTATGCCCCGCATCTACAAGGACTTCAAAGAAGCCATCTCTATCCGTTTCAACACAAATCAGCATCCCGCTCCTCAGTTCGAGAAGATGGCTGCCGCTTTTGCTCGTCTTGGAGCAGTAACTGTTGGTACTGGTGCTAACGCCACTACCCTTGCTATCCGCCCACAGCTGCAAGCCCTCATTGCAATGTCCACTTTACCCCAGAAATGGGAGCACCTCATTCCTGTCATGTGCAATAATCTTGCCTTGGCAGATCTTCAGCTCACTACTGTATCGGCTTGTGTTGAGAGCCAATATGAGACTGAAACTAATCGCGGACAGCATAAGGCCGCTCATAACGCGCAGAAGCTCTCTGCCGTTAAGCGGAAGCGCACAGACCCTCGCTTCTCGAAGCAGGGTTCTTCGTCGCAGCAGCCTAGCGCCCCCGGCCCGTCCACCCAGCAGCAGCCTAACAGGCAGCGCGGAGGACGAGGTTCTGGAAGAGGCAAGGCCAAAGGGAAGGGCAAGGCACCTGCACGTGCTCCACAGCACTCGCATATTGCTTCTGTCGCCGCATTACCACCCCCTACTTCTCACAAGGTGACTCATATTGGGTCATCTGGTGTCACCACGAGGACAGAAGTCGAATCATCCTCTCCTCAGAGGACTTCTGGCTTCTTCCCTTCGGTCAATAAGGCATTGACGCTCGCTGAACGGCTGGATGTACCCGCTACAGTCCAGACCGTAAAGACGCTTGAGCAGCGCTTTGCTGACATTGACGTCCTCATGAAACCTCGTCTCGAGACGTTCATGGAAGAGGAGTACGACTCCGATTTCGATATCGATATGACGCGGCAGCCTTCGGGCAGCGCTCAACCGATAATGAACACCGACGGACTTGATGACACCGAGATCTTTGGTGAGCATTCTAATGCTCTCCAAATTGACTTGTCGGATCTGACTGTAAGCAATGGGGGTTCTGATACAGAAAATCGTGCCCCCACGCCTCCTTACGTCAACCCTGCTTCCATTGTCGAAGCGACAGTCAGGTGGGCTACTACCGGCGAAGGCCGCTTCCCTCGATCTCGTTCTAACGAACAAATCGAATCTATCTGGCGTAGCAACCAACAGTACCTTCGAGATAACGGCAGAGAAACACATCCTTATTTCGATGCCCTTGTCTCTCCTTCGGCCTCTCTAGGCCGCTCCTTGACTCCGGAGTCCTTCTTGACTGGCCCGGATACTGAGATCCTCGATTGGGGATCATGTGATGAAGAGTACGTCTTTTCTTCACTTTGCGCACCACGTGCTGATAACATTACAGAATTAGTCCCGCCCCTAAGAAGACCAAGGGTTGGCATCTGTAATAGTATCGTATATCTACGAGAATCGCATGTAGTAGCACCGAAGTCACTCAAAATGTACAATTCTAGTAGCGCTCTCCTCGATTCTTTTGAGTGTGAGCACAATGAGTACTTCAGTCAATGCGCTAAGTGTTTAGAGCGTACTAAAAATATGTGGCTTCTTGACTCGGGAGCATCAGCGCACTTCACTAATCAACTTAGTGATTTCATCGACTATAAGCCAACTGCTCAGTCTGATAAGATTCCTGTAAAGACTGCTGCTCATACTCTATATGTTGAAGGGACCGGAACTGTCTTGCTTGAGCATTACATCGCAGACAAACTCGTGATCACACGGGTATACCCGGTTCTGTACATTCCGAGAATGAGCACACGTCTTCTATCTATGGGAGTCTTCTTACAGCAAGGTTTGCGCGTTTTGGGGAATTCGCAGCATATTAACTTGCTACGTAAAAAGAAAACAATTGTCCAATGTAAACCCCTTCTTCACGGACAATCGTTATATTGGCTAGATGCCTCTATATCCACTCTAACTGAGTCGCTTATTGCGAACCAGTCTGCGTTATCTAATGTAGACTATGACCTTATGCATCGTCGCCTTGGTCACCCATCTAAAGAGGTTCTAAGACGAGCTAAGGAAAACACTAAGGGCTTTCCAGAAGGGATAACTATTCCCACCTCTGATGTAATATGTCCTGGGTGCGCGCAAGGCAAAATGCCTGCTGCCTCACATCCTCCGTCTGTTACAAGGGCTAAAGCCTCTTTCAATCGAATTCATTCTGATTTGAAAAGCTTCCCTATACCGTCATACCACAAATATAAGTATTTTATTGTCTTCTTTGACGATTATACTTCATTTGCATGGATCACTCTTTTACAGGACAAAGCCTCTGCTATTACTGCTTTAAAGCAGTGGCTTGCGTTAATTAAAAATCAATTTAACGCTACCATAAAAGAATGGATGTCCGATGCCGGCGGTGAATACAAATCGGATGCTTTCCTAAAGCAGCTTAAGGATGCTGGCATAACAGTGCTACAGTCTGCGCCACATACGCCACAGCAGAATGGGCGCGCTGAGCGCTTTATGCGCACAATAATGGACAAAGCTCAGGCCATGTGCCTTGATGCTTGTTTACCACAGAGCTGGTGGGAATTTGCAGTCCAACACGCTGCACATTGTTATAATAGAACCCCCATAAGTCGCCTTCAATGGCAGACTCCTTACAAACTATTACACAATGAAGTCCCTGATATATCGCATCTTAGAGTATTTGGTTGTGGTGCCTATGTACACATTCCAGAAGCTCGCCGCATGAATAAACTTTCCCCTAAAAGCGAGCTTATGATCTACCTTGGTAGAGGACCTGGAATGAAGGCTGATGTCTTCATGCGCACACCGAACACCTTGTTCTATTCAGACAAGGCACTCTTTGATGAAGCTTTATTTCCTAGGTATCCTAAAGACAATCCTAGACGCAAGCCCCGTGGTGTAACTCAGTTAGATGATGATACAGTTCCCCATGAGCTGTCTAAAGACCATACCACTCCTGGTGATGATGATGACCCACCACCTGAGCCTCCTATTCCTAAAGGGAGAAGCGCTCCCCAGCCGGCCGCTGGACCCCCTCCTAGTACTCATACTAGAGGGATTGGATCGCAGCTACCTCCGCCTTTACCCCCTGACCCAGTACCTGGTCCTAGTGAACCTAGGTGATCGGGGCGTACAAGGAAATTAGTTACTCGTCCTGATAATGTCTATGGGGATAGGCCCCCTACTACGATTATTCACGACATTGCGCGGATTCGCACATGGTGACAAATGACACAGCCGCAGCAGGGTAGCTCCCAGCAGCGTCCACGTCAAGATCAGACGGTCTCAGGTGATGATCCTGAACAAGCCGCTTCTGATTCTTCCAGTGCACAGAGTGATACTCCGCAGGATTCAGACGAAGTAGATCAGCAATTGCTGATCCGCCTAGCTCAGGAAGGGGGAGTCAGATTTCTAGATCTTCTGCTCGCCAAAGCAGTCTCACCAGTGGATCTAGAGTCACCTGATACCTCTAATATTCGCAAATGGACCTATCGGGACATTCTTAAAATGCCAAGTGAACCCCAGGAGGAGTGGCGTAATGCGTGCCAAGAAGAGCTTGCTTCTCTTCGCAAACGCAAAGTCTATGATCTTGTTAACCCGCCGAAAGGCAGAAGGGTAATCAAGAATAGATGGGTATTTGACTTAAAGTCAGATGGCCGTAAAAAAGCCAGGCTAGTTGCCAAAGGCTTTTCTCAGGTTGAAGGCATAGATTATGACGAAATATTCTCGCCAGTGGTACGGTTTGAGACTGTCCGGATGATGCTCGTGCTTACAGCGCTGAAGGATTGGCACATCTCTGGACTTGACGTCAAAACTGCCTTCCTGTATGGAGACCTTGACGAGGAACTCTACATGGAACAACCTGAAGGGTTTAAAGACCCTAGCCAACAAAATAAAGTCATGCGCCTTAGGAAAGCTATTTATGGACTTAAACAAGCTGCACTCGCTTGGTGGAGAGCGCTGGATAAGTCTATGAGCACCCTTGGCTGCACATGACTTCAATCAGACTCAGGTCTGTTTGTGAATGAAGACAAAACAATCGTAGTCATTGTTTATGTCGATGACGTCCTCTTCCTTGGAAAAAGTAAAAAGGACATAGCATCCCTGAAGAGACACTTCATGGAAATATGGGAATGCAGAGACCTTGGTGATACCAAAGAGTTTTTACGCATGCGCATACTACGCTCTAAGGGTAAACTCCTACTAGATCAGCAGGACTACCTTCAGAAAGTGCTGCAGCGTTTTAATCTGATTAATGCCAAATCAGTACCTACTCCACTACCGGAAGGGTATCATCCATCCCCTAATAAGGGAACTGCAACCCCAGAACTCCGAGCGTCCTACCAACAAGTGATAGGATCTCTCCTATACATTATGATTGGTACGCGACCAGATATTGCCTATGCTGTTACAAAAATGGCGCAGTTTGCTGCCAACCCATCTGAGGACCATTACAAGTGTGCACTCTACATATGCCGCTATTTACTTGGTACTTCAAATTATGCTTTAGTCTTTGACGGCAAAAGCGATGGTGGTATAATAGCATACGCAGATTCTGATTGGGCTTCTGACCCAGTCACCAGAAAGTCCACTACGGGCTACTTAGTAAAAATGGCAAATGGAGTATTCTGCTGGAATTCTAGAGCGCAGAAATCTATCGCGCTTTCGTCCACTGAAGCAGAGTATATGTCGCTGTGTGATACAAGCAGACAATTGGTCTGGATTCGCTCACTCTTTAGTGAGCTTGGAATAAACCTTGGACCGATTCCATTGTGCGGAGATAATCAAGGCTCCATATTTTTATCTTCTAATCCTGTTCAGGAAAAACGGATCAAACATATTGATTTACGTCACCATTACATTCGTGATGTGATCCATGAAAAGAAGATAGAATTATTCTTTATTGAAGGAGCTGAGAACCCCGCTGATCTTTTTACTAAGAATCTGGGTCGCATTAAGTTCCTTAAATTCAGGGAACAACTAGGGCTAGAGTTTGGCAATTCACCACCTGTGCACACCATGCCTGATGATGGTGACTTGTGAAGGAAGTTATAGAGAAGCTTGTCTGCTCTTCGGAGCATATGTTTCTCTATGTCCTCCGTGTCCACCGCTTCTTCTTTGTGAAGAACAGAACAGGACAGAATCACTGTTTTCTCTCCTAGACATGGTGCGATGTCACTTCATTAGCAGACACCTGACTCTAAGCCTTATTGAACTCCGCAAGGTAGTTCACATGTCCTGTCCCTGATGGGGACATAGTAATGACACTCCAAGTTGGAAGATATCATTAATGATCATCATTCACAACTTAATGAGACGTGTTAGAGACAGTTGTAGTCTCACCGACTCTTATACAACCCTCACTTGATGCTCATCCCCAACGCTCATGAGGTTCTTGCTGTTTGCTTAGACGCGCTTTAATTAGCTGCACTAAGCAAGGGGGAGTGTTGGAACGTAATAAGTACGTAAGGCCCTTATCTATAGCAGTTACGACATTACTGCCAGTATGCTTTCCTATTACAGTAGTTAGGATACGTACTATACTGGGCGCAATTCGCCTCTGAGCGAAAAGTAGTCTCATGACTAAGTTGAAGTGGTAATTTACGTCAGCTTATCACTTTTGCGCTTCCGGACATGGTGGGGCCATAGGGTATATAATGCCTCCTATGGGGAGGGAGGCGAATATAGATTCACTCTCTTTCTCACTTGTGCACCCTCTCCACTCTATAGTCTCTCAACCTACTCAAAGGTGAGGACACCATTCCTGATAGCTGCGTGCATTGCTGCGCTTCAATATCACATGCTACTATGACCATGCTGACTGATGAGATGAGTCCATGATTAATTCCTACTTACTACCATAGTCATAACTGTATAGTAAGAGTCCAAGTTGCACCTTCTGCAATTGTAAATGTCTGTCTGTAACACTCTGGCTTGTGGCCCCCAAAGCCACAGTCATTGCCCAATTCTGGCAGCTCTGCATCACAAGAGGTCATCTGCCATTACTGCAAAAAGGCCAGCCATAAAAAGCCAGACTGTTACAAAATCAAAAGGGACCAGGAGAATGCCAAGAAGGGGAAGGCTGGGCAGCAGTGCAAGGCTTCCCAGAATGCCATGGTAGAGGCCCCAGACTTGTTGCCAGGAAATAGATTATAAAATAACATCCCTGTACCTAAGAGCTGACTATTTATTATAGTCAATGGCTCTGGAAAAATAGAGGAGATGCATGAAGCACCTCAGGTCTCCCTTTACATGATGTGCACTAACCATGCACAAGTGGGATCAAGGTGGATGATGGACAGTGGAGACTGTCTGCATTATTACAAGGACTCCCCTAGGTATGGTTGAGCTGAGAAAGTTAAAGGTCGGTGCATGTGGTCATTCACGTGACGTGTTAGGAATGGGGTTGAGGAAGGGCTGTTGCGACACACAACACGAGGGTCATAACATGTGGTCATGATTATATGGTGATCACCAAGTCTTCCAAATAATGATATTATATATTGCCTGTATAGACGTACTACTGCTGCCAAACGAGCCTTTTAAACATCGCCCAGTCGTGTATAGGTCGAATCGGTGCGAGAGGTTCCATACCAGGGGCCCACATACCTTTGACCGTGGACATCGACAGCGGGTAATGTGCATAGGGACTGTCTCCGACCTGGACGCACTTATTCTGCTCGATGTGTTGCCGCACCTCGTCTGGTAGGCCTTCATCGGTGTCGCTCATATCGTACCGTCCGCACCAGTTGAAGTCAATCAGTTTGACTTTCCCATCCGCGTCGAAAAGAATGTTTTGTTTTCGCAAATCACCGAAAACGTATCCATGAGAGTGCAGCCGGGTCAAGATGGTCTGGATCTGCGCAGAAACGTCATGCGGGGCGTCGCGTCGAGTGTCGATATAGTCCATGACAACCATGTGCATGAGACTCGGCCGCCAGTAAGGACTTGGGGGAGTGGGTTCGAGAAAAATACTGGAGAGCCCGCCATTCGGTAGAGGGCCATAGTATAGGAGGGAAGGCGCATACTCCTCGTGCGCAAGAAACTCGTGTACCTCTTTGCTGTACCTTGAAACGAATTTGACGACTACCTTGCGCTTGTTAGAAAGAGTCTCTGCAAGATATGTGACGCATGCGGCATCCTGTTCCAAGGATCTCAGGTATCGGAACTCAGTGACGCTACCATCTCCAGCGGTGAATGAGGTCAGGTAAGGGAAATAGCGAGGATGTGGTTCGTTGGCAACGAAACGAGGAGCGGAAGCGCCGTCGAGTGACTTATAAAAATTCTCAAGCTTTAAGAGACAATTGCGGAGAGCAACGAAGACCTTGGCGTTGTGATAGACTCGAATATCCTCCTCGGTTGATGAGAGCGCCATCCATTTCATGTCGGTCAGGCGTTGGACAATAAACTTGTCTGTGAATACAGCACCCAGGACACTCAACCACGGGCCCCCAGCACCGACCAGGAATGTCGGGCAGCAGCACTTCTCGCGAATGTCCTTTGTCTATTCAGAAGTCAGACATAAGATCAAGACGGACGCGATTACCACCCACCGAGTCGTCAATCCAAAAGCGTCTCATGCTGAGACCCACTTGGGTGGTAGGGTCGCAGCCGCCCCCGCCGATCTCTCGCTTTAGTTCAAGAAAAAAATACGTGATGCGACAGTTGTTTGTTTTCAGCGTGATAACGCCATCAGGCCTGGTCCCATCGGGGCTTTGCTCTTGGCGAACATCGGCTTTCAGAATGCGGCGCAATTGTGGGAGTAGTCCATTACTGTACGTCTTCTCCGACTCACTAATATCGGATACAATGGACATGAACTCGTAGACATCTTTAAGATCGTCGGCGGTCGGGTGGGTATTCGAGTCGTTGACCGAAGAGATAAACTCGTCGAAGATAGTGTGGAATATCGTTACGGGGGGAGAGATTGTGGACAGTGAATCCAGGACCGTCCGACCATCATACATGGCTTGAGCGACGTTTGCCTGGATTTTACGATAGCCAGTCGATTTGGCTCCTTCTGAAGGTGACGGTCCTAGTGTTGCCACGGTCTTGTTGTAGCCTACCGAACGTGTCAGCGAGTCGAGTAAATAGTATAATGGGAAGAGACATACGGTCGTATTCTTTCAAATTAGGGAGGGTATCCCTTGCTTCCGAGTCGTCGTCACCAGCATTTGTGATAACTCTGGGGTCTAACAGTACACGGTTGTCAAAAATGGTTTCAAGGGGCAGTAGAGTGACATACCAGGCAGTTGTACGAGAAGGACTTGAGTGTCTGAGAGTCCAAGTTTCGCCACCCGGTTGACTTCAACAAGCTTCTCAATGGTATCCTTGTTATCGACGTTGATGCTGCCGAGTATCTCCGCCAAGCGTTCTAAATTTGATTCATCGATAGCCATTGAACCTTTCGTCTTCCACACGGTGAGCTCCGCGGCGTCAACGTTAGCAAGGCCGTTCCGCCTCTTCTCCTTGACCTTCTCCTTCAAGGTGTTTATGTTATCGTGACCAGAGAAAGCGCCAACCTCGAAACAGCCTCCCATAGCCTGGAACCTGTGGTCGACGAGAAGAAGCCAGATACTTATGGTGGCTGCTTTCGAGTCGTCGTCACCGGCATTTGTGATAACTTTGGGGACTACCAGTACACGATTGTCAGAAAACGTTTCAGGGGATAGTAGAGTGACATACTAGGCAGTTGTACGAGAAGGACTTGAGTGTCTGAGAGTCCAAGTTTCGCCACCCGCTTGACTTCGAAAAGCTTCTCAATGGTATCCTTGTTATCGACGTCGATGCTGCCGAGTATCTCCGCCAAGCGTTCTACATTTGATTCATCGATAGCCATTGAGCCCTTCGTTTTCCATACGGCGAGCTTCGCGGCGTCAACGTTAGCAAGGTCGTTTTGCCTCTTCTCCTTGACCTTCTCCTTCAAGGTGTTTATGTTAGCTTGATCAGAGAAAGCACCAACCTCGAAACAGCTTCCCATAGCTTGGAACCTGTGGTCGACGAGAAGAAGCCAGACATTCATGACAAATGACGGTTGGTAGTGGACAAGGATGGTACCGTATAAGAAGGGCAGTGGATGGCTAGGTTCGAAATCTGAAGCAGGCCACAGTCACAGTTGCGTCCCAAACGCACGGAGCTCACGGACCGGACCGCTCGGGACCGGCCTAAATTTCAGTCTCCGCCCAAACACATTTGAGGGGGTTCTCCTTGTACACTGCCAGTCGTCACCGGACCTTCTGGCGGGGGTCCTGACGGCCCGCACCTAGTTAGCCACGTGTCAGCCTTATATAGGTGCCCTTTGTCACGATCACGTGACATGTAACCTAATGATGACGTGGTTCGGAAACTTATCGGAGAATTGACGAAGTATGACAGCTCATAGGCTCATCTGACGTGGCGTTGATACGATACAGAAAACAGTCCCCGAAAAAACCCAGTTTGTAGGATATAAAAGCACGTAGAACAGACTGTAACAATTCGTCTTAGTTTCGTTTGCAAATCCAGCCAAGTTGTATCTCACTCTCGAGTGCACAGCGCCACCCTCTCTACTCGTACATTTTCATTGCAAGGACTAAAACCCTTGCCCTGCGAACCCACTTTGCTTCTGAACGGATTCAGTCGAGCTTCTCACTCCGAAGTCCGTCCGACGAAACACCGAACGTCCCGGCTGGGACATAACAAAAACTAAGACCTCTACCTGGACCCGCGCTGGTTGTGCGCGGTAACAAATCGGACACGGACTGTGAGGTCGGTTTAGAACCTCCGCGGAGTCACACTGGAGCACGCGCAATCGACGCTGTTCACCCCTAAAGCACTACCCGATCGCGCGTTCATCGAACCTGCGTTAGACCCGACTGATTTCACCGAACGGCGCATCGTCGTACGTAGGACCACACCTAGCATCAACCAACTCTCTGGGGGCGGCAGCTTCTGGGAAGGAACCCGTGGTTACAGACTCATCGCGGGAAACAGACAAGCGATAGACGTAGAATTCTTTGAGGCCGAGGACGCTTGGTACGAAATTTACGGCGAAGCAAACGAGTGGTATACCCATAACTCCAGCTGTATTGAAAACCCCTCGTTGTGGGGACTACAGACACTAGGGAACACCTCGAACGATCCCCATACCTGGAGGACACACCTTGCAAAAGACTCTAGCTCCTCGTCAGATTCAGAATCCCAGAAAAAGGGAAGACATACTCACTCGAAAGTTCTCCCTCCAGCATTACCGATCCTACCATATCATTCAACCCCCCCCACTATGACTACAAAACCCACCATGGAGACCGGGGCATTGAAGGGACAACCCCCGAAGGAATTCATGGGAGACAGACAAAAGAGTACTCAGTTCCTGCGCGAATTTTATCAGTTCAGATGTGTCAATCGAAACCATGAACTCATGGTCGTCCCATACTCAAGAGTCGGTCTAGCACTCTCCTATATCAGAGGCCCGACAGTTGATGATTGGGCCGACAAAATCAGTCGCGACCTTGACAAGAGCGTAACTACGCTCGTGCCCAAGCTAGACGAAAGCGACGAATCCCTCTGGAACACGTTCGAAAAAGCCTTCAAAGAAGCGTGGACTGATACATTGAGCGAACAAAACGCCCACCAGCAACTAATCTCGCTCACCATGAAGAACGACGACGTAGACTCATATATCGCCACCTTTGAACGCCTGGCAACCGCCGCCAATTGGGATTTGGACGCCAGTGGAACCTTGGAATTCTTCCGTTGCGGACTCAAAAAGGGGCTACTAATTGGATGTCTGCAACGTCCTAAAATACCAAAGACGATGAAGGAATGGGAAGACGCAGCAAGAGAAGAGTCTCAGCGCTTCCGAACCATAACCAACGCTATAGCTCAGATCAACGGGGGAAAAGGAGTACCCCAGACGGGACCAACACAGACCGCCAAGCCGACACGA
Organism: Lactarius vividus; assembly: GCA_021527035.1. NCBI lineage: Eukaryota > Fungi > Basidiomycota > Agaricomycetes > Russulales > Russulaceae > Lactarius > Lactarius vividus. Next base: position 20,087 of record JAKELG010000308.1, on the reverse strand, counting down.
CCCGCAAACCACAATCAAGTAGTCCCTATGGACGTTGACAACGTCCAGACCACCAGCAAACCCGCTTGGCAGCGCAAACGTACGCCGGAGGAGAAGGAAAAATGCCAGCGTGAAGGAAGATGTTTCCGTTGTATGGCACAAGGACATTTATCAAACAAATGTCCCAAGAAGGGTCAAAGGGTCAACAACGTCACCACCGAAGAAAAGAAGGAGGAACAGAAAGCCCCCACAGTCGACGACGCCCGAGACATCCTGCTCAAATTGGGGTCCTCAGAAAGACATAGTCTTATATCAACATTACTTCTTGATACGGCGGGAGAAGATACCGAGGAAATCAACGCGCTTCAAAGTATCAGAAGCAACTCACTCACGTTCCAAGCGGAAGTAATTGGCACAAACCAAAAAGTCTGCGTCCTCTTAGACACAGGAGCCTCGGGAAATTTTATAGACCATTCAGCTGTAAAACTCTTCGGGCTCGTCACATCGCCTATCGAGCAGATTGACGTACGTAATGCTGATGGGACAGCAAACACCAATGGGGCGTTAACACGTCACTGCCTCTTGACCCTGTGGGATGGAAAAGAAAAGCAAACTCTGGAGTTCTTCGTTACTAACCTGGGATCGTGCCGCGTCATCTTGGGTCTCCCGTGGTTCGAACTTTGTAAACCCGTCATAGACTGGGGAACTCGCACATACGACGGGGGACCTTTCCGCCTCGAACAAGGGGGAGAGCAACTCAACGAAACTATCGCACAAAAAATGGCGATCGCGAGTGGAAGTGGGGCTGATCAAAAAATGACCTTACCAGACGCTTACTCAGAATACGCCGTGGTGTTTTCGGAGACAGCCGCGCAATGTTTCCCACCGGAGCGGGAGGACGATCACGCTATAGTACTAAAAGAAGGAGCCCCAGCTAGCCTAGGAACCAAATTGTATCCCATGAACCTTACTGAATTGGAGAATCTTCGTGCTTTCTTGTCTGAACATCTAAGCAAAGGCTATATCCGCGAATCCAAATCTCCATATGCTTCTCCTATCTTCTTTATCAAGAAAAAAGATGGAACGCTACGACCGGTTCAAGATTACAAAGCACTCAACGCATGGACTATACGAGACGAATACCCTCTTCCCCTCATTGAAAGCATTTTAACGTCTCTCGGGGATAAGAACCTTTTTACCAAATTCGATATACGGTGGGGATATAACAATATCCGAATCAAAGAGGGAGATCAATGGAAAGCGGCTTTCAAGACGCCGCTAGGACTCTTCGAACCCATGGTGATGTTCTTCGGCTTGACAAATTCACCTGCAACGTTTTGCCACGCCATGAATCGTATGCTGAGACCGCTACTCGATCAGTACCCAGGGGAACTCTACGTCTATATGGATGACGTACTAATGGCCACCGAAGATAATCTAGAACGCCACAGAACCATCGTACGAGCGGTACTACAAATCTTCATGATCGAGAGCTACTTCCTGAAACTCAGTAAATGCGCTTTTGAAGTCCGCGAAATTGACTACCTCGGGATGACCATCAAGCAAGGCATTATCCGGATGGGAGACGATAAGGTCTCAGGACTACGCGATTGGCCAAGGACGTTAACCACGGTCAGACAAGTCAGGTCGACACTGGGAGTTTTGAATTACCAACGACCCTTTATCCGGGACTTTGCCAGTATCGCAAGACCACTCAACAACTTGTTGAAGAAGGATACCCCTTTCGTCTGGACCAACGAACATACACAATCCCTGTCACGACTGCTAGACATAGCTACCAGCAGACCAGCGTTGAAACAACCAGATCCCCGACTCCCGTATGAGCTCCAAACCGATGCGTCTGCATACGCAAACGGGGCAATATTAACCCAAAAAGACAGTCGGGGAAAGGCTCAAGTCGTCGGCTACCTGTCGCGAACATTCTCGGACGCAGAGAAAAATTACGATATCTACGACAGGGAATTTCTAGCACTCATCAGAGGTCTCGAACACTGGAGACATCTTCTAATCGGGGGGCCATTTCTGGTCACAGTTTATGTTGACCACGCAAACCTTCTCCACTATAAACACCCTCAGAAGATTAGTCGGCGAGTAGCTAGACTCGTGAACATACTGGCAGACTACAACCTTAAATTGGTCCATCGACCGGGACATCTGCTGCAGGCAGATCCCCTATCCCGACACCCAGGCTTCAACTCAGACGACTCTAATGACAACGCAGAGGTCATCGTCCTACCACCATCTCTCTTCATCACGGCAATCGCCGTATCGATTCTCGACGATCGCCTCCGAGCCGCGCAAACGACGCACAAAGACGAACTTCTCGCTTGGAAGAAACAGTTCACCCTCGACCAGGAAGACGGACTCTTCTTTCGAGACTCCCGCCTAGTCATCGTGGACGATGCAGATCTTCGGAGGGGGGTAATTTCATCATTCCACGACCTTCCTACAGCAGGACACCCGGGAATCGCAAAGACCATTGATGCGCTGCAACGACACTACTGGTGGCCTAAGATGAAGGAAGACGTGACGGAATATGTCAGAGGATGCCTTCCATGCCAGGCCAACAAGAACATGCCAGGAAGAGCAAAAATTCCCACCTACCCCATCGTTCACGACACACCTCGTTTACCCTTTCAGGTCATAGCGATGGATTTCATTACGAAATTACCCAAATCCAAAAGCTATGACACGATCTTGACGATTACAGATCAAGGTTGCACGAAATGCAGCATCTTCATTGCGTGCAACGAAACCATAGACGCACTTGGGGTGGCTAAGCTATATCTAGATCGAGTACTCCCGCACTATGGACTTCCGACAAAGGTGATTTCGGATCGAGACCCTTGATTTACCGCGAAAGTGTTCAGGGAGATTACGAAGGCATTGAAAATCGAGCAGAATATCAGTACCGCCTATCATCCTCAAACCGACGGACAGTCGGAACAGACGAATCAGCACCTGGAACAGTATCTCAGGATATTCGGTAATCACCGCAACGATTGGGCCAAATGGCTGTCTATAGCTCAATATGCCCTCAACGCTTGGAAGTCAGAAACCACGAAGAAAGCACCCTTCGAACTCCTTTTCGGATTTACCCCCCGCGTACACCAACCTGTCAGCACTAAGACAGATGCCGAGGAAGCAACGAAGCGACTACAGTTACTGACAGAAGTCCGCGCTACCGCCCATGAAGCCATGAAGAAGGCGCAGGAGTCCTGGGTCGAAGTTTCTAAATTCGAAGGGTACAAGAGGGGACAGAAAGTATGGCTTGAAGCAAAACATTTAAAAACTTCGCATCTGACGGCCAAACTTGCTCCAAAGCGTTACGGACCCTTCATCGTTGCAAGCGAAGTATTGAAGACCTCCTATCAGTTGGTACTCCCGAAACACTGGAAAGTTCACAATGTATTCCACGCATCCCTCCTCATGCCATATACGGAAACCACGTTCAATGGGAAGACTTTTGAAGAACCCCTACCCGATATAGTAGATGGGGAAGAGATGTGGGAAGTCGAAGAAATTTGGGGAGAACGAAAGGTCGGGCGAAAGCGGACGACCCAGTATCTCATACACTGGAAAGGCTACTCAGACGCTCATGACAGCTGGGAACCAGAGTCTGGAGTACACGCACCCGACCTGGTACAAGAATATAAAACCCGCGTTGCAGGACTGGATATCAACAACCTGGCGATGGATCCCTTCGGCTATGGAGAAAGACATCCCCCTATGCACTATCGCGTACAGCACTGGGAGCTCTCGCTGACAGCGACGGACTTTATTGAACGGCAAGTAGAGGCTTGGTCATGGGTAGCCAACGACCACGACGCTAGGGCCGATTCCCCTCGTACTAGAGACGACTCTTTCGGCTACGTGACTTACCGTGAGCCGGACGGACGTTGGCGCCGCCACTCTAGAGCACACGCTAACCGACGTGAAAGACTACAACGCGATAAGGTGGAAGAACTCGTTGTGGAAAGGATCCGAGCTCATGGACTCTACCCGGACGACGTCCCGCCTCCAGTCGTATATCCCGAGACTACCCCGTCCCCGATCCTCCCTGTCGCCACTCATCGTACGGCGCCCTCGTCTTCCGAACCCTCTTTGGAGCCCACTTATGTCACGCCATCATCGACTGGAGGGGCAGTGGAAGCTATAGATTTCAGGCCGGCGTTTCTCCCTGGTCCCGAGCACCCGGGCCTGGGATGGCGGGTCTCGAGGCACACTGAACCCTACGCCTTTGAGATCCCTTTCGAAGATGGATCTCGAGGCCAGGCGCCATACATCTGTTTCGTTATTAACCAGAAAGAACAGCCGGTGGCCTTGGGAACAGAAGGGAAGGACAAGCCACAGTATTATAAGCCGCTCTGTGCTCTCCCCATGCCGGCCCGAACAGATGCTGGCGTCCCTACTGGGCATTCACTGGCGCTATTCGCAGCCGATCACACAGCACGTAACGAGGTAGACAGAGCGTTAGCCCTGGTAGCGGACCCGGGAGCAGCCGCGGATGTCCACCGCTTTCGGATGTCGATGAAACGAAAGCAAGATCTGTTCGCTCGCATGAGGGACTTAGATATCGCATGGAACGACTGGCTCGCGGGGGCAGAAGACATTGACCGACGTCTCCGCGCCTCCAATATCTCATCACGTCTATTCCCCTTTCTCCCACAACCCCTGCCCCGTGGCCTCGACATATATCACATTAACGAGGCTGAGTCTAACGATCGTAGGTATCGCGCACATCTCGATCATCTGGAAGGTTTAGCACCCATCCCTATTCCACCCCGCCCACGCGATCTACCTGTCCCGCTTACTGGGAACGCCCCCCTCACCCGTCCCGAGTTGCACGACGAAGAGCCCCACGGGTCTATCTGTCTCTATTGCGACCAGAACCATCCCGCCCGACTATGCCCCCGACCCCATGTTCTATGCGAACACGCGATGCGTTGTAGCGTCCCGGTCCACCACCCAGGGTTTGGGGCGCCTTGCCCAAGGCGGATTATCCATACGCCCCGCCCGGAACCATATAATCGTACTAACCCAGAACGCGTCCGGCGCATCGAAGACGCCGCCAAAGGAGGAGACAACGGGCTTAAGGAAGGGGGTAGTGTCACGATCACGTGACACGTAACCTAATGATGACGTGGTTCGGAAACTTATCGGAGAATTGACGAAGTATGACAGCTCATAGGCTCATCTGACGTGGCGTTGATACGATACAGAAAACAGTCCCTGAAAAAACCCAGTTTGTAGGATATAAAAGCACGTAGAACAGACTGTAACAATTCGTCTTAGTTTCGTTTGCAAATCCAGCCAAGTTGTATCTCACTCTCGAGTGCACAGCGCCGCCCTCTCTACTCGTACATTTTCATTGCAAGGACTAAAACCCTTGCCCTGCGAACCCACTTTGCTTCTGAACGGATTCGGTCGAGCTTCTCACTCCGAAGTCCGTCCGACGAAACACCGAACGTCCCGGCTGGGACGTAACACCCTTGCCATATCAATCTAATGTTGAATGTCATTGTTGTGCCAATATTGGGCAAGCCCCCATCTGAGGGATTGGGTTTATGACATCCAAGCAGTGATATCTGGACCCTGTTCCAGTGTTGGGCTCAAGGTCTGGGTAGGGCTGAGCTGGGGGCCAAGTAGGGTCTTTCATGTGCTGGGTGGCCACCACGCATCTCAGATTTGTCAGTGGGTGCTCTGCCAGACAATGCATGGCCAACTGGTGGTGGTCATTCAGTATGTGATAATGAGGCTGACAAATGGAGACACAAATGACAATCCTATTACTCCCAAAGTATTGAGACAAGTGGGTATATATGTACACATATTAAGATACATCAGGAATGATGACAGAGGTGAACTAATCCCAATCTTGTTCCAAGGCATTGTAGTGGATGGGGAAAGGATACATGTTACATTTGAACTTCCTTTTCCAGTAACCACCACCTGCTGCACCACTTTGCTGTGACTCAGAGGTAGAGGTGCACTAGAATAAACTACATAGTAGAACAGGAAGCACACCCTCTTCACACCCCACATAACTATAAAGCACCAAACTTGAAGAACAATTCCTGATAGGCGAAGTTCAAGAGTAAAACAGATGTTATGGCCTCCAAAGCCATAACAACATCAGGCATGTTACGCTCCATAGGGCGCACCTTCAGGAGATCACACTCAACCGGATTTCAGGGTTTCTTAATGACCTGTGTTGACCTGCTTGTATTCTGAATGTTGGTTCAGTGTGATAAGGTGTAGTTGGCGGTGAATGAATGAAGTGTTGCTAGTTGCACGGCTGTGTTGATAAGTGACCTGTGCGCACTTAGCGGCTCTATGGACATATCAGATATGGACTGCTGTAGATAGATATACAGGACTCATGTAGATTAGATGTATGATCATCACAATCTCAGACCTTACCATTATCTATGACATCACTGTACAATGACATCACACGGACTACTCTGGACCTGTTATTGTACTACACTTTTGGACTATCCTTTTGTTATATCTTTATTGTGATGTCACTATGATATCATCTTTGTTCTAGATTCTCTATTGTACTTATTGTCTAAGTACTTCCCTTTGTTCTGACCCACTCATTGTTCCGGGTCTCATTGTATTCTGTCTATTGTATAACGCCCTTATTGTACAAGTGCGTCATTGTCTCTAGACTGTATAAGTAGTGTACCATGTATGCCCTGATAGCCCCAGTTCTCACTCTGTGCTATCAGGTATGTTTCCTACTCTTGTAATACCACCCAGTTCTCACTCTGTGCTATCAGACATCTCTAAAGCTTACTCTGCAAGATCTCTGCTTCCCTGTCGCTGCTTATATCTCACCACAGTCTCCCTTGTCCACTGTGAGTATGATTGTCTTCACCTATGCTGTTCATCAGGCTGTAGCATGTGCACAGTGATTGATAGGTTTGTAATTGTCTGCAGGCTTTTTGGGGGGTATGGCAGCCAACCATAATGGGTGGTTCCATCCATCAGGCAGATGTGTGATGTCGATGAAGTGGGTGTATGCACAGGGGATGTGATGTTTGGTAAGTGCAATATGGTGATCAGCCGCCCAAGACAGAAAGGAGTCTGATTGTAGCTGGTTCCACATCCAGGTAACTGTGTGGAAGGTGTCATGGTACGAGCATTGCAGACTTGGGATTACAGTATGAAGGAAGTGGACACTTACTATACAGTGGTGATTATGATAGTAAGTGCAGATTAGTCACGGACTCTTAACATCAGTCAGCACATGTTGTACTAACATGTGATTGTTAGTATGACTCATTACTAGTACAGTGGTAGTAGGGTTCAAGCTACTTATGCTATTGGACCTAGAGTTCAAAGGGGAGCTTTAAAGCTGCCTCTTTATGTGTATAAATAGTGGCTTGCAAAGACCAAGGATAGCCATCTTGGTCTTCTTTCAAATACCACTCTCATCACTCATCTTCAGGCCTCTGCGCCTCGCTTGTCCAAGAAGGATTTTCTTGACCTTTGTGTCTAAGGCAAATATTGCTTCGTATCACCAAGTCTTCATTACTTTGGTTGTCGCTGCTAGATCCTTGTGGATTGCCTTGGTGGTATTCCAGGGGATTATATGAACTTATGAGTGACTCAACAAAAACCGCTAAGTTGTGAACCCCTCTCACCTAGTCCTAGTCGGACTCACGCTGTAGTAGCATTACATTAAGACCAAGATCCCAATCACCGTGGCATTCACTACCAGAGAACAGTGGAGAAACTTCCAACCCTATAGCCTGGAAACAAGAGGAGAACGAGGAGTACCACGACGGTTCCTAGAAGCAGCTCATTGGAGAGAATACCGAGGAGACATAGGATACTTTGTTGACTTCCCCGTGGATCCAGTTTGATATAGACCAGTTGAGTTCAACTACACCAACTTCTGCTGGATGGAAATTACGTGAAATCCTATAGACAATTGCTGGGACGTAGTAAGACCAGCAGGAAGACCCTATTGCTGTGACATAGACTCGTGAGAACTTAGAGGAGACGACTGGGGATCCCTAGACGGAGACAGTAACTCCAGCAAGTCAGATGAAGAGGAAGAGCAGCACCAAGACCAGCCACACTCAGAGTCTAGCCACGAGGAACCAGCCGAAGAACACACCGCCACCGAAAGTGAAGTATGCCCAGGAACAGGAGACAATTCAAGTCTATTAGCCCATATAGCTGAGTCACTACACATCACTGAAGCGCAGCAATGCACGCAGCTATCAGGAATGGTGTCCTCACCTTTGAGTAGGTTGAGAGACTATAGAGTGGAGAGGGTGCACAAGTGAGAAAGAGAGTGAATCTATATTCGCCTCCCTCCCCATAGGAGGCATTATATACCCTATGGCCCCACCATGTCCGGAAGCGCAAAAGTGATGAGTACAGGCGTCCACAATATCGCGTTTTTACATACGCCTGACATAAATTACCACTTCGACTTAGTCATGAGACTACTTTTCGCTCAGAGGCGAATTGCGCCCAGTATAGTACGTATCCTAACTACCATAATAGGAAAGCATACTGGCAGTAATGTCGTAACTGCTATAGATAAGGGCCTTACGTACTTATTACGTTCCAACAATCACAGTCCCAGAAGAGATTCATATTCGATCTCCCATGACTACAGAAACACACACAGAAGTACAAGCATTGGAAGAAGTAAGGAGAATAAGAGAAGAAGTGGAAGCCATCCTCCATCCCATTGATCTGGGAACAGGACACTGAATGACCACTGACAACATGGCACTATTCCAAGCAATTGGACCCAATCAACCAGACCCACCAGAGGGGCCCCTCCCAGCCAGAGGACTCCCTGGAGGTTTCCCTGGACAAGGACCAATGGGGGGAGGATTCCTGGCCGGACCATCAGGAGGACCACCAGGGGGAAGACCACCCAGAGGAGGAGGACCACCCCTGGGAGCAGGAGGAGAAAGACACGGATCAGACAGACTATCAGGTGAACCACCGACTGTTTTCAACAGAGATCGCACTAAATACAAAGCCTTCCTAACCCAATGGCACATATACTGGGGAATGAACCTGGACGCCCCTATCATGCAAAACGAATACCGACGATCCCTACTATTCCTGGGATATGTGAAAGGAACCAATGTCAGTGAATGGACGTTGACAATGCTAGAATGGCTGAACTGGGAAATATGATGAGGAGTAAGTCAATACTCCCAGACACTCTGGAACCACATTGCCACAGAATTCACAAGACAATTCACGAACATCCTCAAAGAAGAACAAGCTCAAGCAGAGCTACAAAAGGGAATTAAAATGACCGGGGAAGACATTGACTTGTATGTGGTCCAGTTCGAACGACTCACATGGAAGGCTCACTACAACCTCAACGACCGCCAAATGATCAACCGATTCACGGCGGGCTACCTCGAGCCCTCTTCATGAAAGTATACGAGCTGGATAAACCCCACACCTTTGAGGACTGGAAAAGATGTGCCTTATGCCGGCAGAAACAGTACATCCACATGAAAGCATGGCTTGACAATTTCAAAAGCAAAGCCCCTCTGTCATTGGCGCAACCCTGCTGGGGACCACAACCTCCCAACTGGGGCCCACCACGAGGATCCCTGCCACCCTGGTATGATCCAAACGCAATGGATACGTCCGCAGATAGAACGTGCACCAGAGTAGCCGAAGTAGGAGACCCCAATCGGCCATTCATACCAAGACCCCAGTGGGGAGGATTTGGAAGAGGAGGGGGACTGCCGCCTTGAGACATGAGGGCAGTAATCTGTTACAACTGCAATCAGGCAGGGCACTTCTCACGAAATTGTACCCAACCCAGAAAGAAACAAACCACAAGTTGACTAGCAGAGACCGACTACTATGCACAAGAAGAACCCCCAGCACAAGCCAGAAGCGCTAATATGGCCCCCCCACAACAAAGAGCCAAGGATTGGCTAGCAGGAGTAGCAGGAGAAATGAATGATGTTAAAGACCTCATCCTCCAGGAAATGTGGGGGAAAGAGGGTTTTCAAAATGCCTGAACCCATCGGCCTGGGTGAGGGCGGTTAACTGTAACTCTGTAATCATGACTTGCTATCATTTGCTTCGAATTCCAGTCTCGATTCACACAAGTTATGCAATGGCTGACATCAAAGGGCTCATAGACTCAGGAGCCACCAACAATTTCATACACCCCTCGTTCGCAAAAAGAATGAGGCTAGGTCTCCAGTCACTGGATCAACCCCAAAAAATATGGAACATAGACAATATGGAAAATAAAGCAGGCAGTATCACCCACTACATGGATCTTGAGGTCCAAACTAACCACAAATGCCAGAAAATGCAATTCCTAATCATGGACATTGGAAACGAGGATCTCGTCCTCGGATACCCATGGCTTGCAACATACGAACCAACCATTAACTGGAGATATGCAACTATACATGAGAATATGCTCCCTGTAGTGATCTGATCCATCAACCCATACAAAAAACATCACGTCATAGGATCTATTGTCATGGAAGGAGAAAAACAGGACATAGTAGAGGAATTAGAAGAGGAAAGCCAACTGTGCACCACGGCTACAGAACTTGCCATCGAAGCTAAGCAGTTTCTAGAGAAAGTAGAACTCCCCCACGCTTACCAGCAGTTTGCAAAGATCTTCAGCAAGGAAGCATCCAATCGGTTTCCCCCTTCATGACCCTGGGACCACACAATTGAGTTCAAAGACAATGCCCTGACATCTATCAATTGCAAAATCTACCCAATGACCCAGGAAGAAGATGGCAAGTTGAAGGAATTTCTAGACAAACAACTCCAAAAAGGATACATACGACCATCGAAATCCCCTTATGCCTCATCCTTCTTCTTTATCAAGAAAAAGGATGGGAAACTATGGCCAGTACAAGACTACCGAAAGATCAATGCCATCACTATTCACAACCAATACCCTCTACCTCTCATCTTGGACTTTATCACGGACCTCAGTCAGGCGCACATGTATACCAAACTTGATGTACGCTGGGGATACAACAACATCTGAATCAAAGAAGGGGATGAACATAAGGCAGCATTCAAAACATGGTACGGACTCTTTGAACCCACAGTTATGTACTTTGGACTCACAAACTCACTGGCAATGTTCCAAACAATGATGAACACCATCTACTGAGACACGATCACTAAGCACAAAGCCAAAGGAACCACAGTGAGGGTCTACATGGACAACATTGGCATTGCGATGAGAGAACCAGCAGGACAAAAAGAACATGAAGAGGCGGTGCATGATGTACTCCAGGTTGCCATGGAGCACGACCTATACTTCAAACTCGAGAAATGCCTCTTCCACAAGCCACAAATGGATTACCTGGGGGTAATCCTTGAAAAGGGGGTAACACGTATGGACCCAGTAAAAATTTCAGGCATCAAAGACTGGCCCACGCCAACGAAGGTCTGTGACATACTCTCCTTCCTAGGATTCTGCAATTTTTACCGACTCTTCATTTGTGGCTTCGCAACACATGCTAAACTCCTCAACAAACTCATGAGAAAGGAAATGGAATGGTGTTGGACAGAAGAGGAAGATGAGGCATTCAGGAAACTCAAGGCACTCATCACAGAAGAACCAGTATTGGCTCACCCCAAGCTGGAAGACCCATTCAAACTTGAAGTAGACGCATCAGGATTTGCAACAGGAGCAGTCTTACTCCAGAAGAAAGAAGATAATAAACAACATCCCATCGGATACTACTCAGCTACTCTAAACGAAGTGGAACGAAGTTGTCACGGTTGGACTTTCAGGACTTATCAGTACGGTACGAAGTTGATGCGGACACTTACTACATGGTTATGACTACGGTAGTAAGTCGCTATTAGTCATGGACTTTATGATCAGTCAGCACGGTTACAGTAGCATGTGATAGTTACTGTGACTCATTCCTAGGATAGCGGTAGTAGGGTTCGAGCTACTAACGCTACTGGTATTTACTTACAAGAGGAGCTTTAAAGCTACCTCTAGAATCTGTATAAATAGTGGGACGCGAAGACCAAGAAGAACCATCTTGGTCTTCTTCTCAATACCACTTCATCACTCGTCTTCTAAAGGGACTTCGAGGGGTCCCTCTTGTCCACTGTCACATTCGTCTTATTGTCTTGACCTTCGAGTCTAAGACCCTGGCCCTTTCGGTACATCAGACCGGAGTTGCCTTGGTACTACTGGGGCGTATCTTGTGGATCGCCTTAGTCGTATTCTACGGGATTACTGAGACACTGCGTACGCAGTCCCGACCAGCTAAGTCGTGAACGCCTTCATCCGAGTTCAAGTCGAACTAAGCGCTGTGGTAGCGTTACAGAAGTGGAACGAAACTACGACATCTACGACCTGGAACTCCTCACAATAGTTAAAGCTCTATGACACTGGAGACCCCTATTGGCCAGATCACCGCACAAGATCAAGATCTACTCTGATCACATGAACCTCCAATACTGGAAACTACCACAGAAAATAAGCCAAAGAGTGGCTAGGGAAGTACTAGAACTCATGGAATACGACTTCGAGATTCACCACATACCAGGAAAGAAGAACAGTCGCATGGACGCACTATCGCAAAGACCCGACTATGACCAGGGAGCGCAAGACAACAAAAACGTCATAGTACTACCCAAAGACATATTTGCCAAGACAATGATGGTACAGGCAGCCTACAAACCCCTACAAACCGAAATCATACTATGCTACTGGGTAGACCCACAGCAACTTAAGTGTGTAAATGGAAAATGGTACCAACAGGGGAAGTATGTCATCACCAGATCCCTTGGTGAAAAACGGGAACTTATTGCAGCTCATCACGACCCACCGGTACACGGACACCTGGGAATCACAAGAACCATGCAACTAGTAGAATGAAGGTACTGGTGGCCCGAGCTAAGGTCGGACATAAAGAACTACATACAAGGGTGTGCAGAATGCCAAAGGCACAAGGTCAACACGCAACCCACAAAAGCCCCACTGATGCCGATAACTCCACGTGAAGATGCACTTCCTTTCGAGACCATCGCTTTGGACTTCATTACCAAGCTCCCCAACTTGCAAAACTATGACTTGATACTCACGGTGACAGTCCATGACTGCAGCAAGGCGTCTACATCGGGAAAAACCTCCCGCCTTAGCAAGACATAGCAAAGGTCTAATTGAAAAAACCCATATAATGGATCAATAATGCTGAGTGAAGTAGCTTATACATTGCCTTTCAGTAAATTATTTACAAAAACCTAAGATAAATGTACCTGTCACTGAACAGATTTACATAAATGGTACTATGCTGATCTGACACCGAGAAACCATTACAATTATGGTGACCAACTGGCCCGGTGAGACTCATGCATCGCCAGGGTAGTCTTATCAATCAAAAATGCTTCATGTTTGAAATTGTATCCATCATCCAGTCCTGAGCCAGTTGAGTCACATGGCCTTGAAACGTGGTTTGGCACCACCGAAGACACAGCTTGACCAGATGTCACCCATTTGTGCCCCAATTGTTCCATAGTACAACATCCCACCTGCCAAGTCCTGGTGACATGTTGAGAATGTCCTTGAGGGGTAAAAAATTTATCACAGCCAGTGCAGCAGACAAATGAAGTCTGAGTCTGTCTGAGTTGTAAGGGCGCCGTGGCCCTTGCAAGCAAAATTTGCTGTTTCAGATCCGACACGTGACTTGGCTCTCTACTGTATCTAGTAGGAAGATCTGCAGTCATCATGTTTCGTCAAAAATTCCCATCACTCACTTTGTTGTCCATCTTTCTTTCTTTCCTTCCCCCATTGTCTCGTCTCAACCCCAGTCATTTGTTCCTTTGCCAAAAAATATGCCCAACTACTCCAACGCTGATGGCCCTTATCCATTGACACCATACCCAAAGGCAACTTGATCAAAGTGTTGCCAAGGGTCTTGCCTCAAAACTTATTCTCTTCCACTTCCTGTATTGTGAGCTTTCCTATACCTCACCTTTTCCTGGCCCTGTAACATAGTGAACGCATACACCTTAGCTGCATTCTTTGTTTCAAACAAAGGTGCGCCTGACTTCCTTCTCTCAGATCTCAAACAGTCTTACCCTCATCTTCTCTCAGTGTGTTGTGTCATTGCCAACTCGTGTTGCTTCTGCTGGTTGTGCCTCATTGGTACCAACTCATACTGCGACAGCGGTGAGTCGTTTCCACAGTATGCACATGAGTAAGCTAACCAGATCTATTAGCTCTATGCCACTATATATGAATGGTGTATGGGCGTGCAGCAAGTCGCGGAGTTTTCAGCCTCTGCCTACTTAGATGGATATTACTTTGAAAGGTGCTCGCGGGTTCTTGAGCATCCGGATATATTCTATTACGGACGCTACATTGATGATTGTTTGGCAATTGTATATGCGCAAGATAACCAAAGCGTGGTTACATTACTTCAATCACTTATTCAATTTGATAACTGTGTTATAGAGTGGGCAAACCCTGCAGACTCACAACCTTTCCTGGACATGTTGTTATATCACAACAAGCATAACAAACTACAACATTGTCCTTACTGCAAGGCAGGGAACCACCAAGAAAGAATTCCATGGATATCTGCTCACCCCATCAATGTTAAACATGGGACGTTTTTGGGCGAGATGTCTAGGCTGGCAACACTCAGTAGTACTGAAGAGCACTATCTTGAAAGCATGAAGGGCTTGGTAAGCCTTTATATCCATAGAGGATATCCAGTGGACCTTGTACATAATTGGCTACACGGCAACTTACGATTGCGTTGGGAACAACGGCTGACTATCAAGCAGCAAGCGGTAAACGCGGAGACAATCGTGCTGAAAACTGAGTACAATCTGGCGTGGAATTACTTTAATGCACATGAATTTGGACAGACCACATCCCTTCTTTCTCTTGTACCACCACCATCTCTCTAAGCGCTGGTTCTGGTTCTAGCTACACTATCCACCAATACATCGCAGACAACCTATCTACCCAATCCTGTCCCTGAGGAAAACCGCCTGGGCTTGCTCGCGACTCCTTGAGGATGCAACATCCCGAACCACCGTCGGACCCACCATCTGACAACAACTCCTTCCTATTCGACCTATACTCGACACCTCCCCCCTTCAACTCCAACCCAACAAACAACCAAGAAGACTCCCTCATAATTGAAAGTCGCCAATCCCCCGCCCCGGCTGCCAAAGGGAACAGCCAAGTGCAAGACACCACCCATTCTGACTCGAACACTTATCTATTCGACCTGTTTTTGACACCACCAATTTCTCAACTCCACTCCGAACAAACAATCACCTCACCAATCTCCCCCCAAGACTCACAAATGGGATCACCAGAATCCGAAGAACCCACCCGTCCTCAACCCGAAGAAATCGTGGTATTCCCAAGGTCCGCCTCACATACACCATGAGTTAGGTCAAGACCCCTTTCTGTCGCTTCCAATTGGACACACGCTTCCGAAGAAGACGGAAGTAATTTGGAACAAGAATCTCCGACCAAGATCACCATGCCACCACCCCCTATCAACCCGCAGTCAGCTAAACAAACTTCAAAGAAGCCGCTGCAGGTAAATATCTGCCATTCCCAACTGACATAAATGACGAAGCAGCACATGCACTCCGTTTTGATTTGTCAAACCCTACATCAAAGAATGAAGTCACTGAAGCTTTCTACATGGTACAAAAAGATCTTGATGATGAGATCATAAGAGAAATCAACGAAGCTGCCCTCGGATACGGTCAGTATTATCTTAAAGAACCCAAGCTGACTTTAAGACCCCAACACGACTTCGTATTAAAACAAAACCAACTACAAACCGCAGTATTGGTAACTATACAGGCCCTCGATGCGGGGACTGCAATGCACCCCGGTGATACGTCAACAACCTTCCTAACACCCCAATCCTGGTTCCGCCTTACAGCAGCCGTCCTCGGAGCCATAATTCGAGGTAACCTCCACTCACCCAACAATGTGATTAACAGAATCAAACCTGTGAACACTAACGACAAATACGAAATACACAAGGACTTAGTCCACCCTCTGACGGAGGGTGCGACTATACGCCACATGGCCCTCCAGATAGCGGAGGCATACGATAAGACCCATACCAACCCACTTAAACTTAACCCCACAGAATTTTACGAAAAGTTACTGGCAACCAAACTTGACACTCTTACCAAAGCGGCCGAAATTGAAGCCAAAGCACACTTGAACATCTCAGATATCCAATCCAACGTCCACCAAAATATACTCAACAACAGCACGGAAATGGATAACATCCAACATGCCGTCAAGGAAGCTATCTTCAATGAACTCAACAAAGAAGCTCTGGAAGACCTCAACACTTGGCGAGAAATCTACAGAGAAGAATTCAAAGAGGTAATGCACCAATATATCGGCGTAAACAAGTTTGGTATCGACCCAGTCTTCCTCAAACCAAACACCAAAGGCAAAAGGAGGGCGAAATCCGCAACACCAGAACTTCAAAGCGCCAACGAAGATATCGAACGTATCATGCGCGCAGACTGCCAGGCGCAAATTGACAACATGCGCAACATAACACTTACTGAAATGACAGCCGAACTCAATAGAGAAATTGCTGCGTACAAAACAGCAGAGTTCACAAGACTTCAAGTGGAAGCACTCCTCCATCTTGAAACTGAAATCGAAGCACTCAAGGTACAGTTCCGAGAAGAACATGAAGCTCAAGTCTACAGACACAGGGACGACATAAGAGATCAAATTAAAGCCTGGAAGGTAAACCACGCAAATGCGCGGAAGTTTGAGTTCATCCGTAAAGAGGCTAAGAACCTCGGCTACACACTGGTAGCCAACTCTACTGACGCTTACAAACCCATCTCAGACCCACAAGAGGCAGAACTCGCGTGGCTCCCCAGCTCGCGTCCCGCCTCCAGAACCACAACACACAACAACACACCATCACAATCTTGGGAGACATCAAGGACACGGGCAACCACGCCACCGAGGCTGGTAATTAACCCCTATATCCCTGATCCCAACGTCACCCCGACCCCAGTACGAGTCAAATGCATCCGTACTGACGACACTGATCAGATGGAGGGCGAACCCCAATCCAACATCACTTACCGCCTTCCCACCCCAACCCCACCCACACTACTACCCAAAGATATTTCGCTACCCCCTTCGTCTATTCCATCACCAATGGAAGAAGACGAACCCCTCGACAGCCTTCACCAGTGGCTCTCGGCCAACAACGGAGGCACAGCAACTTCCATGCACGCGCCCCATCGCGATACGGTAGTACCCCCTCTGCCCACACCATCACTCCCGGTTGCTGTTCCCGAGCAACCACTGGTAATGCCCTCAGCAGAACCAGCTCCTCTCCCGGCCCCCCTGCCTTATTTGCCATCAAGACTTGTAGCTCCTGCCCCGCCTGCGCCCAACCTGGCTGCACAGGATGGTGAGCTCGTCGCGATGCTCCGATTAATCCAGGGCACCATCTCACGGCTCGAGGAAAAGATAGCGGCGCAAGACGCCCGACTAGACAACCTCGTAGCCGGTACAGAGGTCCCAAAAGCCAAGGGTAAACGAGTCCGGGTGGCAGCCCCGACAAGTACACCTGAGGTGTTACGATTCTTTCTTCTTCTCCAGTGGATGCTCTCGTTCCTTGCTTCTTACTTCCATATCCCACCTTGTTACGCCCATAGCTCATCACGCGCTCAATCGTTTCCCATGATCTCTTCACCGCACGATAGGCCTTTACGCCCCTTCCTTGTATATCAAAGTTCACGGCGCTCCGGTCTCAGCTGACTCCCACATGACCCCGCACAATCACCCTGTTCCCTACTATAGTTTCGCCTTTGTTCCACTTTTGCTTAAGACTCCACCTATCATGCCATATGTTTGTTGCGTACAAACATCCTGTACTAGTATATAAGTCGCACGCTACCTAGCTTGTACGGTAGACTTGACTTCTTGTGTAATACCACATCGTTGTCAATCCACGAACGACCTGTACGCTCGCTGTTTCGCTTGAGCACGACTTTGGTTCGCCTTTGCGCTTGAACCCCCAGAACTCTCGACTACCACTCACGTGTCTGAGGAGACCGTGTGGTGCTTATTCATCATCGAACTTGGTCTTAACTGACTACCTCGCATCCCGTTACCTCGGCTTTGAACGACTTAGTGACGTGCACGTCGCACATAACGTTCCTGTGGTAACGTTACATGAGGCCAGTAAGGAGTCCAGCGTAGAACAGACACTGAGCCAACAGGCCCGTGTTGACGACGCTACGCCCGACCCGCCTACCTCGGGCACCCCCCTCCCCTCCCGTCCACCGACATCAGCCCCCCGCCCCCCCCTAAAATCAACCAGGCCACCAAACCTCAAGTTATCTACCCGACCACCTGGGCAACCGTCACGGGAAAGGGAGCCAAACAACAACATACCAACTCTACACTCGCAAACCAGGCGGCAAAAGCCTCCAACCGCCACCCCTCTGGAACCCCAAAGGACACGTCAAAGACCTCCAATGACATCACAGAAGTCACGGTCCTCAGAGGAAAAGGCGTTGAAGACCCAGAAGTCAAGAAGACCATCTCCAACATTCTCCCTTCCGTCATAGTAAACACTGCTCGCTCTGAATCGAGAAATCCACCTCCAACCCCATCGTCTTACTCTCTGGCTGATGGACAAACAACGCCAACAACAACAATTTCGTGTACCAATTTGCTGGCAAAATCCCGTTTGAGAACATCTACCCGTACCGGAAGATCCTCATCGGCCCCTTACACACCGGAGAACTCATCCCTAACGCTGGTTGGAACTTCGCACAAATACGCAAGGTCCCCACCTGCGACGCAGATGGCTCCCTCTATGACGGAGACACCCTCCTCAAAGAGATCCGGAGAAACAACATCTTCCATAACACCATCATCACAGTCCCCCCTTTTTGGCACGGATTACAGCGTAACATCCTCCAGAAAGAAGTAGCCCACCGTCAAAATAGCTTACGTCAACTCGTCCAACAAGATGACTACCAAACTTCGCGAAGGTGGCATCTTTATGTTCGGCAAGAAATGCGAGGTTGTTATCACAGGTGACACCCTGACAGTATCACAATGCGGACGCTGCCACCTCATAGGCCACACCACCAACTCAACGGCATGCAAAATCCCACAGAACTCCATCATCTGCCACATATGCGGAGGCTCACACTCACCCGACACCCACCCATTCCACTGCCCAAGGTCTTCGGACCACACTGAAGTTGGGATCTGCCGATGCCGCTTCCCTTGTCTAAATTGTAAAGGGCCACATAATGCACGTTCGTATCTCTGCCCTAAAAAACTCTCTTTCGCCCCACCGGAACTAGCCTCAATGTAACGTTACCACAGGAACGTTATGTGCGACGTGCACGTCACTAAGTCGTTCAAGCCGAGGTAACGGGATGCGAGGTAGTCAGTTAAGACCAAGTTCGATGATGAATAAGCACCACACGGTCTCCTCAGACACGTGAGTGGTAGTCGAGAGTTCTGGGGTTCAAGCGCAAAGGCGAACCAAAGTCGTGCTCAAGCGAAACAGCGAGCGTACAGGTCGTTCGTGGATTGACAACGATGTGGTATTACACAAGAAGTCAAGTCTACCGTACAAGCTAGGTAGCGTGCGACTTATATACTAGTACAGGATGTTTGTACGCAACAAACATATGGCGTGATAGGTGGAGTCTTAAGCAAAAGCGGAACAAAGGCGAAACTATAGTAGGGAACAGGGTGATTGCGCGGGGTCATGTGGGAGTCAGCTGAGACCGGAGCGCCGTGAACTTTGATATACAAGGAAGGGGGCGTAAAGGCCTATCGTGCGGTGAAGAGATCATGGGAAACGATTGGGCGCGTGATGAGTTATGGGCGTAACAAGGTGGGATATGGAAGTAAGAAGCGAGGAACGAGAGCGTCCACTGGAGAAGAAGAAAGAATCATAACACTCAACCTCTGAATCGGCCCCACCTAAACCCTCTGCCAAGGGTAAAGGAAAGGAAAAGGAAGCAGCGCCCCCGGGTGAACAGTCTACGACTGTTACACCATCAGTAGG
>JAKELG010000307.1:0-43755 GCA_021527035.1 Lactarius vividus | reverse complement strand
TTTGATGTCTTCAAAAGCATTCTGTTGTGCGTCATCCCAATGCCATTGGGCCTCTTTCTTTGTTAGATCGTGAAGGGGTCGGGCAAGTTGGGAGAATCCTCGTATGAATCTCCGGTAGAAGTTACAGAACCCTAAGAACACGCGGACTTCCTTAAGACTTTTCGGGGGTTGCCATTCCCGGATCCCTCGAACCTTAACGGGGTCCATCCGTAGTCGCCCGTGGCCAATGATGAGGCCTAAGTACTCTGTTTCATAGACTTCAAACTCACACTTCTCCGGTTTTACGTAGAGGTCGTGTGTCTTCGCAAAGTTGTAGTACTTCATGAAGGACCTTCCGATGATGACTTTTGTTGTCTGCGGTGGCAACGAGGATATCATCCATGTAGACGACGACCTCGTTTGTCAGGATGAGGTCGCGGAATATGGTGTCCATCATCGTTTGGAAGGTGGACGGGGAGTTGGTGAGGCCGAAGAACATGACGCGTGGTTCAAACAGGCCTTGGTTGGTTTTGAACGCCGCCTTCCATTCGTCTCCTTCCTGAATGTGAACATTATTGTATCCCCACCGGATGTCCAATTTTGAGTAGAGCCGTGCAACTCGGATGCGATCGACGAGTTCAGGAATGAGTGGGAGAGGGTAGTGATTTTTTATGGTGAGTTCGTTGAGGCGTCGATAGTCCTGTACTGGGCGTAATTTCCCGTCCTTCTTTTGATGAAGAAGAATGGCGACGCGTAAGCGGATTTCGAAGGGCGAATATACCCCTTTTTAAGTTGTTCATTCAGGAAGGCTGTGAGTGCCTCTCCTTCGTTCGCGTGTGAGGGGATACACCTTGCAGTCAAGCGCCGCGGGTGCGTCGGGAGTAATTTGATGGCTGTGGTCCCATACACTGGACGGGGGAAATCGGTGTGACGCTTCTTTGCTAAACACTTTTCGGTGCGACCAGTATTCCGGAGGAAACCATTTCCTCGAACGTTGAACCTGTCGTTTTGCTGCTTCTCGCTGCGCAAGTTCTGATGCTGTCGTCGTTTTTTGCAGGAATGGCAATTCTTGGCTCTGGTTCTTCGTTCACAACCTGCTCCCATGCCTCCTCGTCAAGCCCCATATGCCTGGATAGCCCTGATAGCGGCTTCCAAGGGCATGGCGTCGCTCTGGAGATTTAGGCTGGAGATTACGACTGGTTGGAAATTCTCGTTTAACGTGGCATTCCTCCATTCTATCTCAGGCTCGAAGGCTGAGAGAACCAAGGGTAGCCCAGGATCGCTTCGTCCTTTCCTAGGTTGGTAACCAGGAAACGAAGCGTCTTCGTGCGCTCACCAGTCCGCACCGCTAAATCGGTGTACTGGGTTATCGCGCCGTCTTGGTTGTAAGTTCCGTCGACATTCCATATGGTAATGGGAGTAGAGACGGGTCGGGTTCCGAGATGCGTTCGTTTGAGCAGCTCCAAACAGATAAAATTGTCGGTTGCTCCAGAGTCCAACAGGACCTGTCGTTCGGGCCATCGCGTTTGCAGATTTGAAAAGAACTGGGATTCGCATAGATTGAAATCTGCTATAGTACACGTGTAGCGCCCTTACCCAGGCCGATGGGTTTAGGTGTTCAGAAAATCCTTTCCTCCAAAAAGCTTCTCCACCAAGAGGTCCCCGCACCTCTTTTGGTTGAGCGGCCATCGCTGTGATCTGAGCATCAGCCGCTTCGTCATTCGACAGTACAACGGTTTGCTGATATGGTGACTCGAGTAACGAGGGGGGGAGGCGATACTGCAGGGGTAGTGGGGATGGGAGGAGGCGCTCCTCCGTCACTTGTGGTCTGAGCAGCGTGAGTGCTTTTTGTGGGCAATTACGCGACATATGACCCTTTTCTCCGCATCGGAAACATCTCCCCTCCGCGACCATCCTTTGCTTCTCAGCGTCTGTGAGGGTGGCACGGGCTCTAGTGCGGCTAATATCCATGGCGTTTGGGTCACGCGCCTTGTTTAAGGGCTTGGACCCACTGGTCTCGGGTGTGACCTCCCCGTTTCTCGTTTGTCGATTACCGTGAGGCGAGGCTTTAGCATAAGGTATTCAGCTTGCTGAAGCCGTGCTGCATCTTTCCATTGGTCCCACGTGACTGGGTGTTGGAAGCATATAGCATTGATTACGAGATTGTCAGGGAGTCCCGCTTGGAACTTTCGATGACATTAGCTTCGTCTGAATTGTAGCCGGCTTTTGTCATGAGGTTTTGGAATTTGGCAATATACATGTCGATGTCTTCGCCAATCATCTTCAACTTATCAATGTCTTGGCACGCTCTGGTTCGTTCAGTGGTGTCGGTGTAGGCGTTCGTGAACCGGTCAAGGACCGTGTTCCATAAGTTCTCTTCGTTGTGCAGTACTCCTCCTGCTATCTGGGTGTCTAGCCATGCGGTTTGCTCATCTACCCAGTCGTCTACCAGATGGCCCCTCATATAGGAGAGGAAAGTCATGGCTCGCGAGTAGGGTACCGTGAGCTGGTCCACGGTTGGGTTCATTCCTCGATAAATTTGAAAGGATTGAAGAAAGTTTTGGCTCTCCTCTCGATTTCCATCGAAGATTGGTGGTGGGTTGCCCCCAAGTTTGCCCCCTCCCAGTGCTGGTACTGCCCCGGGGTGGGCCATGGGGATCGCACCTCCTCCTGGGGGGCCACCGCCAGGGGCTCCTCCACCCGGACCACTTCCACCGCCACCAGGGGCACCGCCGCCCAGTGGGCCTCCACCGCTACCATGTATGCCTCCACTAGGTCCAGCAGTTGGGCCACTGCTCGACCCTGTCGTCGGCTGGGTGGTAGAGCTATGAGTCGTTCTGCCTGCCTGAGCAGCCGGTCCACCTCCCACAGCATGTGTTCCTCCACTGCTCGGGCCGGAGGTTCCCGCGGTCGTAAGGCTGGTGGCGACCTGAGTGTGGGTGGCCATCGTGGACTGTACTGGGGTAAGGGTAGTTGATTCGTCTGGGTCGACGTTGATACCGGTAATATTGGTTGACCCAAGGGGTCCTGCGCCAAATTGGGGAGGGACAGGTTTGTATGCGTACCACCGTCCTTGTTTTGGGTCGTAGTTGATGTACGCCCAAATGCGAAGGTCATTGAAGTAGTGAACTTGGTGGTATTCTTGGTTTTTTGCGTCAAAAATGAAGTACCCTTCTTGGTTGCGGATTTCTTCCCAGATAACTGCACCCTTTTCGTGGTCGGAGAGTTCGTCGGTTGTATACCGATCAATGTACTGCTTCTGAAATTTCGTGCGACTCCTACTAGTCGCCAGGGTTGCGAGACTTGACTTAATGTAACGTTACCACAGGAACGTTATGTGCGACGTGCACATCACTAAGTCGTTCAAGCCGAGGTAACAGGATGCGGGTTAGTCGGTTAAGACCAAGTTTGATGATGAATAAGCACCACATGGTCTCCTTAGACACGTGGGTGGTAGTCGAGAGTTCTGGGGTTCAAGCGAAAAAGCGAACCAAAGTCGTGCTCAAGTGAAACAGCAAGCATATAAGTTGTTCGTGGATTGACAGCGATGTGGTTTTACACAAGAAGTCAAGTCTACCGTACAAGCTAGGTAGTGTGCAACTTATATACTAGTACAGGATGTTTGTACGCAACAAACATATGGCGCGATACGTGGAGTCCTAAGTAAAAGTAGAACAAAGGCAGAACTATAGTAGGAAATACCGTGATTGTGCGGAGTTATGTGGAAGTCAGCTGAGACCGGAGCGCCGTGAACTTTGATATACAGGGAAGGAGACATAAGGGCATATCGTGCGGCGAAGAGATCATGGGAAACGGTTGAGCGCGTGATGAGTTATGGGCGTAACAAAGTGGGGCATGGGAATAAGAAGCAAAGAACGGAAGCGTCTATGGGAAAAGGGGAAAGAATCGTAACAGACGTATTCGTAATGACTCGGTACGTCAGAGTAATACGTCATGGACTTCGGATCTTATCCGCCTCGTGTCTTGGCTGACTGATGCTCTCTATTGTTGTATGTGATATGTCTTATGCATTCCCATCCGAGTTCTATTGTTGTATGACACTAGTATTACGTTGTGGATGACTGATCCCTAGGATCCCCGTACTAGGGTTTACGCTACTTACGCTACTGGCTACGTACGAGTTCAAGTGGAGCTAGAACTGGCTCCTTTACTTGTATTTAAGTTCATAGCACTACGGACCAGGATCCCCATCTTGGTCTTCTTCAATTACCACTCTCCACTCGTCTTCTGTGCTAGGGACTTGCAGAGTCTCTAAGTGAGTTAGCTCCGGCATATCCCTTCGTGACCAAGGGGGATCCCTGTGACTTCGTCTCCAGTTCACACGTGAATGGTAGACTCGCCCGCCGTGCTGTACCCGCCTAATACCATGTGCCACCTCGTCTTTGAATACCTCAACTCGCGCACTGCTCGTCCCACCCACTGCTACTACATTGTCGACAACCCTCATTGGAGGTATATCCACAAAGTTCCCGGTCCACCTCCCGACGTTCCCATCCAGGAGACATTGTACATGTATCGAGACTCCACCGGCACATATTGGCCTCATCCCGCAGTCTTTCCAGGCTCTTCAGATAACCACAGGTTCTACCCCCGAGGGAACCCGCGTTACAACAGCGTCTAAGTCAGACGAACGTCCGTGGTAGATGTTACAGCTAAAGAGGGGGGTAATTTCCCTGTTTCATGACACAAAGACCGCAGGACACCCCGGAATAACAAAGACCCTTTGGATAGTGTCACAAGACTTCTGGTGGCCAAACATGAAAGAAGACATATCCGCATATGTAAAAGGGTGTGCCACCTGCCAAGCAAACAAAAACTTCCCTGGAAACCCAAAACCCCCAATATTCCCCATTAAGACAAACCCAGAAGCCCTCCCCTTCGAAACTATCGCTCTAGACTTCATCACTAAGTTACCACAATCAGAAGGACATGACACCATTCTCACCATCATGGATCATGACTGTTCTAAGGCTGCCTTCTTTATCCCATGCAATGAAACAATTGACGCAGAAGGAGTAGCAAAACTATATGCCAAGACAGTGTTACCACACTATGGCCTACCAAGAAGGGTCATCTCCGACAGAGACCCCAGATTCACAGCAAAGTTCATCAAAGAACTATGCAGAGTGCTTGACATCGAACAAAACATAAGCACCGCATACCACCCCCAAACAGATGGACAATCAGAACGGACAAACCAGTGGCTAGAACAATACCTCTGGATGTTCATAAACCACCAACAAGACAACTGGACAGAGCTGCTACCACTAGCACAATACACCCACAACTCCTGGCCAAGCACAACCACAAAGAAAGCACCCTACGAACTAATTCTGGGGTACATCCCAAGGATACACCAACCAGAAAGAATAGCAACAGTCCCAGGAACACAAAAAAGGCTAGAACAAATCCAAGAAGCCAGAAGAGCAGCACAAGCAGCAATCACCCATGCTCAGTCACTCTACAAAGACTCCCCTCATTTCCAACAATACACTGAAGGGGATACAGTGTGGCTTGATGCCAAGAACTTGAAGACAATGCACCCCAGTTTTAAACTGTCCCCAAAAAGATATGGACCCTTCAAGGTCACAAAAAGAATCTCCGCTACTACATATGCCCTGAAACTTCCCCATCAGTGGAGGATCCACCCAGTATTCCATGTGTCACTTCTCATGCCACACAAAGAAACACCCATACATGGCAAAAGCTTTATGGAACCTCCCCCAGATCTAATAGAAGGAGAACAAGAGTGGGAAGTCGAAGAAATACTAGAAACAAGACGCCACAGGAACCAGTTACAGTTCCTGATAAAATGGAAGGGATACTCCGATGCACACAACAGTTGGGAACCGGAGAAGAACCTCAATGCCCCAGAACTTATTCAGGAACATTTTGAGTGCAACCCCAGAAGTGAAGGAGCAAAAAATTGGTTAAAACAAAAAGAAGTGGTTGTGCAAACAGTCACCACACTCCCCACTCACTCAAACACAATGCCCTCTTGCTCCTCCTCTGTAGAACGCCTCGTTGCTCGTGCCATGGAAAGGGGCTCCTTCGACAAAACCCCATCTGTCTCCTCCTCCTCAGACCACTCCCCCCAATGCAGGTACTCCTTGTCTCCTACTGTCTACCACCCTCAGCCCATCAACCCCACCATACCAAGCGTCATAGAAACAGAAGAGGGAGCAATTCTCCGTGTCCCTCCCCCAGGGTTCACTGCTCCTCCTACCCCAGAAGTCCAACGCGCCAACACCTCTCCCCCAGACCCCAGAAACGCTATCCTCAGGATCAGGGAGATCATCAATGACCCAGCAATGGACGCTCTGCCTATCAACTATGATAGGATGCACATCCAGGAGAATGACGATGACCCAGGGTTCCCTTTTTTTGTCAATGACCCCTGGAGCACTTGCTATATCCACTTCCTCATCCCAGACGACACCAACCCCTCCTCCTTCCAACACAAAGACGCTAAGTACATCTGAATCAGTGACAACAAAGAAGATGCTATTGGCACCCTAGGCAAAAACCTCCCTTGCTACGGACTACCCCTCTTCCTCCTCCCTCGCAATGACGACCCAGAGAACCCGGCACCCCCCATCTCTCCAGCACAGATGGAAAACTTCAAAGAAGGCCATACTCTAGCTGCCAAAGTAGATGAGGTACTAGAAGACCTGAACAATGACCGCCTCACTGCCAAGGTCCATCGGGTCCGCAGACTCTTGTGGAATCAAGAGGCCATCCAGAAGCAGGTGAATGACCTGTACAACACGATGGCCCCCCTCAAAAGACACCTACTAGACATTGACATGCAACTAACCAGTGCTAGGCGACGCCTACAAGAACACAAAGCACTGGTTCACATATCTGACTGGTGGAACATCCTCCACCCTCCTTCACCCCCTTCCCCACTGGTACCCACACTCTACATCACCCCATTGCCAGGCCTCCTCCACTTCCACACTATGCCACAGCTTCACAATGAACCTGAGGGACCTAGCCCTTCAGGGGAAAGGAAGAAGAAGCGCAAGTACAAGAACGGCACCATCAAGCTCTGCTTGTTACATTTGGTCCCCCGGAATGCGCCACTACGCCACCACGTGACCAAGAAGATTCGCCCCCAGTACAGTTTGTCGCCTGGGAACCCGCAAGTCACCGACATCCGTTAGACGCAACCGCGCAAGCGGCCGAAGAAGCCGAGGCTAGAGAACACCTCTGGAAGTATCACGAGGAACGCGCGCTACACCTACGCGCAGCCACCCTGTCATCAAGATTCGTAACACCCCAAGACCCGCCTCAAGGTCCGGAAGATTAAGCGCCGGATGACGTCATTGCCCGTCACGTGACCCTGGCACGTGACCTGGCCTAGAATGCACCAGAAGAGTCCAGATGAGCCTGTGCCTGGATTAGAACGTGTGTTATCGATTGTGCCTGATTTCTGATCCGTTACTGTATTTGTGTTGATTTTCCCGTGCCTCGTCCCTGTGGCTTGATGCGCCCATGGACTGTATGTTTCAGCCACCATCAGTGGCGATGGACATGTGTTTTCCGCAGTTCCGCAGTTTCCGCAGTATTCATGTGACAGTTGTATTAGGGTTTCAGCTGAGTTCCAATAGCTCCCCCTACGAGTATAAGTAGCACGTAGAAGCGACCTTAGACGGTAGCTTTGACTTCTTGTATAGTCCGTACAACCTAGTCCAAGTAGTTCCCCAGTCCCCCTTTGCTCTCAATCCACCTCCTCTTCTCTCTGCCCTACGTGCCCTCGGAGTTGGTCCAGCATTACAGCGGCGTCCGTACCCTACGCAGACCTCGGAGTTAGTCCCTCTGCCACAGCGGTGTTCCCCTTCCCTTCCCCATCACGTGACCAATTGATTGAGCGTGCTAGCTCAGCGTATACGAGCGAAGTCATTCATTTCTTCTACCTTTTTGTTGCTATCCGAGTCCTGCAGATTGTCCGTTT
The DNA here is from genome assembly GCA_021527035.1 of Lactarius vividus. NCBI lineage: Eukaryota > Fungi > Basidiomycota > Agaricomycetes > Russulales > Russulaceae > Lactarius > Lactarius vividus. The sequence goes on along the minus strand of JAKELG010000307.1, from coordinate 35,798 downwards.
CGGACTTATCATCGACGAGCAAGAACGACAGCAAGCGCTAGCTCAAGCGACAGAACAAGAGCGAGTCAGCACCTAGGTCGTTAGGAAGCCCTGATAGCCGGTCGAGTGCGATCTCCCGAAGTGCGCCCTACGGAGCGTAACACTGCTTCAGATGTCAATCTGAAGACCACCTCTCCTTCGCCTGCCCCCACAAACGAAGGTACTGCTGGAGGTGCTCAAGCACAGACCACTTCGCCTACCAGTGCCTCTGGCCAGCCCCAGAAGAGCATACCAAATGGTGTGGCAAGTGTCAGACCAGCAATACCCATGAAGAAACCAAGTGCCCCAAGTATGAACTTTGTCGACGCTGCGGGACCTATGGCCCCTTCAATTTCCTTCGTACCCATCACTGTCAATCCCCTCAAAGTCCTACCCCTTACAACGATAGGGACGCTGATGTATACAACCTTGTAGACTTCAAAGCACTCTAGGAAGAGCTGACTTAGAGAAGGGCTTATGTTATGATCCGACACTTTGGACTTTCTCTGTGTGTATCTTTTGCTATCTTGTTTTACTTTGCTCCATTTGTCTTCTATTTTGTTACCAAAGGGGCTATCAATGTTAGCCACCCTAGACTCCACTTCCACATCAGTGCCTTGACTTGTTTTGACTCTTTGTTTCTGTATGGGCTTGTGTTCATGTTGTTTGGAACCTCGTCCTATTTAAAGCTGTACTTTACTTTGTAGGAAGCCAGACTTGGCTTCGTTTGCAATCTAGCAACCTTGCCTTCGCTCTTTGGTGTGACTCAGCCTCTCTCCTCTTCTTGTGCATCCCCTACCTCTGTCCCTAACCCGGACACTCCTGAAGTCTTTGCAGTTGAACTATATCAACGTGTCACACCTGTTAAACTCTGTGTACTCGCAAGACTGAGTATAGAGAAGTGTTAGACACTTCGGGCGAGGAGCCCTAACTACAGAGTAGTGGTACATATCGTACCACACCCCAGACCACTTGTATTTCATAGCAATAAGACAATAGAAGTCTTCGCTTGATACTTGTGTGTGATATTGAACCCCTCGAACCTACGTCCCTGCTAGGACGTAACATAGAGCCCCATTGGTACCCATAACCCCCAAGGAAGAAGCGCTGCCATTCGAAACCATAGCCCTCGACTTCATCACCAAACTCCCTGTATCGCAGGGTTGCAACTCCATCCTTACTGTAACGGACCATGACTGCACCAAAGTGTCTATATTCATACCCTGCAACGAAGAAATCTCCGCTGAAGAAACTGCTGGACTTTACACAACTCATGTCTTCAAACGATTCGGACTCCCATCAAAGATCATCAGCGACCAAGACCCCCTATTACGCCTACCATGGGCGTTTGTCTGACTTAGACACTGTTGTGACGTGGGTTCCCTCGGGGGCAAAACCTGTAGATGTCTGAGTGCTCGGGAAAGACTGCAGGATGAGGCCAATACGTGCCTGTAGAGTCCCTATAGGTGTACAACGGTTCTTGAACTGGGACGTTCGGCGGTGGACTGGGAACCTTGCGGATGTACTCCCACTTGAGGTTGTCGACGATGTAGTAGCAGTGGGTGGGGCGAGCGGTGCGAGAGTTGAGATATTCGAAGACGAGATGACACGTGGTACCAGGCGGGTAAGTCACGGTTGACTGATCTACCATTCACGAAGGAAGATGGAGATAAGGTCACAGGGATCCCCTCTTGGTCACCAAGGGATATGCCGGAGCTAGCTCACTTAAGGACGTCTCGAGTCCTTAGTACAGAAGACGAGTAGAGGATGTGGTATTCGAAGAAGACCAAGATGGGGATCCTGGTCTGTACTACTGCGAGCTTAAATACAAGTAAGGGAATCAGTTCTGACTCCGCTTGAACCTACAAGCAGCCAATAGCGTAAGTACCGTAAACCCTAGTACAGGGATCCTAGGGATCAGTCATCCTGCTCGTAATATCGTACACGTACAACAATAGAACACATCAGTCAGCCGGAACATGAGGCAGTAAGATCCGTAGTCCATGACACATTACTTCTGACACGTCAGGTCATCACGAACACGTCAGAGTTCACGACTGGGCCGGGCAGTCCGAGAACGAAACGTAACATCACCCCCTTTTCAGCGTCAAGCCCCAGCTTGACCACGCATGATGGCAAGCGGGTTGGTGCCTACCTCTTGCAGGGCTTTGATGCAAGCGATCTCCTCCGCGTCTTGTTCCGCCTTGGGTCCGCGGTGCAGCGAGTCTCGGACGTTCTCGATGTGATCCACCACATGCGCCCGCTGAAGTCGGGCGACACACCTGTTGCACTCGATCTCTATGCGCTCCAACTTCATCTGTTCCGCCGCCACCTGATGTTGCTGTGCCTGCCATCCCAGCGTCATGCAGCGGTAGCGATGGACCTCGGCCATCAGAGTTGCATCCTTCATGTGGAGGAGTGCCTGGTCGACCGAATCGACTAATCCTGCGTTGGAGAGCAGGAACGTGAGGTCGTCGTCGGTGTAAGTGGGGGCAGAGGACTGCTCGTCATAATAGGGGACGGCGTGGACAGGTTTTCCATATTGCTGGTTGCAGTTGGCCCTGAAGGCCAAGACGAAGGGGTCGGCGGTGAGAATGAGCTGAGTATACCGGGCCGGCCAAAGACGTTCCTGAGCGTCGTGAATCTGAAAGGGAATGTAATGGACTTCCCTGTTGAACTGATACCCCCTTGGAGGGGGGGTCTCCACACGACTCTCGGCCTCCTGCACAAGTTCCTCCTCTGGATTGCGGCGAAACGCGGGTGGATGCGGCGTCAGTAGTGTGATAGCTTCCCCGGTGGGTCCGCAAAGCGGGGGGGTTTCCGAGTGTGTCGTGGTGAGATGGGTGGCGTAACGTAAATACTGATGTGCCTCAAGGCGCTCCGCCGGGTCGTAGGGGTCCCCGCCTTCATCTGGTCCTGGTGGAGAGGTTGGTCGGCTGGGTACGTACCCCTGCTGTTTGTCGCCCTCCGGAGTGGGCGCTCGTGTTGGGACGTACTGGCTGGCGAGTCGACTGGGCTGGTTGGTCTCGGAATAAACAGTGGGGGTTGGCGAAGGAATTGGGGATGGAAGGGGGGAAGGAGGATGATCTCCTCGTTGGTGAAGGGCGAGGGTAGTCAACAGGGGTAACGATGGCGTGGACTGTACTCGGTAAGGTGCGGATAGTTCTGTGTTGACGACATAGCGGAAGTTGACTGGGGATTGAGAGCGCATGAGTAGTGGAGATGAGAGGAAGGGATGATGGGGACATCTCTTGGAGTTTCCCTGCGCTTATATGCACTTCTCGAGCGGGGTTGGAATTTTTAAACTCCCTTATCACGTCGTCAGCGAATACGTCATCCTTATCTACCCACTGGTTGTCCGAGTCCGGATATCCCTTCCACTTGACAAGGTATTGCAATTTGCGACTTCTGCCGAACTGCCGAGAGTCTAGAATTTTCTCCACTTTGTATTCCTCTTCGCCGCTCACCAAGTCTGGTGGTGGGCGCTGATAGTTGGGTCCATGCATGGGTGTTTCACGATAGGGCGTCAGGAGGTCCACATGGAACACTGGGTGGATCTGCCACTGTGTGGGAAGTTCTAGGCGATAATTGACTGCGGACATCACCTGAGCAATCTTGAAAGGGCCGTGGCGTCGCGCCGCTAATTTCGCCATTGGTTGGTGTGTGCGTAAGTGGTGTCCTTCCAGCCATACTTGATCCCCGATTTGGAACTTGGGCATATCTTTTGCTTTGATCCACCCCTGTTGCGCTTTGATCATCAGGGATTGGGCGCGCTGTCAGAGTTCTTTAAATTGTTTGACCCTGAGCACCACCTGCAGGATGGGTGATGGCCTATCTGTCCAATCAGCGCGGGGGTTATACCCCATGAGGAGCTGGAACGGGGATTCTTTAGTGGTTTCACTGGGCCAGTTATTATGTGTGAACTCAGCCATGGGGAGGTAATGGATCCAATCGTCTTGTCGCTCGTTGACCCAGAATCTCAGATACTGTTCCAGCCATTGATTCGTGCGTTCCGATTGCCCGTCAGTCCGTGGGTGATAAGCCGTGGATATGTTTTGCTCGATTCCCAGGATCTTGCATAGTTCGCGTGTGAACTTTGAGGCGAATCTGGGGTCTTGATCACTGATTATCTTGCCAGGTAGTCCGAATCGAGGGAACACGTGTTTGACGTATAGGGCAGCTGTGCCTTCGGCTGAGATCTCCTCTTGGCAGGGGATGAACAGGGACATCTTCGTGCAGTCATGATCCGTTATCGTAAGGATCGTATCGCATCCCTGTGCTTCCGGAAGTTTAGTAATGAAATCAAGTGCGATGGTCTCAAACGGCATAGCTTCGGGTTTTGGAAATATTGGGCACAGTGGCGCTTTGATGGCCCTAGTGTTGACTTTGATGCGTTGACAGTCGGCACATCCTTTGACATAGTCCATGACTTCGTTCCTGAGCCCTGGCCACCAATAATATCTTTCCACGAGTTTGATGGTTCGACTGATTCCGGGGTGTCCGTACACCGGGGGGTCGTGGTGGTTCTTAATGAGTTCCCTCTTTTCCAGGAGTCCTCCCGTGACTACTCGTCGCCCATCTTTGTACCAAGTGTCTTCGATCTTCTTTAGCCCATGTGGGTCTATCCAGGGGCGGAGTTTGTCGTCGTTTTGGGCGTATACCGGGTTTACCTTTTCCATTTCTTGTACCGAGATGGTGGCGTTGATTCGGAGCGGATCTTCCGTCATGTCTATGGCTGCGGCCCTTACGAAGATTTCATCGGGTAGTACCATGACTTGATCATTGTCGCCTTCTCCTTGGTCGTAATCCAGGCGTCTAGATAGGGTGTCGGCTCGTCCATTTGCCGTTCCCTTGATATGGTGAATCTCGATGTCATATTCGGAGAGTTCTAGTACTTCCCGGGCTACTTGGTGACTTATCTTTTGCGGGGAGCGCCAGTTTTGGAGGTTCATGTGGTCTGAGAAGACTTTGATTTTGTGCGGCGATCCTGCTAGGTAGTGGTGCCAGTTTCGGAGTGCTTTGACGATTGCCAACAGTTCTAGGTCGTAAATGTCGTAGTTTCTTTCTGCTGCGCTTAGGGTGTTGGAGTAGTAGGCAATGGGATGCCTCTTGCCATCTTCTTTGCGTTGAAGTAGTACCGCTCCTACCGCAAATCCAGATGCGTCTACTTCCAGTTCAAACTGATCTTCGAGTTTGGCATGCACGAGTACTGGTTCTTCCGTGACAAGTTTCTTGATTTTGTCAAAAGCTTCCTGTTCCATGGTTGTCCACGTCCATTCGGCATCTTTGCGCGTGAGTTTGTTGAGTGGTCGTGCGTGCGTAGCGAAATTTTGGATGAAAGCGCGGTAGAAGTTGCAGAAGCCTAGGAAGGATCTCACCTGTTTGACGTTTTTTGGGGTTGGCCAATCTTTGATGCCGGAAATTTTGATGGGGTCCATACGTGTCACCCCCTTTTCAATGATTACCCCCAGGTAATCGATGCTAGGCACGTGGAAGATGCACTTTTCCAGTTTAAGGAATAGGTCGTTTTCTTCTAGTAGGTCCAATACGCTGTGCACTGCGTCAATATGGGCTTGTTCCGTTGATCTGGTAGCGATTCCAATGTCGTCCATGTATACCCTGATGCTGGTCCCCTTTGTCTCGTGGTATGCGATGAGGTCTTTGCAGATCTCATTCATCATGGTTTGGAAGGTTGCTGGAGAGTTGGTCAGCCCGAAGAACATTACCGTTGGTTCAAAGAGTCCGTATTTAGTTTTAAACGCCGCCTTTTCCTGGTCTCCCTCTTTGATCCGTATGTTGTTGTATCCCCAACGGATGTCCAGTTTGGTGAATATGAACGCCCCGCTTAGGTCAGCGATGAGTTCTGGGATGAGCGGGAGAGGGTACTGATTGCGTATGGTCCAGTTGTTGATGTTTCGGTAGTCCTGCACAGGGCGTAGCTTTCCATCCTTCTTTTTAATGAAGAAGAATGATGATGCGTACGGGGATTTAGAGGGTCTGATATATCCTTTGGCCAGTTGTTCGTCGATCCATTCCTTGAGGGCTTTATCCTCCGTTTGACTCATCGGGTAGACCTTACAGTCGATCGTGTCCGGTGCATTTGGCTTGAAGTCGATTGCATGATCCCATGGTTTTGACAGTGGGAATCGGTTGGACTCTTCTTCACTGAAGATTTTGATGTGCCTCTGGTATTCTTCAGGGACCGCTTTCTTCTCCGTGTATTGCTTGGCTTCGATTGCCATTTCTGTTGACATGGTTGTGCGTAAGCGGGTGTCCTTGGGGTCGCATTCCCTTTTAAGTTGTTCCTCAATCTTCAGCTTGTTTGGGAGTAGCAGTTTCTCGAGTACGAGTCGTGCGATGACTGGATCTATCCTGGGTTTTGTGGGATTGATGGTGCGGAGGACTACTGGATACTCAGCTTCGTTAAGCGTAGCCGTGGCCCATTGGATATCTGGTTGGAAGGTTGCTAGCCACGGGTATCCCAGGATTATGTCCTCTCCTCCTACATCTGTTACCAAGAATCTCATCTCTTTCGTGACTCCTTTGGTTTGTACTTCTAGGTCCACGTAGTGGGTAATCTTGCCCCCTTTGTTGTGCATGCCGTCGATATTCCAGATCTTCCGATGATGGTCTAGTTCTTTGAGGCCTAGCCTCATTCTTTTGATGAAGTCCGGATATATGAAATTGTTAGTGGCTCCGGAGTCCACTAGTGCTCGTTTGTCGGCCATGGCGTAACTTGCGTGCAATGAAACTGGAACATGCATAGATTGATAGTGCGTTATGAACACGGAATTACACCTTAATGCCCTCACCCAGGCCGTCGGGTTTAGGCGCTTTGAAAATCCTCTCGCCCCAACAAGTCCCGAACTACCAAGTCCCTGGCTTCGTCGTCGAGATTTCAAACTCCGTTGATCCAGCTGGTTGCCCGTTCTTGCGGTGTATCAGTGGTGGCACGGGCGCCGCCGCTGCTGCCGGCATCATCTTCGAATTGGATTAGGGGTTCTTCCTGGACGCTCTGGACTTCTTCAATGAACGCCCCTCTTCCTTGGCGCAGTTGCCAGTTGGTATTGATGCGTGGTTTGCGGGGTTGGCGGCAGTCACGTTGGAAGTGGCCCATCTTGCCGCAGTTGAAGCATTTGACGTTGCTTGCATCGATGATTCCCTTATTCGGGCGTCCCCCTTGCGAGGAGTACGGTGGTCGGGTGTAGTCGATTTCTTCAGACCCCGCGAGGCGTGCTCGGACCCTTCCAGGAGTGGTGTCCATGGCGTCCGGATGGTTCCGGAATGCCTGCCATCCTTGGCGCGGCTGCTGAGGACGATTTGGGGCGTTGAAAGTTCTAAGAGAAGTATTGCCCGGCTTACCGGGTCCCGGGGGTTTGCGTCCCCCCAAATGTGTTTGCAAGTGCATCCATTTGCGCTGTTGTTCAAGCACGGCTGTCTTCCACTGGGCGTACGTGTTTGGGCTGTGGAAATTGTATGCGTTCTTGTAAAGTTCTACCGGAAGTCCACTGGTGAATTTGTCGAGGACTAAGGAGTTGTCGAAGCGATATCCTGCTTCCCTGACTGCCTTTTCGAACTTGGCGACGTAGGAATCAATATCCTGTCCTTCCATTCGGAAGCCTTTCTGAAGCTCTTGTTGTGCCCTCTCCTTCTCGAGGGTGTCGGCGAACGTATTGCGGAAGCCGAGTTCGATGGCCTCCCAAATCCATCTGTCGTAGGGCCCATGTTTGGCCTTGTACGCTTTGACCCATTTGGTGGTGGACAAGACCCACTTGTTGACGTGGTCTCCCTGGATGTAAGTGAGGAAGATCAGCGCCTTGCGGTAGGGGAGGGTAAACATGGGGTTGTCGTAGTTCATTTCCACGAACAGTTCCCATTGAGTAAGGAACTGTTGGACTTTGGTGCAGTTGCCGGTGAAGACGAGGGGTTCCTTGCCCATGAACTTCTCGGGTTTTGTTCCGCTTGATACGTTCGGTCCTGAGAAGAGGGGTTCTCTGGGGTCTCCCCCTCCGTCGCCTCCTCCTCCATCTCCTCCGGGTGGGGGTCCTCCTCCGCGGCTAATGCGCGTGGGTTCCTGGAACATAGTGGGTTGCTCGGTGATCGTAGTAGTCATGTCTGTAGGGATCGACTCAGCTAATAATCCCAACTGTTCTTCTTCTTGCTCCGCTTGAGCTTCGAGGATGCGGATTTCTTCGGGGTTACTTCCCAGTGATGGGGATGGTGCGGGTGTTTTTGGGGTAGGGGAGCGGACTGGTTCTTCTTCTTGTCCATCGATGGGGCCCCACTGATCTCTCATGGTGACTTCGCTTTGAAAGATGTCAAGTTTGAGGCTAGATCCTGCGGGTCTGACGATTTGTAGTTTGCTGTGGAGTTTGTCCCACCTGATTTCAGTCCAACAGGTGTGATCGAAGTTGAATTCTACTGGGATAAGTCCGGTTTTGCCGTCCTTATAGGTATAAAGGACTACGTAGCCTGGGTCTCCTTGTTCTGTCTGCCAAAAGGCTTTTTTGAGGTATTGCTTGGGGACGTTGTGTTCCCCTCTTCTGTCGATATGATACGGTCGGAATGGGATCCAAAGATCACGGGTCGTTACTGCAGAAGCCACATTGAAGGATCTTGGTCTTAATATTACACCTACCATGGGCGTTTGTCTGACTTAGACACTGTTGTGACGTGGGTTCCCTCGGGGGCGAAACCTGTAGATGTCCGAGTGCTCGGGAAAGACTGCGGGATGAGGCCAATACGTGCCTGTAGAGTCCCTATAGGTGTACAACGGTTCTTGAACTGGGACGTTCGGCGGTGGACTGGGAACCTTGCGGATGTACTCCCACTCGAGGTTGTCGACGATGTAGTAGCAGTGGGTGGGGCGAGCGGTGCGAGAGTTGAGATATTCGAAGACGAGATGACACGTGGTACCAGGCGGGTAAGTCACGGTTGACTGATCTACCATTCACGAAGGAAGATGGAGATAAGGTCACGGGGATCCCCTCTTGGTCACCAAGGGATATGCCGGAGCTAGCTCACTTAAGGACGTCTCGAGTCCTTAGTACAGAAGACGAGTAGAGGATGTGGTATTTGAAGAAGACCAAGATGGGGATCCTGGTCTGTACTACTGCGAGCTTAAATACAAGTAAGGGAATCAGTTCTGACTCCGCTTGAACCTACAAGCAGCCAATAGCGTAAGTACCATAAACCCTAGTACAGGGATCCTAGGGATCAGTCATCCTGCTCGTAATATCGTACACGTACAACAATAGAACACATCAGTCAGCCGGAACACGAGGCAGTAAGATCCATAGTCCATGACACATTACTTCTGACACGTCAGGTCATCATGAACATGTCAGAGTTCACGACCGGGCCGGGCAGTCCGAGAACGAAACGTAACACCCCCGTTTCACGTCCAAATTTACAAGGGAGCTTTGCAAAATCCTGGGGATTCAACAGAACATCTCGACAGCGTATCACCCTCGGACGGATGGACAGTCGGAAAGGACGAACCAATGGCTAGAACAATACCTCCAATTCTGGGCCAATGAACGACAAGATAACTGGGCAGCGCTCCTACCCATAGCAGAATTTGCTCACAATAATTGGCCACACGAGGTGACAAGGAAGTCCCCATTCTTGCTCCTCATGGGATATGACCCACATGCTGATTGGCTTGATAAGCCCTCTCCAATTCCACAGGTCACCACGAGACTAGAACAATTCCGAGAAGCCCGGAAGGAAGCCCACGACCTCATCAAAAAGGCGCAACTCATGTGGGTCAAACACCAAAATACCCCCGAACTTCGGCTCGGAGATTATGTGTGGCTGGAAGGACGCCACTTGAGGACCAATCAGCCAACTCCTAAATTGGCAGCTCGAAGACACGGACCCTTCAAGATCACACAAGTCTTGTCACCAGTTAACTATCAACTGGAACTTCCCACACAATGGGGTATCCACCCTGTGTTTCACATTGATCTTCTCACACCCTATCATGAGACACTCATGCACGGAGAAAATTTCCAGCACCCACCACTGGATCTAGTTGAGGGGCAGGAAGAATACGAGGTTGAGAAAGTTCTGGACCACCAGCACTTCGGCAGAAGATGGCATTTACAATACCTGATCAAATGGAAGGGCTATCCCAACTCAGAGAACCAGTGGGTTGATAAGGATGACGTATTTGCAGACGAAGCTATAGCTGAGTATCAATTATCGAATCCCTGACTCGCAAGCAGCTTAAAAACAGGAAGGACTGCTCAACAATCCTCATCCCCCTCTCAACTTTGCAACACTGGACTCCTCATCACTTCCATACTCGTGTTGCCAGAAACACGGGCCCCATCACCTACGAAGAGCTCATCACCACCCTCCAGTCAACCATCCCAGCCAGTTACAACGATGGGACCAGTAACCCTACCACCTGGTGGATCCTCACCGAGGACGGTCAACACATTAACGAAGTCCCCTTCACAATGGCCAAAGTTGATCGGCTACGCGCAGCTCTCCCAAACACTGTGCCTCCCTCACCTCGACCTATCCCAGTACGAGTCGAGTATTGAACCAAGGGTCAAGCCCAAGACAAAGGTGACAGACAGGTGGGAAGCCTATTGAGAGGAGCAGCGGTGGAGGCAGGTAGCGGAGGACTGGCAGCGGGAGCAGCTGAGGAAGGCAGCCAAATGGCGGAGAGAAGCCCTTCGGAGGCAACGAGAGTGGATGTGGGAGAAGAAGGAGCGGCAAGAGGTGAGGAGTCTATCCTCGAGCAAGTCCAAGGAAGCTTAGCAGATCACTACCCAGCTGAGCACCCTCTCATCTCCACGGCCACCAATACTGACAACCCCTCCAAAACTCCATACACATGTGACACCATGGGGCGCCCCCCTCTACTGTGGCGGCATGAGATCTGATGCTCTGCCCCCGTTCCCACTCTTCCGACTCCGACACTCCACCATGGGGCCACCGCCTCGCGGATATCGTTACAATCGAGGAGAAGATTTCATCCACTACCCCGTTACCGACGGACAGGGACGAACGCACCAGGCCACATACGTCCAGGTCATCATGGGCTCGGACCCCATCGTGCTGGGGCTTGTGGAGGACAGCGAGAAGGTCTACTTGCAGCCTCTATACACCAAGCCCCACGTCAAGGCCATGGTGAAGGAGCAGTATCCCCAGGAGGACATGCACTTATTCGCAGGCAAATACCACAACCGCCCTCGCCTCAATCGCGTGATTGGCGAGCTCCATGATGTCAGCCTTAAAGTGGAAGTTCACCACTATCGGGCCTACGCGTATGAGGCTGAGGGAATGGAGCAGCGGCTCCACCAACTCACTGCCGCGCTCAGAGGAGTTAAGGGGGAGATAGCACGCAGTAAGTTCCGACTGGAGATGGCTAATGCATTGGAAAGGATCGAGGAGGTGCAGGAGGGCTGGATGACAGGACCACGCCTTCGCCGGCGTCATGGGCACCATGGCTGAAAAGGGGGTGATGGCACGATCGGGACTTTACGGACTGATGATACGATATGGAGGTGAAGTGGACTCTTACTATACAGTTATGACTACGATAGTAAGTAGGAGGGGGGGTGGATGGTGCACTGGGCTTTGCTGCCACCCCCTACCCTGCTCAGGAGAGCTTGGGGTGAACCCTCGGGTTCAATCCTCGCTCAGGCAATATTCCTGACAGGGGCTGTCATTACTCAATCCTTGTGACCTAGTCACGCCAACTCAGATCTCGATGGTCCGCCTTTACCACCTGCACGCAACCCACAAACAACCCACTTGTACTGTTACGATTTTCCCTTCTGTTTCCCATGGACGCTTCCGTTCTTTGCTTCTTACTCCCATGCCCCACTTTGTTACGCCCATAACTCCTCACGTGCCCAACCGTTTCCCTTGATCTCTTCGCTGCACGATACGCCTCTACGCCCCCTTCCTTGTATATCAAAGTTCACGGCGCTCCGGTCTCAGCTGACTCCCACATGACCCCGCGCAATCACCATGCTTTCTACTATAGTTTTGCCTTTGTTCTACTTTTACTTAGGACTCCACGTATCGCACCATATGTTTGTTGCGTACAAACATCCTGTATCAGTATATAAGTCGCACGCTACCTAGCTTGTATGGTAGACTTGACTTCTTGTGTAATACCACATCGTTGTCAATCCACGAACGACCTATACGCTCACTGTTTCGCTTGAGCACGACTTTGGTTCGCCTTTGCGCTTGAACCCCAGAACTCTCGACTACCACTCACGTGTCTGAGGAGACCGTGCGGTGCTTATTCATCATCGAACTTGGTCTTGACTGACCACTTCGCATCCTGTTACCTCGGCTTGAACGACTTAGTGACATGCACATCGCACACAACGTTCCTGTGGTAACGTTACAAGTATGGCTACAAGGAAGTCTGGCAGCCACCCTATTGTGATACACCCCCAGAGCGTGTCTGGGGAGAGCTATACACCTCTGGTGTGTTCTTGGCTGCTGAACATGACCTCATCAATTCTCACCCAAACCCAGTGCATCCTTGTGTCATAGCCACGTTCATGATATGGTCTGACTCCACACATCTTGCACAATTTGGGCAAGCAAAGGCATGGCTGATTTATGCCTACTTCAGGAATCAGTCAAAGTACACTTGATGCAAGCCCTCTACACATTCTGCTCAAGTGGTCGGCTATGTCCCTCCAGTGAGTGATCATTTACTTTTTTTTTAACACTCAATTTGTTTATCTATGATAGCTCCCTGACTCCTTTGCTGAGGAGGTTCAAAGCCACGGTGTCTCACCAATGCCAGCACTCCTTACCCACTGTCATCATGAACTATTTCATGGAGTCTGGCAGCTTCTATTAGATGCTGAGTTCTGTAAAACTTATGAACACAGCGTTACTGTTACCTGTGCTGACTGCATTGTTCGTCAAATTTTCCCCCGAATATTCATGTACTCAGCTGATTACCCTGAAAAGTACGTGGGACAATAACAACTCAACACAATGTCCTCACTCTGAATACATAGGGTCTTAGTTGCAACAATCCATGACATGGGGCTGTGTCCATGTCCACAGTGTGCAATCAAGAAAGAAGACTTCCATGCTCTTGGAACTACAATCAACACTGACTCTCGTCGAACAAATATTAGACATGATGATAAAAATTTCTGAGCCACTGTACAAAAGGCATGCAATAACATCTATCAAAGGGGTTATGTGCTTGGCAGTGAGCCTGGCATCAAGCGGCTCCTCAGAGAGTACACTCTTGTCCCGACGTTGGTAAGTTATTCAATATTCGCTTGAGCGATCTCAGGCTAATTTCTACAACAGAATGTATTTTCCCACTTGCTCAAGGAGTTCAACTTTGACATTTTCCTTACACTTGTTGTCAATATCATGCATGAGTTTGAGCTGGGGGTTTGGAAGGCTCTACTCACCCATCTAGTTAGGATTATGCATTCGTGTGGTGCAACGACTGTCCAGGAGTTCAACCATCGGTCCATACTCTTTTTTTGACTTGTGGTGCCACTGTACACTCACCATATAACAGCTTCCGGCAAATATCATCATTTGGTGCATCTACAATCTGTCGATTCACACACAACGTTGCAGACATGAAGAAACTTGCTGCTTGGGACTTTGAGGACATCCTTCAGGTAGGCTTGGTTTGCATTGTTTTGTCTATTCACACCGGACATCTTCCAGTGCTGCATTCCTTGCTTCAAAGGGCTACTGCCTGTGTGTAACGTCTACCACAGATGTTTGCCTGACTTAGGTGTCTGTGTAATGTGGGTTCCCTTTGGGGCAGAAATGATGGTTGTCGGGAGAGTCGGGAAAGACTGCAGGATGACGCTGATAGGCTCCAAAGTGGTCACGATAAGTATAGAGGGGTAGGTCGAGAGGGACGTTCGGGGGAGGTTCAGGGACTTTATGGATATACCTCCAACTAGGATGGTCAACGATGTAGTAGGTCTTGTAAGGTCTTGCTATGCGAGAGTTGAGATACTCGAAGACGAAGTGACATGTGGTACCGGGTGGGTAAGTGATGGTCGGCGTATCCACCATTCACAAGGGAACTGGGGATGGAGGTCACGGAGATCCCTTCTTGGTCTAAGGGATATGCCAGAGCTAGTTCACTTAAGAGTTCTGTGAACTCTTAGCACAGGAGATGAGTTAGAAAGTGGTATTCGAAGAAGACCAAGATGGGGATCCTGGTCTGTACTACTACGAGCTTAAATACATGTAAGGGAGCTAATTCCAGCTCTGCTCGAACTCATATGTAGCCAGTAGTGTAAGTAGCGTAAATCCTAGGACAAGGATCCTAGGAATCAGTCATCCACAATGTAATACTGATATCGTACAACAATAGAACTCGGGAGGAGACACATAAGACACATCATGTACAACAATAGGAATCATCAGTCAGCCAAGACACAAGGCAGATAAGATCCGAAGTCCATGACACATTACTCCTGACATACCGAGTCATCGTGAATATGTCAGAGTCCACAACCGGGCCAGGCAATCCGAGAACGAAACGTAACACTGTGCCACATAATGACTCGGTTCTGAGTCTTTTGTATCTCGCATTGTATTGGCATTCCCTTGCCAAGCTGCAGGTTCACATGGAGACAACCCTCAAGGTTCTCAATAATGTCACAGTGCTATTTGCAAAAGTGCTTTGCCACTTCACAGAGGTGACTTGCCTGTGTTTTAACACAGTTGAGACCGATCGTGAGTACAATGCAAGACACCGGGCAGCAGAGAGGACATCTCACCATGGCACCAATGCTGCAAGTGCTGGTGGGAAACGGCCTAAGACCTTCAACCTATCAACATATAAGCTTCACACGCTCGGGGACTATGTCAAAACTATCAAGATGTTTGGTACTACTGACTCATACAGTACCCAGATCATGCACTTCAGAGGCCTTGTACACATTTGATAAGTTACTAATGAATGTCGTCACAACAGGGCGAACTTGAGCATTGAAACATCAAGAGACGATACATGCACACTAACAAACAACGCTTTATTAACCAGATGATCAATAGGGACATAGTCGAACAGGTCCATGAACGGATGAACAATGAAGTGGTTGCGGCCAAAGCTTCCACCATGGACTCAGACTCAAAGATCCCTTGTGTCAATCCTCGTGTGGAGGACATTCCTGGCAACTGGTATTGCATTGCCCAGGACTTGATGAACAGCATAGGTGGAGACGCATACTCACAGTGAATCAAGAGATACTGTGGTGAGATATGTGAGGCACAGGGAAGCAGAGATCTTGCAAGGTAAGCTTAGAGATGTCTGATAGCACAGAGTGAGAACTGGGTGGTATTACAACAGTAGGAAACATACCTGATAGCACAGAGTGAGAACTGGGGCTATCAGGCCGTACATGGTACACTATTTATACAATCTAGAGACAATGACGCACTTGTACAATAAGGGCATTATACAATAGACAGAATACAATAAGACCCAGAACAATGAGTGGGTCAGAACAAAGGGAAGTACTTAGACAATAAGTACAATAGGGAATCCAGAACAAGGATGATATCATAGTGACATCACAATAAAGATATAACAAAAGGATGGTCAAAAGCATAGTACAATAACAAGTCCAGAGTAGTCCATGTGATGTCATTGTACAGTGATGTCATAGATAAAGTAAAGGTCCGAGATTGTGATGATCATACATCTAATCTACATAAGTCCTGTATATCTAATCTAAAGCAGTCCATTATCTGCATGTCCATAGAGCCACTAAGTGCGCACAGGTCACTTATCAACAGGACTAATCTAGTAAATTGTACCTCCCACAGTTTCTCAATGAGCCCCAAAATGCTGTTGATCCTGCTTTTAAGGTATGTACTGGTATGTAGAGTGAGTGTAACGTTACCACAGGAACATTATGTGCGACGTGCACGTCACTAAGTCGTTCAAGCCGAGGTGACGGGATGTGAGGTAGTCCGTTAGGACTGAGTTTGATGATGAATAAGCACCACACGGTCTCCTCAGACACGCAGGTGATAGTCGGGAATTCTGGGGTTCAAGCGAAAAAGCGAACCAAAGTCGTGCTCAAGCGAAATGGCGAGCGAAAGTCGTTCGTGGATTGACAGCAATGTGGTATTACACAGGAAGTCAAGTCTACCGTACAAGCTAGGTAGCGTGCAACTTATATACTAGTACAGGGTGTTTGTACGTGACAAACATATGGCGCGATGCGTGGAGTCCTAAGTAAAAGTAGAACAAAGACAGAACTATAATGGGGGAACATGGTGATTGTGCGGGGTCATGTGGGCGTCAGCTGAGACCGGAGTGCCATGAACTTTGATATACAAGGAAGGGGGCGTAAAGGCGTATCGTGCGGCGAAGAGATCATGGGAAACGGTTGGGCGCGTGATGAGTTATGGGCGTAACAAGGTGGGGTATGGGAATAAGAAGTAAGGAATGGGGGCATCCATGGGAAAAGAAGAGAGAATCGTAACATTACCCCCCTGCTAGACCTGAAGTCGCCACGACTTCAGTCACTACCGACATAGTTGTATACGTCAGCACTGGGGTCGTTAGTTTCGTCGTCCCGGTCATCTACCGGGCACACATGTCGACGCAGGAACAAATACCTGCCACGCTCCCCACACTTCCTACATGCCTCATACTGCGGGCACTCGATCTCGTCATGCCATGCATTGAACCTCAGACACTTCCCGCACCAGCGAGGATGCTCGGAGGGCTCCTCAAACACCAGGGGTGATGGGCGCGAGGCGGTGAATGAGGCAGTTCTCGGAAGCGTGAGCCCTGCTTGCGCACCACACACAGACACCGGTTGGTGGTCTGTTGGGGCACTCACTCATTTTGTGTCCATGCTTCTTGCACAAGTAACACTTGCGTCGTTTTTGAGTCCGGCTGGGTCTGTCTACAAGTCGCGGCATCTCGACAGGCCCTCCGCGGCGCGGCACTAGTGGGAGTTCAGGGGAGTAGTGGCGAGGGCGCATGGGGCGGGTGGTGAGTTCTACGAATTTGTCGGTAATGAGGGGGATAGCGCCGGCATACTGCATGCGCTTCGTGATGCCCTGAAGCCTCGCGTCGAGGTGGAACTGGTCCCTCACTGCTTCTTGCTCCAGGCGTCGTAGATCCGCCCATCGCGCATCCAAGGCTATCTTATCCCCGAGGCACTGCCGCAATCTCGCCACCTCCGCCGACAGACGGGGGTTCTTGAGCTTGCTCAGCACCTCGTTAATTGTGACAGTGCATGGATCTTGCAGGCTAAAGACCGCCAGTTGATGAGGAGAGATGGCTGGGTGCATGGCTGACGGTCGAGGTGACGACAAGTAAACTTCCTGACAGTAACAGGGTTTCCCCCTCCCCAAAGTCCCGATGATTTCCCGATAGTCGCAGCGGTAGTAAATATATTTTGCTAGGACTTTCGTGACGTCGTCCTCTAGTGGGAGCATAAGAGGGAAGAAAAATGGCGTGTCAGGGGCGTTGAGGAAGAACGGGAGGCCCGGGTCGTCCGACTCCTCATCGTCCCCTTTGTCAATCGGTTCCTCGTCGTCATCTAGAGATGCGAGCCGAGGATCCGGTTGTAGTTGACGAGGGGGAGCGGCAGGTGTCAACGAGTAGGGATGTGGTAGTTCAGATGCCAGCCGTGACAAGGGGACGATCGGTGTGACGCCAGGGGGGGGTTCCAACAGGGGTGCTACTGTAGCCTCGAGCGGTGGTGGGGATGATGGTGGTGGTGTCGGACTAGTGGGGAAGACGTTGAGCGCGATGGTGAGGACGGGGGTTGGTGGTCATGAAGTAATGGCTGAATACGGTGTTCGGGATACAAAGGGGGTCGGAATCCCTTCGGATTGCGAGGGGACCGTGAGGCGTTCGAGGATGAAAGCTGATGGAGGGCGAGGTCGGTCGTTGGCTGGGGCAGTGGTGGAAGTGGGAGTTGTCATGATGAGTGATGGGGCTCTGTCCTTTGCTCGCTTGGTTCTTATATCTTTCGTCCTGCCCTATCAGCGGTGGGGTTGCGGCGATAGAAGTCGGTGATTACGTCGGGCGCATGTTTGACGTGGTCAGCTGGTTCCCAGGAGCTGTTGCTCATGGGAAAACCCTTCCACTTAACTAGGAATTGTAACTTGCGCCCACGCCCATGGAGTCGCGACCCCATGATCTGCTCCACTTCAAATTCTTCTTCTCCATCCACGAGGTCAGGGGGAGGGCGTGGGAAGCTTTCCCCATGTAGCTCCGTCTCCTTATATGGTGTGAGGAGGTTCGCATGGAATACCGGGTGTATCTTCCACGTGGTTGGCAGCTCCAATTCGTACGTCACTGCTGACAAGACTTTCTTGATTCGGAAGGGGCCATGATGTTTGGGGGCTAGCTTCGCAGTGGGGTAGAAGGTTTTCAAGTTCGTTCCTTCTAGCCAGACCTGGGCTCCTTCGGCGTAGGGGATAAAACGACTTCTTCCCCTCTTCGCCATAAGCCCTTGTGCATGCTTGATGCAGTCTTGCGCGTGCTGCCGCCTCGTGGTCATCTCGTCTAGGTGTTGGTTGACCGATGGTGTGGGGGTGGGTTTCGAAACCCAATTGGTTCGTGGTTCCCATCCCATGATGAGTGAGAATGGGGAATGTTTCGTTGTAGCATTTGGCCAAGAGTTGTGTGCAAACTGTGCCACTGGGAGTGCTTCTGCCCAGTTATCCTGTTGCACGTTGCTCCAATGACGCAGATATTGTTCCAGCCATTGGTTGGTGCGTTCCGATTGGCCGTCTGTTTGGGGGTGATATGCGGTAGAGATGTTTTGTCGTATCCCAAGCATGCTGCACAACCCTCTCATGAATGCGGACGTGAATCGTGGGTCTCGATCAGTGATGAGCTTGCGTGGTATCCCATAGTGTGGGTAGACGTGTTGGAGGTATAGTCGAGCTACTCCCTCAGTGGTGATAGTTTCGTGACAGGGTATGAAGATCGCAGCTTTCGAACAGTCATGGTCGGTGATCGTAAGGATGGAGTCAAATCCCTGTGACGGAGGTAGTTTGGTGATGAAATCCATAGAAACGACTTCAAATGGTTCTGCCTCCGGATCAGTGGATATGGGGAATAAGTGGGGTTTTTGTCGGTGGGGGTTAATTTTGTTGGCCTGACATACGGCACATCCTTTGACGTACTCTTCGACGTCTTCTCGTATAGTGGGCCACCAGTAGTCGCGTCGTACTAGTTCGCGTGTGTTGGCGATTCCAGGGTGGCCCATGCTTGGGGAGTCGTGAAAGAGAGTAATTACCCCCCGCTTAAGATTGTTGTCCCCGACAACGACTAACGCGTCGTCTTTCCACCACAGCCCATCGTGCTGCTTGAGGTTGTGGTGTTCGGCCCATCGTGCCGCTTCCTCCTTACCAGCATTTTGAGCCACCCAGGACCAAATATCCATATCACATATTGACATTTGGGTGGCTCGAATGAACCTTTCCGCTGGTAGGACGATGACATTGGTGTTGTCCCCTTCGCCGGACTCATAGTCCGGCCGCCTGGACAGGGCGTCTGCGCGCGCATTCTTCGTTCCAGCTACGTGTCTCAGAATGAAATCATATTCTGATAGCTCTAAGAACTCACGTGCGATCCTTCGGTTGATCTTTCGGGGTTCTTTCCAATATTGGAGGTTGGCGTGGTCGGTGTGGATAATGACTTTATGAGGGGACCCTACGAGGTATGTTCTCCACGCCCGTAGTGCTTTAACCACAGCTAGTAACTCCCGGTCGTAGATGTCGTAGTTTCGTTCTGTCTCCGTAAATGACTCGGAGTGGAATGCTACAGGGTGGAACTTTTTGTCGGTGCCTAGCTGATTCAGCACTGCTCCGACCGCGACATTTGATGCGTCAACCTCTAACTCGAATGGCTTGGTGAGGTCCGGGAACAGGAGTACTGGTTCTTCGCATATGCGCCTTTTAATATCTTCAAAGGCATTCCGTTGCGTGTCATCCCAGTGCCATTGGGTCTCCTTCTTTGTTAAGTCGTGAAGGGGTCGGGCGAGTTGGGAGAATCCTCGTATGAATCTTTGGTAGAAGTTACAGAACCCTAGGAACGCGCGAACCTCCTTGAGGCTTTTCGGGGGTTGCCATTCTTGGATTCCTCGAACTTTAACGGGGTCCATCCGTAACCGCCCGTGGCCGATGATGAGGCCTAAGTACTCCGTTTCATAGACCTCGAATTCACACTTCTCTGGTTTTACATAGAGATCGTGTTCTTCACAGAGTCGCAGTACTTCATGGAGAACCTTCCGATGATGGCGCTTGTCATCTGCGGTGGCAACGAGGATATCATCCATATAGACAACAACTTCGTTTGTCAAGATGAGGTTGCGGAAGATGGTATCCATCATTGTTTGGAATGTGGATGGGGAGTTGGTGAGGCCGAAGAACATAACGCGTGGTTCAAACAGGCCTTGGTTGGTTTTGAACGCCGCTTTCCATTCGTCTCCTTCTTGGATGTGAACGTTGTTGTACCCCCATCGGATGTCCAATTTCGAGTATAGCTGCGCGGCTCGGATGCGATCGACAAGTTTGGGGATAAGTGGGAGGGGATAGTGATTTTTTATAGTGAGTTCGTTGAGACGTCAATAATCCTGCACCGGACGCAACTTTCCGTCCTTCTTTTTGATAAAGAAGAATGGTGACGCGTAAGCGGATTTTGAAGGGCGAATATACCCCTTTTCGAGTTGTTCGTTCAGGAAGGCCGTGAGTGCCTCTCCTTCATTTGCGGTGAGGGGATACACCTTGCAATCAAGTGCGGTGGGCGCGTCGGGGAGTAGTTCGATGGCGTGGTCCCATACACGGGGCGGGGGAAATCGATGTGACGCTTCTTTACTGAACACCTTACGGTGTGACCAGTATTCTGGAGGAACCATTTCCTCAAACGTTTGGATCTGCTTCTTTGCCGCTTCCTGCTGGGCAAGTTCTGATGCGGTGGTCGTCTTTCGCAGGAAGGTGATACTTGGCTCCGATTCTTCGTTCACAACCTGCTCCCATGCTTCCTCATCGAGCTCGTATGCCTGTAGGGCCTTGATAGCGGCTTCTAATGGCATAGCGTCGCTCTGGGGGTGCAGACTGGAGATTATGACCGGTTGGAAGTTTTTGTTCAGCGTGGCGTTTCTCCACTCTATCTCAGGCTCGAAGGCCGAGAATCAGGGATAGCCCAGGATCGCTTCGTCCTTTCCTAGGTTGGTTACCAGGAAACGAAGCGTCTTCGTGCGCTCACCAGTCCGCACCGCTAAATCGGTGTACTGGGTTATTGCGCCGTCTCGGTTGTAGGTTCCGTCAACGTTCCATATGGTAATAGGAGCAGAGACTGGTCGAGTTCCGAGATGCGTTCGTTTGAGCAGTTCCGCACAAATAAAGTTGTCGGTTGCTCCAGAGTCCAATAGGACCTGTCGTTCGGCCGTCGCGTTTGCAGATTTGAAAAGAACTGGGATTCGCATAGATCGATATCTGCTATAATACACGTGTAGTGCCTTTGCCCAGGCCGACGGGTTTAGGCGTTCGGAAAATCCTTTCCTCCAAAAAGCTTCTCCACCAAGAGGTCCCGCACTTCTTTTGGCTGAGCGGCCAGTGCTGCGATCTGAGCGTCAGCCGCTTCATCATTCAACAGTACGCGGTTTGCTGATATGGTGACTCGAGTAACGAGGGGGGGAGGCAGTACTGCAGGGGTAGTGGGGACGGGAGGAGGCGCTCCTCCGTCACTTGTGGTTTGAGCAGCGCGAGTGCCTTTTTGTGGGCAATTACGCGACATATGACCCTTTTCTCCGCATCGGAAACATCTCCCCTCCGTGACCATCCTTTGCTTCTCAGTGTCTGTGAGGGTAGCGCGGGCTCTAGTGCGGCTGATATCCATGGCGTTTGGGTCACGTGCCTTGTTAAGGGCTTGGACCCACTGGTCTCGGGTGTGACCTCCTCGTTTTTCATTTTGTCAGTTGCGCGTGAGGCGAGGCTTCAGCATAAGGTATTCAGCTTGCTGGAGTCTTGCCGCTGCCTTCCATTGATCCCATGTAACTGGGTGCTGGAAGCGTATGGCGTTGATTACGAGGTTGTCGGGGAGTCCCGCTTGGAATTTTTCAATGACATTGGCTTCATCTGGGTTATAGCCGGCTTTTGTTGTGAGGTTCTGGAACTTTGCGATGTACGTGTCGATGTCTTCGCCAATCATCTTCAGTTTGTCGATGTCTTGGCGCGCTCTGGTTCGTTCGGTGGTGTCTGTGTAGGCATTCGTGAACCGGTCAAGGACCGTGTTCTATAGGTTCTCTTCGTTGTGCAGTACTCCTCCTGCTAACTGGGTGTCTAGCCACGCGGTCTGCTCATCTACCCAGTCGTCTACCAGATGCCCCCTCATGTACGAGAGGAAGGTCATGGCTCGTGAATAGGGTACTGTGAGCTGGTCCATGGTTGGGTTCATCCCTCGATAAATTCGAAAGGATCGAAGAAAGTTTCGACTCTCCTCTCGATTTCCATCGAAGATGGGTGGTGGGTTGCCCCCAAGTTTGCCCCCTCCCGGTGCTGGTATTGCCCCGGCTGGGCCCATGGGGAGCGCACCTCCTCCTGGGGCGCCACCTCCTGGGGCTCCTCCACCTGGACCACCTCCGCCGCCACCAGGGGCACCGCCGCCCGGTGGGCCTCCACCGCTACCATGTATGCCTCCACTAGGTCCAGCAGTTGGGCCACTGCTTGACCCCGTCGGCGGTTGGGTACTAGAGCTATGAGGCGCTCCACTCGTCTGAGCAGCCGATCGACCTCCTGTAGCATGTGTTCCTCCACCGCCCGAGCCGGAGGCTCCCGTGGTAGTAAGGCTGGTGGCGACCTGAGTGTTGGTGGCCATCGCTGGCTGTACGGGAGTGAGGGTGGTTGATTCGTCTGGGTCGACATTGATCCCGGTAATGTTGGTTGACCCGAGGGGTCCTGCGCCGAATTGTGGAGGGACAGGTTTGTAGGCGTACCACCGTCCTTGCTTTGGGTCGTAGTCAATGTAAGCCCAAATGCGAAGGTCGTCAAGGTAATGGACCTGGTGATACTCCTGTTTGTTGGCATCAAAGATGAAATATCCCTCTTGGTTGCGGATCTCTTCCCAGATTACTGCGCCCTTTTCGTGGCTGGAGAGTTCATCGGTCAAGTACCGATCGATGTACTGCTGCTGAAATTTCGTGCGACTCCTACTAGTCGCCAGAGTTGCGAGACTTGACTTAATGTAACGTTACCACAGGAACATTATGTGCGACGTGCACGTCACTAAGTCGTTCAAGCCGAGGTGACGGGATGTGAGGTAGTCCGTTAGGACTGAGTTCGATGATGAATAAGCACCACACGGTCTCCTCAGACATGCAGGTGATAGTCGGGAATTCTGGGGTTCAAGCGAAAAAGCGAACCAAAGTCGTGCTCAAGCGAAATGGCAAGCGAAAGTCGTTCGTGGATTGACAGCGATGTGGTATTACACAGGAAGTCAAGTCTACCATACAAGCTAGGTAGCGTGCAACTTATATACTAGTACAGGGTGTTTGTACGTGACAAACATATGGCGCGATGCGTGGAGTCCTAAGTAAAAGTGGAACAAAGACAGAACTATAATGGGGGAACATGGTGATTGCGCGGGGTCATGTGGGCGTCAGCTGAGACCGGAGCGCCGTGAACTTTGATATACAAGGAAGGGGGCGTAAAGGCGTATCGTGCGGCGAAGAGATCATGGGAAACGGTTGGGCGCGTGATGAGTTATGGGCGTAACAAGGTGGGGTATGGGAATAAGAAGTAAGGAATGGGGGCGTCCATGGGAAAAGAAGAGAGAATCGTAACACCAGGCCTTCACACCCCTTAAAGAGACCCAGGTATTAACCGAGTATCTCCCAACCATTAGGGTGGCCTATAGCCGCAAGGGTCTTCCCCTATTGGCCTAATAAATCCGGGCGAAAACCGGGAGGGAGAAAATAAGTAGTGAGGAAGTGCGCACAGGGGAACTTAAGGTCGCATCTGCTGACTTAACAGCTCCCTAGCGCCTTTCGTGAGAACCTTCATATGAAGGCTAGCCAGTATTGGCACGACATTTAAATAATGCCGGTGGACAAGAAAGGAGTGTGTCGTAGAGAAGAGGATAGAGGATGCTCACTGTTTGGGAGATATTTGACAAGAATGCGGATGAAGAGTGAGCAAGATGACACAAGATAGATCTGGGATGCGACTGTTAGTATGAGCGTCCAGGGCCCATAACCTGTTGAAGCTGGCAATACTAACAGTGAGATAAGTGCGAATGCCTAGCGAGACAAAAGAAACTTCAGAGGTTGAAGAAACTCTATTGGCAGCACAACACACCTAGCAAGACAAAAGAACTATAGTACTGTCAGCGTAAGGTAGAGGCTTAGTAATTAAAGTAGAACTTACACTTCAGAGGTTGAAGAAACTCTGAAGTGTGAGGGCGAAAATAGCAGACCTTATATACAGGTCGCTTAGCTAATAATGGTCTGTGCGCACTGGTGACTCAAATAAAATGCACCTGGTCTGTGCGCCAGAGGGAGAAATGCCATTGGAGGGCAGAGAACAATAAAACCACCTAAAGTGGATAAGTCCAGTATCTTAACAATGAGAATAAGGAGAACCTAATAAGGAACTACAAAATAAGGATAAACAATAACTGGTCCGTATAAGTCCGGAAGTCCAAATCTAACCATAAGGGTCAGATACCGTATAAGGAAGGGAATGACTCAATCATATCCCACGAGACATGTGACTTGGATTAGTCGCGTCTCAACAGTAGTTGACCTACATCGCCAATTTCTCGAGAAAGTCATAGCACAGTGTAACGCGTTACGTCGATTGTGACCGACCCCATAGCTGTGTGATCTTTGGAACCGCGTCGCAGTACCACTATGATCATTGTGTTCCCTTACAAGTATTTCACCTGTACTGTAACACCTATGACTGATCCTATTGGTTGTGACCCCGTCGCAGTTCCCTAATAACAACCGTGTGAATTCCATACAACTGACACAACAACAATGTAACGGTTGGTCCTCCGACATCACACCCACGCCCTGTAATGCCACCCCGTGACCCATCACCACCTGTGCAATTCGTTGCATGGAAGCCCACAAGCCCCCGACACACCCTAGATGCGGACACGCTAATGGCCGAAGAAGTTGAGGCTAGGGAACGCCTCTGGAAGTTCCACGAACAATGCGCACTACAGCTGCGTGCTGCCATCCTGTCATCAAGATTCATGACTCCACAGGACCCACCTCAAGGTCCAGAAGATTAGCACCCGATGACGTCATTGCCTGTCACGTGACCCTGGCACATGACCTGGCCTAGACTGCACCAGAAGAGTCCAGATGAGCTTGTGCCTGGATTAGAACGTGTGTTATCGATTGTGCCTGGTTTGTGATCCATTACTATATTTGTCTTGACTTTCCTGTGCCTCATCCCTGTGGCTTGATGCACCCATGGACTGTATGTTTCAGCCACCATCAGTGGCATTGGACATGTGCTCTCCGCAGTTCCACAGTTCCCTAGGACTGTTGTATCAGGGTTTCAGCTGAGTTCCAATAGCTCCCCTCATGAGTATAAGTAGCACATAGATGTAACGGATGGACTATACAAGTGCGAAGTGGACGCTTACTACACGGTTGTGACTACAGTAGTAAGTAGAGATTAGTCACGGACTTCGGATCAGTCATCACGAGTAGTACTAGCACATGATTGTTAGTATTACTCATTACTAGGACAGCGGTAGTAGGGTTCGAGCTACTTACGCTACAGGCTATCGGACTCACAGAGGAGCTTTAAAGCTGCCTCTTATATGTATAAATAGTGGGCTCGGAAGACCAAGAAACGCCATCTTGGTCTTCTTCATAATACCACTTCTGTATCCTCTCTTCGGACCTTCGTGTCTCGACTTGTCACTACCCTTGACCTTCAAGTCTAAGGCTTGTCATCATTTCGCGTCATCAAGTACTCGTTGCCTTGGTTCTGACTCTCAGAGCCTTTTGGACTGCCTTAGTCGTTTATCAGGGAATTCTCTGTACATATCTGCAGTATAGCGAAACTCGCTAAGTCGTGAACGCCCTCATACGTGTCCCAGTCGGACTAACGCTGTGGTAGCGTTACAATAGAAGCGACCTTAGATGGTAGCTTTGACTTCTTGTATCTTCCATACAACCCAGTCCGAGTAGTCCCCAGTCCCCTTTGTTCTCAATCTCCATCCTCTTCTCTCTGCCCTATGTGCCCTTGGAGTTAGTCCAGCATTACAGTGGCGTCCCATACCCTTACAGCCCTCGGAGTTTGCCCAGCTATATACATGGTGTTATCCCCCTTCCTCCCATGTCACATGATTGATTGAGCATCAGCCAGCTCAGCTTATAAGGAGCAAGTCATTCTTTTCTTCTACCTTTTCATTTCTATCTGAGTCCTCCAGATCGTCCATTTTGGACTTCTCATCAATGAGTACGAACAACAAACCCCGCTAGCTCAGGCGAGAGAACAAGAGCAGGTCAACTAGGCCATTGGGAACCCATGAAGACCGGTCAAGTGAAATCTCCCGAAGGTGCGCCCTATGGAGTGTAACAAACAATATATTATACACAGTTACGACATGCACTTTTCTTTCTGCCTGTAACACTTGTGAAAGGTGATGTCAATTGTAATGGAATCATGGTGGCCCTATGATTGTGACATGCTAGACATGGTGGCAGCACTATGCCCCTATCTCACCTTCAAGTTCTCAGGCTCACGGACACTGTTGAGTGTGTACTTGCATCCCCAGCATCATCATTTTCATCCACCCCAGCATTCAACGATGTACATTTCAGTAGTCATACGTGGCTACTTCAAGTTCGCTGTGAACGCTCCCATTGTCTTCACTGTCCGAGCCAACACTTGACCTGTCTTCATCCTCTATCTTGCCCCCCTCTGTGGTTTGAAGTTGCGTTTGATCAATTTGGGCATTTGCTGGGCCTTTATAGTGATCGAGTTCCCTGTCACGGGTCGAAGCAATGAGCACATTTGCTTCATGAATGAAATCAGGGGAGTTGTGGTGACCAATACCCCAACCAAGGTATTGCATCATCATGTCTCTCTCTATGAACCTGGATAGTATGTCTGTTGGCAAATATATATTGAAGGATCAAGATCAACTGTTAAAACATACCTCGAGACATAGTAATTGACCCAATCACCCATCACAAAGTCCCGTGCCTGGGACGGTGACAGTAACTGTGTCGTTTTTCCACAAGAAAATGCAGGTATCAAATGGCAGGCTTGAATCACATGTGACAGATTGAGAAAGCCGAATGCGCCTGATGGATTGTTTTCTGGAACCCAGCCGATCCTGTCCAGTCTACAGGTCCCAGGACCCCCTTGCCAGTTGGGATCACGTCCAAACCATCGTATGAACAAGAAGTCCACATGTTCTGGTTGATTACCAAAAAATGGACCAAAATATATGTTTGCGTGGTATATGCCCAAAATCTGTGCATACCAGAATGGATGGTGAGCGTCATCACAAGCCCTCAGCATGACATCGCGGTGTGGTGTATTGCAGTTGATCGAATCATGATCTTGGGTTATGTCGTATGTTGTGTAATTGAAGGTAGCAGTCGCGTGTGAGAAAATTGTGTTGTGCTGTATCTTCACATTTGCAAGCTCTGTACTTGTATATACTGGCTCGTCACTGACAGTGCTCTGGTGAAGATGACAGGCTAGGAGGTGGGATAGAAGGTTGTTATGAAAGTCCTTGCGTAGCTAGTCAGTGTCGGAATATATCCTCACTGTTACGATTCTCTCTTCTTTTCCCATGGACGCCCCCATTCCTTACTTCTTATTCCCATACCCCACCTTGTTACGCCCATAACTCATCACGCGCCCAACCGTTTCCCATGATCTCTTCGCCGCACGATACGCCTTTACGCCCCCTTCCTTGTATATCAAAGTTCACGGCGCTCCGGTCTCAGCTGACGCCCACATGACCCCGCGCAATCACCATGTTCCCCCATTATAGTTCTGTCTTTGTTCCACTTTTACTTAGGACTCCACGCATCGCGCCATATGTTTGTCACGTACAAACACCCTGTACTAGTATATAAGTTGCACGCTACCTAGCTTGTATGGTAGACTTGACTTCCTGTGTAATACCACATCGCTGTCAATCCACGAACGACTTTCGCTTGCCATTTCGCTTGAGCACGACTTTGGTTCGCTTTTTCGCTTGAACCCCAGAATTCCCGACTATCACCTGCATGTCTGAGGAGACCGTGTGGTGCTTATTCATCATCGAACTCAGTCCTAACGGACTACCTCACATCCCGTCACCTCGGCTTGAACGACTTAGTGACGTGCACGTCGCACATAATGTTCCTGTGGTAACGTTACATTAAGTCAAGTCTCGCAACTCTGGCGACTAGTAGGAGTCGCACGAAATTTCAGCAGCAGTACATCGATCGGTACTTGACCGATGAACTCTCCAGCCACGAAAAGGGCGCAGTAATCTGGGAAGAGATCCGCAACCAAGAGGGATATTTCATCTTTGATGCCAACAAACAGGAGTATCACCAGGTCCATTACCTTGACGACCTTCGCATTTGGGCTTACATTGACTACGACCCAAAGCAAGGACGGTGGTACGCCTACAAACCTGTCCCTCCACAATTCGGCGCAGGACCCCTCGGGTCAACCAACATTACCGGGATCAATGTCGACCCAGACGAATCAACCACCCTCACTCCCGTACAGCCAGCGATGGCCACCAACACTCAGGTCGCCACCAGCCTTACTACCACGGGAGCCTCCGGCTCGGGCGGTGGAGGAACACATGCTACAGGAGGTCGATCGGCTGCTCAGACGAGTGGAGCGCCTCATAGCTCTAGTACCCAACCGCCGACGGGGTCAAGCAGTGGCCCAACTGCTGGACCTAGTGGAGGCATACATGGTAGCGGTGGAGGCCCACCGGGCGGCGGTGCCCCTGGTGGCGGCGGAGGTGGTCCAGGTGGAGGAGCCCCAGGAGGTGGCGCCCCAGGAGGAGGTGCGCTCCCCATGGGCCCAGCCGGGGCAATACCAGCACCGGGAGGGGGCAAACTTGGGGGCAACCCACCACCCATCTTCGATGGAAATCGAGAGGAGAGTCGAAACTTTCTTCGATCCTTTCGAATTTATCGAGGGATGAACCCAACCATGGACCAGCTCACAGTACCCTATTCACGAGCCATGACCTTCCTCTCGTACATGAGGGGGCATCTGGTAGACGACTGGGTAGATGAGCAGACCGCGTGGCTAGACACCCAGTTAGCAGGAGGAGTACTGCACAACGAAGAGAACCTATAGAACACGGTCCTTGACCGGTTCACGAATGCCTACACAGACACCACCGAACGAACCAGAGCGCGCCAAGACATCGACAAACTGAAGATGATTGGCGAAGACATCGACACGTACATCGCAAAGTTCCAGAACCTCACAACAAAAGCCGGCTATAACCCAGATGAAGCCAATGTCATTGAAAAATTCCAAGCGGGACTCCCCGACAACCTCGTAATCAACGCCATACGCTTCCAGCACCCAGTTACATGGGATCAATGGAAGGCAGCGGCAAGACTCCAGCAAGCTGAATACCTTATGCTGAAGCCTCGCCTCACGCGCAACTGACAAAATGAAAAACGAGGAGGTCACACCCGAGACCAGTGGGTCCAAGCCCTTAACAAGGCACGTGACCCAAACGCCATGGATATCAGCCGCACTAGAGCCCGCGCTACCCTCACAGACACTGAGAAGCAAAGGATGGTCACGGAGGGGAGATGTTTCCGATGCGGAGAAAAGGGTCATATGTCGCGTAATTGCCCACAAAAAGGCACTCGCGCTGCTCAAACCACAAGTGACGGAGGAGCGCCTCCTCCCGTCCCCACTACCCCCGCAGTACTGCCTCCCCCCCTCGTTACTCGAGTCACCATATCAGCAAACCGCGTACTGTTGAATGATGAAGCGGCTGACGCTCAGATCGCAGCACTGGCCGCTCAGCCAAAAGAAGTGCGGGACCTCTTGGTGGAGAAGCTTTTTGGAGGAAAGGATTTTCCGAACGCCTAAACCCGTCGGCCTGGGCAAAGGCACTACACGTGTATTATAGCAGATATCGATCCATGCGAATCCCAGTTCTTTTCAAATCTGCAAACGCGACGGCCGAACGACAGGTCCTATTGGACTCTGGAGCAACCGACAACTTTATTTGTGCGGAACTGCTCAAACGAACGCATCTCGGAACCTGACCAGTCTCCGCTCCTATCACCATATGGAACGTTGACGGGACCTACAACCGAGACAGCGCAATAACCCAGTACACCGATTTGGCGGTGCGGACTGGTGAGCGCATGAAGACACTTCGTTTCCTGGTAACCAACCTAGGAAAGGACGAAGCGATCCTGGGCTACCCCTGGTTCTCGGCCTTCGAGCCTGAGATAGAGTGGAGAAATGCCACGCTAAACGAAAACTTCCAACTGGTTGTAATCTCCAGTCTGAACCTTCAGAGCGACGCCATGCCATTAGAGGCTGCTATCAAGGCCTTTACAGGCATATGAGCTCGATGAGGAGGCATGGGAGCAGGTTGTGAACGAAGAATCGGAGCCGAGTATCACCTTCCTGCGAAAGACGACCACCGCATCAGAACTTGCCCAGCAGGAAGCGGCAAAGAAGCAGATCCGAACATTTGAGGAAATGGTTCCTCCAGAATACTGGACACACCGTAAAGTGTTCAGTGAAGAAGCGTCACATCAATTTCCCCCGTCCCATGTATGGGACCACGCTATCGAATTACTCGCCGACGCGCCCACTGCACTCGATTGTAAGGTGTATCCCCTCACCGCAAACGAAGGAGAGGCACTCACGGCCTTCCTGAACGAACAACTCGAAAAGGGGTATATTCGCCCTTCAAAATCCGCTTATGCGTCACCATTCTTCTTTATCAAAAAGAAGGACGGGAAGTTGCGTCCGGTGCAGGACTATCGACGTCTCAACGAGCTCACTATAAAAAATCACTATCCCCTCCCACTCATCCCCGAACTTGTCGATCGAATCCGAGTCACGCGGCTATACTCGAAATTGGACATCCGATGGGGGTACAACAACGTTCACATCCAGGAAGGAGATGAGTGGAAAGCGGCGTTCAAAACTAACCAAGGCCTGTTTGAACTGCGCGTCATGTTCTTCGGCCTCACCAACTCCCCGTCCACATTCCAAACAATGATGGATACCATCTTCCGCGACCTCATCCTGACAAACGAAGTTGTTGTCTATATGGATGATATCCTCGTTGCCACCGCAGACGACAAGTGCCATCATCGGAAGGTTCTCCACTGAAGTACTACAACTTTGTGAAGAACACGATCTCTATGTAAAACCGGAGAAGTGTGAATTCGAGGTCTACTGAAACGGAGTACTTAGGCCTCATCATTCGGCCACGGGTGGTTACGGATGGACCCCGTTAAGGTTCGAGGAATCCGAGAATGGCAACCCCCTGAAAAGCCTCAAGGAGGTTCGTGCGTTCCTTAGGGTTCTGTAACTTCTACCGAAGATTCATACGAGGGTTCTCCCAACTCGCCCAACCCCTTCACGATCTAACAAAGAAGGAGACCCAATGGCACTGGGATGACATGCAACGGAATGCCTTTGAAGATATTAAAAGGCGCATATGCGAAAGAACCCAGTACTCCTGTTCCCGGACCTCACCAAGCCATTCGAGTTAGAGGTTGACGCATCAAATGTCGCGGTCGGAGCAGTGCTGAATCAGCTAGGCACCGACAAAAAGTTCCACCCTGTAGCATTCCACTCCGAGTCATTTACGGAGACAGAACGAAACTACGACATCTACGACCGGGAGTTACTAGCTGTGGTTAAAGCACTACGGGCGTGGAGAACATACCTCGTAGGGTCCCCTCATAAAGTCATTATCCACACCGACCACGCCAACCTCCAATATTGGAAAGAACCCGAAAGATCAACCGAAGGATCGCACGTGAGTTCTTAGAGCTATCAGAATATGATTTCATTCTGAGACACGTAGCTGGAACGAAGAATGCGCGCGCAGACGCCCTGTCCAGGCGGCCGGACTATGAGTCCGGCGAAGGGGACAACACCAATGTCATCGTCCTACCAGCGGAAAGGTTCATTCGAGCCACCCAAATGTCAATATGTGATATGGATATTTGGTCCTGGGTGGCTCAAAATGCTGGTAAGGAGGAAGCGGCACGATGGGCCGAACACCACAACCTCAAGCAGCACGATGGGCTGTGGTGGAAAGACGACGCGGTTAGTCGTTGTCGGGGACAACAATCTTAAGCGGGGGGTTAATTACTCTCTTTCACGACTCCCCAAAGCATGGGCCACCCTGGAATCGCCAACACACGCGAACTAGTACGACGCGACTACTGGTGGCCCACTATACGAGAAGACGTCGAAGAGTACGTTCAAAGGATGGCCGTATGTCAGGCCAACAAAATTAACCCCCACCGACAAAAACCCCACTTATTCCCCATATCCACTGATCCGGAGGCAGACCATTTGAAGTCGTTTCTATGGATTTCATCACCAAACTACCTCCGTCACAGGGATTTGACTCCCCATCCTTACGATCACCGACCATGACTGTTCGAAAGCTGCGATCTTTCATTTACCCTGTCACGAAACTATCACCACTGAGGGAGTAGCTCGACTATACCTTCCAACACGTCTACCCACCACTATGGGATACCACGCAAGCTCATCACTGATCGAGACCCACGATTCACGTCCGCATTCATGAGAGGGTTGTGCAGCATGCTTGGGATACGACAAACATCTCTACCGCATATCACCCCCAAACAGAGGCCAATCGGAACGCACCAACCAATGGCTGGAACAATATCTGCGTCATTGGAGCAACGTTGCAACAGGATAACTGGGCAGAAGCACTCCCAGTGGCACAGTTTGCACACAACTCTTGGCCAAATGCTACAACGAAACATTCCCCATTCTCACTCATCATGGGATGGGAACCACGAACCAATTGGGTTTCGAAACCCACCCCCACACCATCGGTCAACCAACACCTAGACGAGATGACCACGAGGCGGCCAGCACGCGCAAGACTGCATCAAGCATGCACAAGGGCTTATGGCGAAGAGGGGAAGAAGTCGTTTTATCCCCTACGCCGAAGGAGCCAGGTCTGGCTAGAAGGAACGAACTTGAAAACCTTCTACCCCACTGCGAAGCTAGCCCCCAAACATCATGGGCCCCTTCCGAATCAAGAAAGTCTTGTCAGCAGTGACGTACGAATTGGAGCTGCCAACCACGTGGAAGATACACCCGGTATTCCATGCGAACCTCCTCACACCATATAAGGAGACGGAGCTACATGGGGAAAGCTTCCCACGCCCTCCCCCCTGACCTCGTGGATGGAGAAGAAGAATTTGAAGTGGAGCAGATCATGGGGTCGCGACTCCATGGGCGTGGGCGCAAGTTACAATTCCTAGTTAAGTGGAAGGGTTTTCCCATGAGCAACAGCTCCTGGGAACCAGCTGACCACGTCAAACATGCGCCCGACGTAATCACCGACTTCTATCGCCGCAACCCCACCGCTGATAGGGCAGGACGAAAGATATAAGAACCAAGCGAGCAAAGGACAGAGCCCCATCACTCATCATGACAACTCCCACTTCCACCACTGCCCCAGCCAACGACCGACCTCGCCCTCCATCAGCTTTCATCCTCGAACGCCTCACGGTCCCCTCGCAATCCGAAGGGATTCCGACCCCCTTTGTATCCCGAACACCGTATTCAGCCATTACTTCATGACCACCAACCCCCGTCCTCACCATCGCGCTCAACGTCTTCCCCACTAGTCCGACACCACCACCATCATCCCCACCACCGCTCGAGGCTACAGTAGCACCCCTGTTGGAACCCCCCCCTGGCGTCACACCGATCGTCCCCTTGTCACGGCTGGCATCTGAACTACCACATCCCTACTCGTTGACACCTGCCGCTCCCCCTCGTCAACTACAACCGGATCCTCGGCTCGCATCTCTAGATGACGACGAGGAACCGATTGACAAAGGGGACGATGAGGAGTCGGACGACCCGGGCCTCCCGTTCTTCCTCAACGCCCCTGACACGCCATTTTTCTTCCCTCTTATGCTCCCACTAGAGGACGACGTCACGAAAGTCCTAGCAAAATATATTTACTACCGCTGCGACTATCGGGAAATCATCGGGACTTTGGGGAGGGGGAAACCCTGTTACTGTCAGGAAGTTTACTTGTCGTCACCTCGACCGTCAGCCATGCACCCAGCCATCTCTCCTCATCAACTGGCGGTCTTTAGCCTGCAAGATCCATGCACTGTCACAATTAACGAGGTGCTGAGCAAGCTCAAGAACCCCCGTCTGTCGGCGGAGGTGGCGAGATTGCGGCAGTGCCTCGGGGATAAGATAGCCTTGGATGCGCGATGGGCGGATCTACGACGCCTGGAGCAAGAAGCAGTGAGGGACCAGTTCCACCTCGACGCGAGGCTTCAGGGCATCACGAAGCGCATGCAGTATGCCGGCGCTATCCCCCTCATTACCGACAAATTCGTAGAACTCACCACCCGCCCCATGCGCCCTCGCCACTACTCCCCTGAACTCCCACTAGTGCCGCGCTGCGGAGGGCCCATCGAGATGCCGCGACTTGTAGACAGACCCAGCCGGACTCAAAAACGACGCAAGTGTTACTTGTGCAAGAAGCATGGACACAAAATGAGTGAGTGCCCCAACAGACCACCAACCAGTGTCTGTGTGTGGTGCGCAAGCAGGGCTCACGCTTCCGAGAACTGCCTCATTCACCGCCTCACGCCCATCACCCCGGCGTTTGAGGAGCCCTCCGAGCATCCTCGCTGGTGCGGGAAGTGTCTGAGGTTCAATGCACGGCATGACGAGATCGAGTGCCCACAGTATGAGGCATGTAGGAAGTGTGGGGAGCGTGGCAGGTATTTGTTCCTGCGTCAACATGTGTGCCCGGTAGATGACCGGGACGACGAAACTAACGACCCCAGTGCTGACGTATACGACTATGTCGGTAGTGACTGAAGTCGTGGCGACTTCAGGTCTAGCAGGGGGGTAATGTTACGATTCTCTCTTCTTTTCCCATGGACGCCCCCATTCCTTACTTCTTATTCCCATACCCCACCTTGTTACGCCCATAACTCATCACGTGCCCAACCGTTTCCCATGATCTCTTCGCTGCACGATACGCCTTTACGCCCCCTTCCTTGTATATCAAAGTTCACGGTGCTCCGGTCTCAGCTGACGCCCACATGACCCCACGCAATCACCATGTTCCCCCATTATAGTTCTGTCTTTGTTCCACTTTTACTTAGGACTCCACGCATCGTGCCATATGTTTGTCACGTACAAACACCCTGTACTAGTATATAAGTTGCACGCTACCTAGCTTGTACGGTAGACTTGACTTCCTGTGTAATACCACATCGCTGTCAATCCACGAACGACTTTCGCTCGCCATTTCGCTTGAGCACGACTTTGGTTCGCTTTTTCGCTTGAACCCCAGAATTCCCGACTATCACCTGCGTG
This sequence comes from Lactarius vividus, assembly GCA_021527035.1. Classification (NCBI taxonomy): domain Eukaryota; kingdom Fungi; phylum Basidiomycota; class Agaricomycetes; order Russulales; family Russulaceae; genus Lactarius; species Lactarius vividus. The sequence goes on along the minus strand of JAKELG010000307.1, from coordinate 194 downwards.
TCTGAGGAGACCGTGTGGTGCTTATTCATCATCGAACTCAGTCCTAACGGACTACCTCACATCCCGTCACCTTGGCTTGAACGACTTAGTGACGTGCACGTCGCACATAACGTTCCTGTGGTAACGTTACACCTGGTAAATAGTCAAACCCAGAAGTCCTTCCCTCTGATACAACTAGGGGTCGCTACTATAAG
>JAKELG010000306.1:0-43777 GCA_021527035.1 Lactarius vividus | reverse complement strand
CCCATTCCCCTTCACATCCCTCCGTCCTTCCGCTCCCCTACTCCCTCCCCGAGTTCTTACGCTCCATCACGACTCATTTTCACACACTCTTACCCCGTCTTAGAGCGATCAACCTCCCGCCGCCTTTCCAACCCCACCCTTCCCTCATACCACGATGGGAAATTGCGCCTCAAATTCGCGAGAAGCTGAAGGGAGAGCTCGCTCACACATGATAGACCGTCAGATCGAGGAGGACTCTAAGAAATATAAGCGAGAATGCAAGATCTTGTTACTCGGTGCGTATTCACCCCTTCTCTTCTTCCTTCTCTTCCCCCGCCGCCGCCGCTTCCGCCCCCTGCCCCCCATAATATTCTTTCGTCGACTGGGGGAGGAGGGATTCCGATTGATCGGCATAGCAGCGATGCCTTTCACCTCCCGCGTCACGGGACCATCGATTATAACCTTTTATTCTACTGGCGTTCTACCGCAACGTTTTCATAAAGGAAATATTCGGGGTCGTCCTCTGGATTAATTCTCAATCGTCCCACTCGGTCTATGCGCGTGTATGCTCAATCATTCTTTACTTAGGTTCCGGCGAGTCCGGAAAATCAACAATAGTCAAGCAAATGAAAATTATTCACCAGAACGGTTACACTCCCGAAGAGCTTCTCGCTTTCCGACCACTCATATGGAAGAACCTCCACGAAAGCGCCCACGGCGTTGTCAAAGCCTTGACCAAATTCAATCTCGAGCCTATCAACCCCGCTAACAAAGTACGCCACCGCCTCCTTTCTCCTGCCTCCCTCCTTTTCATCCATCTCTTTCAGGCGAATTGCGAACGTATATTGGCGTATCAGCTCGCCACCGAAGATCCACATTTCTTCTTCAGCCCCGACGTCGCGCAAGCTGTCCAGGACTTATGGGCGGACGAGATCATTCCCGCCTTGATGAAACATTCGTCTAAATTTTATTTGATGGACAGTGCCACCTAGTGAGTCCCTTTGATAAGAAAGGAAAAACAGCAGAACGACGAACATTTACTCTACGTAAATGCCGTCCTTTGGCTCCCGCTCTGCTGTCTCGACACCCGCCCTGTACGCTTGCTTACCATTAATCATTTACAGCTTTTTGCGGAAGCAAATCGGATAGCGGCTAGCAATTACCTTCCATCAATGGATGACGTTCTGCGGGCCCGTGCAAAGACGACCGCAATTACCGAAACTCGGTTTGCCATGGGCCACCAGCTATCAATACATATGGTCGACGTTGGCGGACAGCGGTCGGAGCGAAAGAAGTGGATACACAATTTCGAGAGCGTCACGAGTATTATCTTTTGTACCGCATTGTCGGAGTATGACCAGGTCCTTCTAGAGGAGAGGAATCAGGTGCGTAAATGGATTCAAATCACCATCTCACCGACTGAAGGATCGCAGAACCGAATGGCGGAGTCTCTCGTTCTCTTCGAATCGGTCATCAATTCACGGTGGTTCTTGCGCACTTCGATTATCCTTTTCTTAAACAAAATCGACGTATTCAAGATCAAGCTCCCCAAGGCGCGCTACCCTTTGACGTTTCCGCATTTTCAGTCCCCCCTGACCTGGCGTTCGTCCTCACAGGTACCCTTAGATGAGTATTTCCCCGAGTACACAGGCGGCGCGGATGTCAACAAGGGTGCCAAATATATCCTTTGGCGGTTTATGCAGGCGAACCGCGCACGATTGAACGTGTATCCACAGTGCGTCTCCATTTGATTTTCCGACGTTCTGTGGCTTACTGAGCCTAATGTAGTATCACGCAAGCCACCGACACGTCTAATATCAGACTAGTCTTCGTCACGGTGAAAGAGACGATCTTACAGAACGCACTCAAGGAGTCAGGTATCCTATGATACCTGGCAACCGCGACTTCCCCAGTTACCTTTTTTTTTTCCTCGTGTACTCTATCTCCCTTATTTTTTCCCATGGATTGGATACGAATCGCTCCATTGTCGGTACGCTAATAGGTCCTCTACGGGGTCAAATACTAACCTTTGCTTTCGCGCGCAGCTCATCTTACGCCCCGCAATGTCTCCATATATCTGCCTCATTCGCACACATCTATACATCGCATCCTTCATCTTACAACCCTCCCTCGCCTCTCCCACCTTCTTCCGCTTTTCTTCGTGCGTGCCCTTTGGTTCGCGATCCACGTGCTTGCCCTGCGGAGCGACCTACCCGCGCGGGTGGCCAGGCAAAGGGTGCACACGAAACTAGCGGCCCCAACCCATGCTCAACACCTCCATCTCCCTATTCCTTTCAACGTCGACACCTACTCTCCCCAGTCTCCCTTTCGCATACGGCCGATACATCGCATCCTAATCTCGTACTTCTCTCCCTCCCTCCCTTATGCGCTTGTGATATTCCCCCCGACTTCCCACTCCACCATCCTCACGACCATTACACCGGACGGGCGTGAAACTTCGGCGTACTGCGACCTGGACGATATTTATCCCTTTTACGTAGCGTTGGAACACACTAATTGCGCCCACCCACTTCTTTTTGTCCCCTTTTTTTGTCCTTTTCTCTCGTTTACTTTTTTGGGGAGTGTGGGGGACGTGCGGTGAGTAGCACTATGTACAACCAACCAACGCCTGAAGCTTTTTTCTTCCTCCTAATGTGCGGGAGAGGATATTATCATGTCATGTCATAAACAGATTCTACTATGTGTTGCCCGTTGTCTTTCGCTGCTCGTTCAATGAGACTGGGATGGGGGTCCGCCGAATCTAAGATGGTTGGAGGACGATATGCGATATTGGGTTGAACTACGGCACGATATTCAGCCGCCTTGCCATGAGATCAGTGAGGAACTAGCGATAGACGGCATCAAGTCTGTCATCATGTTGGTGCGGTGCAACCACTGGCACCAGTCTGGCACATAGAAACAAAGACAACAATAATGACCGCAATGGGTAAGTAATTACAGCACAGTAACAGCATTTGTGCCGGTTGACCGTGGTGACGAGATCGAACCCTGGACCTTACTTTTTCCGTATTACCGGTCATTACGGTAGCCTGTTCTAATGCAAGTGCGTGATGGCGCGTAGGCAGCTTCGACGACCCGACCGTTCGTAAGCATGCATATATTGATCATTCGTCAAGTGTACTTACTGTTCCTCATGCAGGCACGGGCAAAGCGTTTAGCATTTGTCGAGATTCAATTAGCACCTGGCACCCTTGAACGTGCTGCTGCGAACAGAGACAGACAGATACCTTGGCACTTTTCTAGATCTACAGCTCCCGGGCTGCGCAGCGGAGAGACGGGACCATGGAACACCGGGCTTCGCCTGTGCATCATCCGGCTAGCGTTGACTGTCGCAGAATACAAAGGAAGATGATTTCAAAAACGAAACACAAAAACGAAAACGAAAACGAAAAGTGCTGTAGCAGCGAGCGACCGGGACTTTCTGGTGTCCGGAGTTCGAGTGCCTAAGTTTATCAGTTTCATTTTAATAAAAACAAAAGGTAAATAAACGTTGTGCATTGCATTGAAGCTGATCGACTTAAAAAAAAAAAAGGCCTCCTGTACCTGTGTGGTGGTACCACAGGGCGGTACCTCGGGTGACCCTCAGATGTCTCAGGTCTTGTCTCAGGTGTTGCCAGTGGCGTCTGGGAAGGTACGATATGACTATTCGTAGAGTGGTTTTTGAGGACCCACGCATGAAGGGGACGGGATGATGGCGGTGATCCGCCCACCCTTGACTCGGATCAACAATTACCCCAGTTCGTTCAGCCCCCCGCACGCCGCCCCATAACATACTCCTCTCGGCCCCTCCGTCGTAGCATATCGATTCCCTCCCCATTTGGCGACCTCTGCGATCTGTAATAGAACGCGGGCCATCGTAATTGATCCCCCCCTTTCTTTCTGGCAGGGACTGCTGTCTCTGTATAGTAAATTACGATAACCGGTTACCGGACTTGAGGTGACCGCGTCGTCGCGACATGTGCATCACGTGCGCATGTACTGCCACCTTATTTTACTGGGTCGTGTCATGGACCAGTCATGGTACGCCATACATATCCTTCTATTCATTTTCTGTTCTTGATTGATTAGGAACCCAAATCTGCCAGGGATTTCAGGGTGGCGTTGTGCTGGCGATTCAAATCTTGAATCTGAGCCTTGATCGATCGTAATGCGAACTCTTGTTCGTCACCCCACACACACACACACACCGTCTGCCCGTTCTGTCGACAGGTCGACTCTGAAAGGGTTTTAGAGCGGACGGAAACTGACCCCTTCGTAGCTTGTACGCGCGAGGCGCGGCGATAAGCAACACGTGTTTGCGGTTGCCATACTGTACTGGTGTTATTCGGTTTCGGGTTGGGCCAGCCAGCACACTTGTGCGCCGGAGAGAACTCGTAATTCCGCTCTGAGTTCTTCGTTGTATCGCAATGCAGCCCGCGGCGGTGGGTCGCGGCTACTTGCGTTCTTCCTGCTCCTGGCAACTTCCTTCTTCTACGTGCAATGCCGGCAGCACTTCGACAAGTGACGGTGACAGCCGCGGTTTCTCGAAGCCATAGGCCGACGGGATGTTCGTTTTTTGAAAGTACAACAGATGACAGGCTGCTAGCCATCTTTATCCGAGCCACGGCCACTCACTCAAGGGACAGGACTTGCTTTGGTCTTTACTGGAAGAGGCGTGAAACAACAGTCCAACCGTAGCATAGTTGGATACGTGACAGTTGAACGTTGAACCACCAGCATTGGCTATTTATAACTAACGTTAGCAGAATACACACTTATCTTAAACCTTCTTCCTTCCCTGCTAGGTGAGAGAGCGGAGGAAGACTTGGACGGTGTGAAGAGGTATGTATCGAGAAACGTGTCCGAGGACCCGAGGACCTGCAGCTGCACCCGCACGTCAGGAACCTGAGACGCTTACCGCATCTTACCACCCCCCGGCAAACCAAGTGCGTGCGTGCGTGCGTGCAGGCTTCCCAGATGTCTCTGCTTCTCTAGTCCAGAAAGGCAATATTGTTTTACCCAAAATGGGTGGAATGGACAGTAGTTGTCCTGCCATGTTGACTGACAGCGTGGGCTACGCTTCGCGTTGCTAGTGTGTCGTGACAATTCAGGGAAGGGGTCATCCATTCTTTTCGGCGTGCACGTAGGGGTTCCGCGATTGAGTCAATTGCGCAGGGCCCACGTCGCACATGCGTGCCAGTTCAATACACGGTGATGACAACCCGAGGAGGAAGAAAGCGTCGTGTCCATTTTCATCAGGGTCCGCAGTAAATGCACAGAAATGTAAGAAAGTCCAGTAACATGATAGCGTCAAGTCAAAAAAAAGAAGTGGGCGGAATTATCGTAAATAACGTGAAACGACGTGTTCCTCGCCCTTGGCGCGAACCTTTTCCTTTTTCCCGCGCAGCGTCCGAGCATGGCATTGTCAGATATAGTAAAAGAAGGCCAACGGCATGCATGCGTGTGTTGGGCGTGTCAGACAATCACCCTTACTTACTCCGTGTTCCCTCGAACAGCTTTCACCACGCGAACAGCGCCAGGCCTAGGGCGAGCCCTGCGCCCAGCACACCCGCAGGCTTGTCGTGCGTGGCATGGTTGGAGGGCGTCGAGGACGAGGACGTTGTGCTCGTCGAGGAAGTGCGCGTGCTGCTCGGGGACGTAGTCGTCGTCGTCCTAGGGGTGGTCGTGGTCGACGACGTGGTCGTGGTCAGGGGCCTACTGCTCGTTGTAGAGGATGAAATGGTCGAGGAAACATCGGTTGAGGTCGAAGTGTCCGTCTCGGTCGTCGAAGAAGTCTCTGAATTGAATCGGGAAGTTCAGTCAAATAAACGCATTCGCCGCGCGCACGGCGGATATCGCTCACCGGAGGATGAACTAGAAGAGGAAGTGCCGGTCGCTGTATTCCCTGTGCGTTTAGGCATCGTCCGATGTGAAAGAGGGACGGTCGAACGCACCACCGCAGAGAGACTCGAAGTAACTTTGAGCCGCCTGGATTTCGTCAGCCGTGCATTGCGAACCGACACATTGACCGGCTGCGGTAAGGAACGTCTGAGTGCAGATGCAGCTGGTATCCGCCCTAGAGACGATTCAATGTCAAAACTTGGGGTAAATAGGACGAAAATTCGACGCACAGGGAGCAGCCCGAGCTATCCGAGACGCTCTGTGCGCATGCTAGGGCACACGCAGGAACATCCTGAGACAGCACCCCGGGTATGAGGACAGATGTAGCGGCGAACGCAAAGCCAAAGACAGTGGAGAGGCGGACCATGACGTTTGAACAGGGGAGGGAAAGATCGATTAAGAATGCGGACCGAGTATTTATAAAGACATACTGGGCGTCCGGCGCCAGGAGAACAGGTGTCATGCATGTCATGCACCACCCAGGTCCACCCTTCATGCGATCAGAGGCCATGCGCAGCGCCATTACTCCGCTCCTTTCGGAAGGGTAGGCCCCGGGACACTTGCCAAGACACCTCGGTTGTCTGTGCTTCCTCCGCCGGAAGTGCATCGCTGCGACCGCAAGAATTCTCTCAATCGTGTCGGGAGTCGACGTTTGCGCAGTGCTCCGATTCCGAGGCAGAATTTTACAATCTGTTTCCGGGGATCAACCTTGTGATAGGGGCACGCACAGCCTTCTGCGCTCAATCTGCCTTTTTTTTTGCTATGGAGCTGGTCTCCACAGCCCGAGGCGTGCACGCGTGTTTTAAAACTTTTTTTCGAGGCTGTTCAAGGTTACGCGCAGTACTCGAAAGTAGCACATTTGAGATTAGGCCTCGGAAATCAAAGTGGGTAGGGAAATTACGATGTACGATGCATCCGAGCTTATAGAACGTCCTACACCTGGGAATATTGCTGTCCTAAAACGAAATGTCCGAAAGTCACTCTCCCCAAAAAAAATCGTACTAGCGTTACACCGCTACGGCTACAAGCGCGCCAATTCCTCCCGCCATCAGCGCAGCAGCGGCGTGGCCTGACAAACTTGCTGCAGCATTGGTCGGCGAAGAACCGACGGTCCGCGTCGACTCTGAGCTGGAACTGGGCGTGCTCGTGCTCGTTGTCGTTGTCGTCTTAGAGCTCGTCGTCGTGCCTGTCGCACTGGTAGTCGTGCTCGTTGAGGTTGTTGTGGTCGTCGTCAAGCTCAGAGAGCTGGTTGGCCTGGTCGTCAAGACGGAACTCGGGGATGTGAGGATGCTACTCGAGGACGTGCCCGAACCCGTCGCAGGTATAGAAAACCCTAAAGGGGAGGAAGAATATCCGCTCGCGCTCAGAGCACAGATTTCAAAAAAATAATGCTTACTTACCTGGCCCCTCGCCAGCGCAGGCGATACTGTAGAACGTCAATGCTGGCTGGATGTCATCGGAACTACAGCTCTCGTTTATGCACGCGGTAAAAGCTACAAGAAAAGGGTCGCTGTCACAGATGCACGTATTATCGGCGCTACCAGATGAGGGAGCGACTCGTAATGAGGACGAATGGAATAGGCTTGGGAAGGACGGCATACCTAGAGCACCCTGAAGTAGCGATTCCAGCCGTAGCACAAGGTGAAGCACACGCGGGGAGCGTAGACTGCGCGTGGGAGCCCGGGATACATTGAGACAAGAACGTGAGGGCGAGGAATGCGATCAAAGGGCCAGAGGCGGTGAGTCTGGAAGTTAGCATACTGCCAGTGCGAGGGTCTTCTGATGAAGGTGATGCGTGGACACTGGCACCTCGGGGAGGAATGGGCTATTTATCGCTGCAATGCTTAGCGGAGTTCGGTTCCCTGAACGTGCAGCGATCCCAGCTGTATGGGGGCAGTGTACCACGAGTCTGTGTACGTCCAAGTTGAATTGATACGATGACAGCCTGCGCGCGGCCCCGTGGCAATGGGCGCTGTTTCCTTGGATCCCGGTGGCATATGAACATTTGGGCAGAACAATGGGTTGGGCGGTAATGATGCGTACATTTAAAGAGCTGCTTGACGGTTGAGCGCAACGAACAGTCCAGACTCCAGAGGCAGAGGCGTCAACAAAGGCGTCAGGAAGCGCCGACATTTGTCTTGTTGACGTGCCTGAAAAACCTCACCGTTGAAGCAAGACGAGAATTTCTGTGATACAGGGCTCTACGCTTCGTGCAAGACCACACCACGCCTAGCGCTTGAGGTGATATATAGACCAACAGTACAGCATGGTTGGACACGAAGCAGGGTGCGACGATGCGTGCGTGCATATATTGTTTTGAAAAGGCCGCGCCGCCATCAGAGGCCTATTGATGTTCCTGTGGTAGCCTGAATGTAGACATTGGGAGCCTGAGGATAGACCCCGCGGTGTGGCGACGATGGATGGGATTACCGAACTTGCCAGCAGCTCGAATGGCTTGTATCGATCATCCATTGATCGTACTATATGCGGGTTCGGGATGACCCTGCCAAGAGGGTGTCCTATTGACAGTAAGCGGGTGTGGCATAAATGACCGGCGCCCATGTAAAGAAATGATGAGTCCCGTTCCTGCACCTTGCACAGAGGCGTGCTGGTGTGGCGTGAGGAGCGTTGGGCGGGTCAATCTACAATTAGCCTGGCTACTTATGAGGTGCTTCTTGTTGTGGCCCAGCGTGAGCCAGGAAGCGCTGAACCGTTGGCTTTTCACGCTTGGTCAGCGGTGCCGTAAGCGCCGGGCGTTCCGAAGCCAGTCCCCAGACACAGCCCGAAGCGTGCGGGGCTGGGTGACCGCGAGGCGCTTTTTGCTCGAGACCAGTCTAGTGACTAGTAACTTATCGGTCTGCACGATCTTCTAGAGTTACACGGCTACAGTACCATATGCATCCGGGCGTATAGAATATCCCACACTTGAACACACCACTCTAGAACGAAATGTCACCGTCCCAAACATCGTAGCCTATCACATCGCTACGGCTACAAGCGCGCCAACTCCTCCCGCCATCAGAGTAGCAGCAGCCCAGGCATGAATTGGCAAACTCGCAGCGGCATTGGTCGGTGGCGAACTGACAGTTTGCGTTGACACCGAAGTGGTACTAGGCGTGCCCGACAAGATGGGGGGTGGGAGGGTAAGGATGGCACTTGAGACCGAGGAAGCGCCAGAGCCCGTCGTGGAGGATGGCGCTACCACCGTAGGAAATCCTAATGGGGGAGGGATAGCCGTTTGCGCCCGGAGATTCTAAGTACACCTAGCTTGCTTACCTGGCCCGTTGCCGGCGCAGGCGTCGACGTAGAACGAGATTGCTGGCTGGATGTCTGCATTGTCGCCGGTAATGCAGTTCTCGGGCTGGTATATGCACGTGTCATAAGCTAAGAGGAAAGGGTCGCTACTACAGATACACGCAAAATCGGTGCTGCCAGACGCAATCACAGAGGGAGTAGCCCAAAATGAGGACGAATGTAATAGGAATGGGAAAGGATGTCATACAGGGAACATCCTGCGGTAGCAGCTGCACTTGCAGCGCAAGGTGCGGCACATGCGGGGAGCTGGGATTGTGCGTGGTACAGAGGCACAATGGACAAGAGGGCGACAAATGCGACCAAAGGGCCAGAGGCGGTGGGTCTGAAAGTCGGCATGCTGCAAGCGGGTATTCTCTCCTGGTAACGGTGATGCGTGAAGACTAGCCTCGGGTAGGAATGGGTTATTTGTCGTTGCAAATCTCGGCAGGGTTCAGTTTCCCTGAACGCGCGGAGATCACTGCTGGGCGCGGCGAACCATGAATTTGTGGATGTCCAAGTCGAGTGATGACACGGTTACAGCCTGCACGGCCCCGTGCTAGTGGGCGTTGCTTACAAGCAGACGACCCCTATTTGAGAGTCGGGGGCGAGAGGCGGCCCAGAGCCGGAGGAACAAAACCAAGGGCTCCAGGGCGTCAGGAGGCTGCGACATTCGTCTTGTGTATGTGCCTGAAACACCTCGTGGAAGATAGACAGGTTACGCAGGGTTTTGCATATGGCGCCCAAACCACCTCTGGCAGTTGATCTGGTACTTCTCGATGACCTAGACCTAGTAATTTGATCGCGAAAGTACGGCGTGGTTAAAACGGATTAATGCGTCCGTGCGATCATTGTTTTGAAAAGGGCTGCGCTACCATTAGGGGGTGTTTGCGTCTATTGGTGTTCCTGTAGTAGACCAAATGTAGACATTAGGAAAGGGTCGCGGCGCGGCAGCGATGATGTCAGTGAGGGAGTGAGAACGAACTTGACAGTGGCTCAGTTGAATGGGCGATAGTGAGCTGAGCATGAGGTGAGCGTGTATCGATCGTGCATCGATCTTCTGTAGCCCAGGGACTAGATACTCTTTTAGCGCCAGAAAATATTGCGCCAATATAGCCCATGATGATGGCATTGTAGTTTTCTCGAGAGTTCGAGGTGGCCGGTGACGGTGACCCGCAAGGCGGGTGTCCAGGCTCCCAGCCAGTAGCATAAACAACCGCTATCAGGTACTTGACGTGCGTGTGCACGAAATAGCTCCCAGAACAGAGTTCAAGATGGGCTGTACAAACTTTCTGAAGGGTCATATAGTCTTCCGCTTCTGTGACGACCAGCTCTATTTATCGGGAATGTATCAACGGTAACCGCGGCCAAGGCTGTGGCGTTGCACTCTGAACGAATTGGAAGGCGCTGATCGTTCGTTGATTTATCAACGAAACCGAATTTGAAGACAATGTACCTCTAAGGCACTACCCGGCCAGAAGTTTGTTGCTAACTTAGTAAACAGCCACGGGCGAGAACAATCGTGCTTCCAGTGGCTCAGAGTATTCTCGTTTGTGGTGATACTGTATAGCTCAGTACAGTTGATTAGCTCATAACGCATATGGCCATAATGCATATATCTAATAATGCATGGCTTTTGGCCGGAACCATAGTCGGTATGCAGTGATATGGATTTATAATGCATATTGCATAATGCATACCCTCAGCATGTAGTGCCTGGTATTATATGCGTTATTAGGGTGCTGTGGAGATGTGGGAGCGAGCACTTTTGGTTAGTGCCAGCTAAAGGCAAACTTTTTTGATGGCAATTTATTGGTTGTTTTGCGTGTTTCTGCAGTCTGGATTCACCACTGGCATGCCTCAAGAATAACCTACTCGCAAGGTCTGTGAAAAACCTGCCCCCATCATCACAAGAAGTGGCCCGTGGCGTCACTCGACGTGACGCGATTGCGCTTGTCGTTTAACTTGAGCGACTTTCAATCAAGTTTGGTGATACGATTGAATTACCACAGAAATTGCCCCAGTTCCGTGCACAGTTGCTCCATGATGACCTGTTGAACTTAAAACGAATACACATAGATTCGTACTTTCGATGTACTACTACAGTCATGGACCGGTCAGTGAGCCACCCAAATTTCTTTGGCCTCAGAAAAACTAGATATGATTCTTTGTTTCAAAAAAGCATTGCAGGGGCCCTTTACAGTTATGAGTAAATAGATTACTGACTATCATCAGTAAGATATAGAGGGGGATCTGCGTCGATTTAAGGATCTGTAGAAAGACCATTATCAGGTAGTAGATGCCTCAGTGAGCCGGTCACATCACGCCTGAAGATTTTGAAATTAGCTCGTTTTGGAAGCGGGGCTAACTATCTACAGTAATACAGTATTGAACGTTGAACGTTGAACTATGGCTCACTCGTTGTCGCTCACTAGCGCTCACTCGTCGTCGTCTTCATTATCCACGGGAATTCTGCCATCGTCGTCGTCGTCGTCATCCTCCTCCTCCTCCTCCTCCTCCTCCTCCTCCTCCTCCTCCATAGTTTCCTCAGCTAGCTTGGGATGTGGAAGGGCTTTCTCATAGCTTTCAAACTTGGGCTTGTTCCACTGTGGACGACGATGCTCATGCTTAGCAAGATATTGCCAAAGTCCTATTTCTTTGCTGTTCATAAATCCCATCACTGCTTTATATAATTTACCATATCTGGCTAAAGCATGAATTGGACCTCATTTGGAAAGTGTGATGTGACGACCCTTATCTCCCCTCCTCAGTCCCGCTTCACCACAATCCCTATCCTGGAATTTATCACTGATCTATGTATGTACGGGGCTTCTATAACCACCCTTTCCATTATATGTAAACATAAAAGGAAGTTTATCAGTGATATTAGGCCACAGCATGAGATTGTGTGTTTTTTGAGCATTTTTCGACAATGATTGTGTTCTCAGACAGGATTGGAGGCAGCTATTCACTAGAAAATATTAGAGACTACATGAATTATGTGTTGAAAGTTTTCCCAAAAAATCTCCGAGGCAGCTTTGGGGCAGGGTGTTGTGTAAAAGCTCAACGTCTCACTGACCAGTCTGTAGCGGTATGACTTAACGCTACGCCAAGCCAAGTGAAAGGGAATGAACTGTCAAGGGTGAGACCCAAGCTTGGCGCGGAGATAAATCACGCGCTAGACCTACAGTCGACGTGGAGCGAGCGTACACTAATAAGACCTTTATTCAAGGTCAAAGCACGCGGTGTCACACGGCGGCAGGCTGAGTGGAGAACCAAGAGGACAAGTTAGATTGGAGAGCGTAAGGAAGTACAAGAGAATGCGCACCTGAGTGGAGAACCAAGAGGACAAGTTGGTTCCACTCAGGACGCTACAGGCAAGCTTAAGTATCTACTGCGGCTGTGATTAAGTCGGAGCTTGAACACTGTTACTAAGTGTAAAGTAATCGACTATGACTAAAGAGCTGACGCGTCGTGTCTATTAATAGCCTTATCTTTAGTGCTGACTGATGCACTGTCATCAAGGCTGACTACGTATGACGTGTCGCTGAGTAAAACCTAATACAGTGCGTAATACATGCCTACTAAGCATAATCTAGAGCGTACTAGAAGGTTCTATCCTTATCTATCAATCAGAGAGTCTGTCCGTATATAGAATGTGACCATAAAGGGATATCCCGTGTATGGGATTACCTTCCCAGGGTCACGTGATCAAAAGTGCACGATATTTCACGTGACTAACTAGAGAACGTGATGGCAGGTCACGTGATCCACAAAAGGCGAAAATGAACGCGTCCGTGACATCACCCCCCTCCTTAAGGGCTGACGTCCGCGTTGGCCTCTGTGTTAACAAATGGATTCTGCCAAGGTAAGGACGCGTAAAGGAGAGCTGCTATTTTTCTAGGAGCGCCCGGGTTCTGTTGATGGAACTGCTCAACTTTTTCTGGGGCGTTTGCTAGATTCTTTGCGGGTTCCCACGTATCCTCGCCTTCGCCGTACCCTTTCCAGCGAACGAGGTATTTTAGAGTACGACCGAAGAGTTTTGAATCTCTTATGTGGTCTACTTCGTACTCTTCTTCTCCCTCAATAACGACTGGATCAGGAGGAGGCGGTAGCAGGCCATTAACTTCATTTCCTTTATAAGGAGAGAGGCGATCCACATGGAATACATCGTGGATCCGTAGCGCAGGTGGGAGTGCAAGCCTGTAGTCGACGTCACTTAGTACTTCTGTGACTTCAAATGGGCCTAACTGTTTAGGGCCCAATTTGGACGACTGTTGGTGAATCTTAATTTGTTTGGCTTGCAACCAGACTTTATCTCCGACCTTGAAGACATAAGACTCATGTCTTTGGTCAATCATTCGCTGTTTACTTAAGCGAAGCGCTGCCTCTGCATCCTTTCTAGAGGAAGTCAGCTTTTGAAGACGCTTATCGAGCGTCGGGATACCCGTGGGTCTACCGGCAGGAATTGTGAAGTCCGGCGTATAGCCGTAGAGTAGCTCAAAGGGGGTATGACCCGTAGCTGAGTTGAGTCTACTGTTAATCACGAATTCCGCCGTAGGGAGCAGGTCTGCCCAATCATCCTGCCTCTTACTAATGAACAAGCGCAAGTAGACTTCTACTTCTTGATTTTTGCGCTCTACCTGTCCATTAGCTTGAGGGTGATAGGCTGTAGTAAGACCTGCGTCTATCCCTAGCCGCTTATAGAGGGCACGCATGCTCCTTGCAGCAAACTGGGGTCCGCGATCACTTATAATTTTACGCGGGATCCCGTGCAAGGGGAAGACTTGCTCAAAGTAGATGGATGCTACCCCATCAGCCGTAATCTGGGAAGTCACCGGGAATAGATGGATCTGTTTGGTGTAGTGATCCACTATGTTAAGGATCATATCCTTCCCACGTGACATAGGCAGTGGGCCGATTAGATCGATCCCGATTAGCTGCCATGGACCCTCAGGTACTTCTTGCGGCTGAATTGGTGCTTTGGGGTGTAGATCTTTGCGATAACGTTGGCATCGATCACATCCTTCTACGTATGAGGCAATGAAGCCTGCCATGCGTGGCCACCAGTAATAACGGCTAACTAGCTCGATGGTTCCGTTCTTTCCAGGGTGACCGGTTGTCGTGGTGTCGTGGCATGACTTTACCACATCACGACGTAAGGTTCGGTCATTGGGAACATAGAGTTTCCCCCTGTGATAGACTAAACCGTCTTCTTCCTCCCACAGCGCAACTCCATCCGTAAGAGCCTTAGGAGCGGTCTTTTGTAATGACTTAAGACCCTCGATGACTTCGGCTTCTTTTATGGATGCGAGTCTGATGCGACTGCCCAGGGAGTCTACTTCAGGCACGAAGTGAGCTTGTGCGGCATTGAGGAAATGCTCAGGTTTTAATACTTGAACCTGGCGATTGTCCTCATTATCCTTAACGTGGTCTCTAGAGAACCGGCTTAATGCATCGGCTTGCATGGAGTCTCCTTTCTTGTAAGTGATTTTAAAGGTGAAGCGACTTAAATATAACGCCCAGCGAGCTTGCCGGCGGTTCAAGTCCTTCATACTGGCCCACCATTCCATGTTTTTGTGGTCAGTAATCACTTCAAAGGAGATGCCTTCGAGGAAGTGTCTCCAATCCTCTAAGGCGCGAATTAAGCCGAGCATTTCCCTGTCATATATCTCGTAGTTGCGTTCCTCTTTGCTCATAGACTCTGAGCGGTACGCGACAGGGTGCCAGAGACCATCGGGATACTTTTGAGTAAGTATGCCGCCTGTAGCAAATCCGGATGCATCTGTTTCAACACGCGTGGGTAACTGCGGATCGTACACTCGTAGGATAGGTTCCTGTACGAAACGTTCTTTCAGCGTGTCGAAAGCTTTTGCTGTTCCGGATTCCAGTGCCATGGAGTGTCCTTCTTTGTGAGGTCATGCAAGGGTCGGGCAATAGCCGCGAAGTCCTTGATGAACCTACGATAGAAGTTGGCGAACCCAATAAAAGCCCTTACTTCTTTCAGGGTTGTTGGGGTTGGCCACTCCCTTACTGCGGAGACCTTGCCAGGGTCCATCCGCACTTCTCCGGGGGTTATAATCATCCCGAGATACTCCATTTCGCGTTTCTCGAAGTCGCACTTTTCCGGCTTAAGATAGAGGTCGTGATCCTGTAGTCTTTGTAACACTTCTCTTCACAATCTTTCGATGGTGTTTCAAATCATGACTGTAGATCAGGATGTCGTCCATATAGACGGCGACCTCTCCTTGTGCGATAAGATCCGCGAATACGGCGTTCATGAGGGCTTGGAAGGTAGCAGGGACTATTGGTCATTCCGAAGTACATGACCTTTGGTTCGTATAGTCCGCGGTTGGTGACAATAGCACCCTTCCATTCGTCTCCTTCTCGGATTCGAATATTGTGATAGCCCCATCTTACGTCGAACTTAGTGAAGTATTCTGCTCCCTTTAACCGATTGATAATGTCGGCCGCGAGTGGAAGTGGATATCGGTTCTTAATGGTTATCTTGTTAAGACGCCGATAATCCTGGACAAGACGAAGCTTTCCGTCTTTCTTTTTGATGAAGAATACTGGTGATGCCATCGGTGACTTAGATGGGACCAGGTATCCTTTACCAATGTGTTCGTCCAGGAATTTATCTAATTCCACTTGTTCTGCGGGTGACATGGGATACGTCTTGACTTTCCAATGCCTGACTGCATCGGGTTCTAAGTCTATGGCGTGATCCCACGGTTGATGCTCGGGGAGCCTTTGGGATTCTTCCTCAGAGAATACTTTTGCGAAGTCACGATAGTGTGGGGGTACCATTTCTTCGAACGTCTTCTTAGGTTAGCATTAATGGCTTTCTCGGCGATCTGCTGAGAATACGTAAAGCCTGCTAGACAGAAGACTTCGTCATGGACCGTGTCCAACACTTTCTCCGCAAGGAGACGGCGGCGTTCCATTCGGTTCGCCATGAATGCGCGTCACCTCTATCTCGTGCTCCTCAGGCGCTATTTCAGCGGTGGAGTCGAGACGCATTGTGCCTTCCTGCCAATCTATTTGCGGATTCCGATTCCTTAGCCAGGGCAGTCCCAAAATGACATTTTCCTGGTCCGAGCGAAGTGACAGTAGAAGTCATATTTTTCTTCGGTCGGTCCGACTTTGAGTTTTAGTCGAACTTTATGGGTGATACTGCCGGCTTCATTGAGAGTCCCATCTATATTATATAGGAGGATTGGACTCTCAAGAGGAATCTGCAACATCTTATGGCGGTCAGCGTACTTTTTGTCCAGGAACAACGAAGTTGCCCCAGAGTCTACCATTGCTGCTACTTTTACAGTACGATGACGTCCGGATAAATAGACACTAATATGAAAATGTGATTTTTTATCTTTTGTTTCGGGAATAATAAATGAAGAATGAAAGTGCTGCATCAGAATTCATCACTTGCGGCACGGCTACACTCGAAACCGATGTCCTTAAGACTGGTTGAGGAGCTATTTCAGAGTAGGAACTAGAAATAAAGTTCATCTCGGAGGCAGATGTAGATGTGGAGACAGAAGACGACGAAACTGAGACACTACTACTATCTAACTTACAGGCAGTCACTGGGTACGTAGGAATTACAGAATTTGAGTCCGAAACGAGGCGAGTCCTGAGACAAATACTACAAGAACAATGAAGCCGAGTCAAAGTCTGTATTTGAGGGGTCCGGTCGCAGCTACACGCGACCCCTTATCTAAAAAGCCGCTTTGAGAGCCTCAATGGTCTCCTGCTGCTTTTTCACCATCTCCATCAATTTAGCCACGTCTGCCTGGGACGTCTTGGGCTGAGAGGTATTAGAGGAGGTGGCTGCTGCCACCGTACTGGATGAGTTTGATGAGGACGGAGGGGCTGAGGATTCCGTCGTAGCCGCAGCTTTCGCTTTGGCGGGTTTCCCTAGCTTTTTGATCATGCAAACGGGGGCACGGTGACCAGCTTTCTGGCACCAATTGCAGACATCCCGCTCGTGATTCCCATCCTTTTTTGTGTGGTCTTTCGACCCGCAACCGTAACACTTTCCTTGCATCCACTTTCTATACTCCGCTTGGTTCTTAAAGAACTCGTCCTTCCCCTTGCTGCCTTGCTGGCTTTGTTGGCGCGTGGCGTCAACTTGCATGGCATCGGGGTCGTGAGACGCGGGCGGATTAGTCTTTCCGGACTTTTCCGCGCGGCGCTGGCAGAGGCGTTGGTCGATGAGTGTGGCCGTAGCCTTGAGATCGTCGAAAGTGTCTTGCTTCCGTTCGGTCGTGGCGAGAATGTCTTTAATCTCGTCATTGAGACCGGTGTAGAAGCGGTCGCGGAGGTCGGCTTTCGACCATCCAGTCTGTCCGCTATACTGCTCAAATATTGACGTATATTCGGCGACGGACCTCCTCCCTTGCTTAGTCTTTTTGAGCTCCTCCCGAGCGATGTCACGTACGTCCATCGGGGAGAAGCGGCGGTTGAATTCTTTAACAAAGTTATCATATATTCCCACAAAGGGGAATGAGCCTTGATTGGCTGCCTCGAGATAGGGAAGGGCCCAGGTCTTGGCCTCTCCTTCCATTAAATTCAAGGCAGCTGCGATCCACCTTCTCTTCTATCGGCATCCAATGACTGAAGGATAGGCTCCCAGGTATTGAGAGCGTCTCCTTGTGAGGAAGCCCAGTTATGGAAGGCGGCGAGGAAGTGGCGGGCGTCTGTAGAGTTGCCCTTTCCGTCCCATGCTTTGGGACGAGCCACGATATCCTTGCCTCCGACCTTTCTTGGGCTTAGCCTGGGTGGCGGCCACCTGTTGGGTCAGGTCTGAGACCTGTTGTGCGAGGTGGCCCATAGCCAGGCCGAGTTGATTTATGAGGTTAATACAAGTCTTGGATGGTGGGAGGGGGTGGTGGTACTGTAGGTGCGGGGGCCGGAGCGGGGTCCAGCTGTACTGTGTGTGAGGATGATGAAGACGACGCCGACATTTTTTCTAGCTCTTCTTCTCGTTTCTTTTTATCTGCCTGATACTGAGCTTCTCTGAAATCCTGTAGGAGCGCTAGTTGCTCGTCAGGATGTAGATCGTCCCAATCTTGTATCCGCCCGGCGTATTCCTTCTCTTGTCTAGAGAGGGGAGGGAGGGCGAATTTCGAGTGAACTCCTCGAGGATACTGAGCCTGAGCTAGACGAGCTTTGGCTTTGCCTTTCGGAGCCACGGTCTTCTTGGATCGGGGACGGGGGGCGAGAGAGTACGGGGACTATTTCCTCGGCGAAGAGGATGAGGTCTGCGACGGTGAATTCGGTTCCGGGGATTTGCGTGGTCCCGGGATACTCGTTTTCAAGTATTTGTCGCACACCAGGGAAGAAGTAGAGAGCTTGGACTATAGATTCGGCTGTGGTGCGAGGGGGTGCTTCTACTTGGAAGCCTTCGTACCACTCGTCGTTGACTAAGGTTGCGGATGATGCCGCAGAGAGGTGCCCGACGGTCGGGGAGGAGGAGAGTGCTGAAGAGGGTGTAGGAGATGAGGGGCGTGAGCGCGGCTCCTCAAGGACTTGAAGCGATGCGGTAGCAGAGGCTTCTGGTGACAACTGGGTTGGGGGTGTAAGGGCTTGTCTCCTCCTAAAGAGACGTCGTAGGCGGGCACGAGTGTTCGCGAAGAAGCGAGGCAGGGTGAAAGATGAAGGTGGTTTTAAGACGTCGGGATACGACGGCCGCGAAACGCTAAGCCGAAGGTGAAGGGAGAGTCGGATCAAGCAAGACCAATACACAGTGATGTTTCACACTGCGCGAGGCTGCGGCGATAACCGAACACTCAGGAATTATGTTATGGAAAGTGTAGAGCCACAAGGCTGTCTGCCGCAGTCTCCTCGACCTATTGGCTGCCTCTCACGCCGGAGCGCTCTCAGACTCTTCTGTTTACTTCGCGTACAGCTGTCGCAGGCTAGGCCTGGCTGGCTCGAAGTCGAATTGCAGCTTATCTGGCGTGGTGACCAGTTCTGCAACCCGTGCCCAGAGCAGTCTACTGTGACCAGATAGACCCAATGAAGGCAAGCACACTGTATGCCGGTTTTACGGACACTACAAATGTACCACGACTGCACAGATTCTGCTTACGAAGGTCCACAGGCAGAGAATGAGGTGGATAACACTAAAGACTGGTGGACGTCTACCACCTAAAAGAGGAACACACGACTGGTGAGCGAAGGGGGCTCAAGAGTGTGGAAAGAACTTGTCCTAATGTAGCGGTATGACTTAACGCTACGCCAAGCCAAGTGAAAGGGAATGAACTGTCAAGGGTGAGACCCAAGCTTGGCGCGGAGATAAATCACGCGCTAGACCTACAGTCGACGTGGAGCGAGCGTACACTAATAAGACCTTTATTCAAGGTCAAAGCACGCGGTGTCACACGGCGGCAGGCTGAGTGGAGAACCAAGAGGACAAGTTAGATTGGAGAGCGTAAGGAAGTACAAGAGAATGCGCACCTGAGTGGAGAACCAAGAGGACAAGTTGGTTCCACTCAGGACGCTACAGGCAAGCTTAAGTATCTACTGCGGCTGTGATTAAGTCGGAGCTTGAACACTGTTACTAAGTGTAAAGTAATCGACTATGACTAAAGAGCTGACGCGTCGTGTCTATTAATAGCCTTATCTTTAGTGCTGACTGATGCACTGTCATCAAGGCTGACTACGTATGACGTGTCGCTGAGTAAAACCTAATACAGTGCGTAATACATGCCTACTAAGCATAATCTAGAGCGTACTAGAAGGTTCTATCCTTATCTATCAATCAGAGAGTCTGTCCGTATATAGAATGTGACCATAAAGGGATATCCCGTGTATGGGATTACCTTCCCAGGGTCACGTGATCAAAAGTGCACGATATTTCACGTGACTAACTAGAGAACGTGATGGCAGGTCACGTGATCCACAAAAGGCGAAAATGAACGCGTCCGTGACACAGTCCTGGCTCACTGACCGGTCCATGACTGTACATAGTTCAAGACATAGTTCACCTGTTGTCATGGAATTTTATTTTCAGATGTCTTTCGCTCCACACCGCACCGTTGCCACATGTCACAAAAGTCACAAATACGTGACAATGACCATAGTGCATATATCTCATATTGCATGCGGAAATAGCCCGCCAACCCGTATGCATTATGAGCTAATCAACTGTAAAAATAAAATTACGTCATCAGTTGACCACTACCGATCAGCCTCGTCTAGTATTCAGCCCAACGTATTCCGCCGCTCTACATCCTCCCCTCTTTGTCTATTACCACGCGGCCAACCACGCTATCAGATCTGCCCACTCTGCGCTTCACGGCGCCTCGTCACTTGCGCCAAGACTTGCGCACCTCGTTATCGCTGTACGCCCCTATCCGGCGTCATTTCTCTCTGAAAACAACACGCGCCAGGCATCCTCTGAAGGGTCGCAGCGAGAGTGTTCCGGTACGTGGCGCGTGCAGGGTTGCCGAGCGCGGCTTCCTGCGCCGGAATTCGGCGGTAGGGCCACGGGGTCCACGAGGGCGCGTGAAACCGTTTGCAGCGGAGGTGAGGAGGCCAGCGAAGGCGAGGGCGTGCGTGGCGCAAAGGAAGCAGGCGGGGGTACCGCCCATTGTTTGTGAGGGCGCCGCAAGCATCTAGTCCGGGAACGGGTTGCAACGATGGAAGTGTTGCGAATGGAGAGGAGGAAGGGGCTACACAGCTCGAGCCTGTCACGAGTATCGATCTGAGGGGGCAAAGTACTGTCTTCAAACACGTGCGCTTGGAGAGAGAATCGCGAGACGACGCCAACGCGTTCCACTCCTGGGAGGCGGCGACGCGTCGCAGGAAATCATCATTTTTCGGAGAAACGTATGTCTAAGGGCGAGCGGAAAGTAAGGAGGTCGTCCGTCAGCCAGAGTCTGGAGAACAAGGGCAGGGGCGAAGCCGAGGGAAGGTAAATATTGCGTACCGAGTTGGCGAAACCAAACTGATATCCTATGCACCACCTCCGATTACGAGGATGTGTACCCTCGATTCGCGATAAAAGATAGAGCGGAGTATCTCGCGATCAGGCCGGGGCCCCCAAACCCGCCGTCCTTAGAATCTAGGCTCGTGAGCATAGTGAATCAGTTCATTGCAACGATGAGATGATCGAATGGCGCGAGAACGGTGCGGTTGTGGGTCCATCACGCCGGTGAGCTGCCAGCGACCGGAGCCAGCGAATTTCGCGGTGTAGGCACATTCACGAAGAAAGGTCCCAACGCGACACGATTTGCTTGCGGAATTGAAGTACGAAACTACAGTATGATTGGGGAAGAGCACTGTGCCGGAGGGGAATGGGAAGTGAGGTATAGTCACTGGTAAAACGTCAATTTGAAGAGCCACGGTTGACTGCTATCATAGGATGAGGGGAACGATGGAATCGGTTCTGAGATATGAATATAGCCCGAGCGCTTTGAGTAGCGGATGATGGTGGCACAAAGAAGAATTCACCCACCAGATGCCAGTGCCACTGACGCGATCCAAAGAGGACAATCTCCTGGGTTCGTGTCACGTCCTTGGGCTTGTCGACGAGTGCCTTGACCAGGGACTCCCCACGATTAGGCACCTCAACACTTATAATGGAACTAGTTGATCATTGGGTATGGCCGTGTTGAAGGTGAAAGATTACATAGCGGGAACTAGCGTAGCGTATATACTATAAGGCTTTGTTTCGAGAGCTCGGGAAAAGTCAAAACTTGGGTATAATAGCGTTGGGGATATCATCAGTGCTGATCAAGATGACATGCAAAACATTGTGTCGAATCCAACTGCGTCGCCCATGTGCTTCATGTCTCGACAAGGGAAACAGAAAGCACGTCTCCCAAACTTGGAACGTCTGAGTCGTCTCGGTACGCGCAACTTCTCTGCGATAAATACTCATGAGGGCATGAGTCTGAGTCTTCTACCATAGCTTCTGGGAGTAAATCCGAAGCGTCGGAGGAAGAAGTGGTGGGTGAGCTGAGGTCGCTACTTTGCGAAAAAGTTGGAATGAGGGTAGTAGTGACATGACGAGGAAGGTGGTGACCGGGGGAGCTACGAGCAGTAGATGGGGGCGAGGCGACGCAAGTCGTGATGTTTTCTCCGAGTGCTGAAAGGTCTCGTTTATGGGTCGTCGTATTAGATTCGGGCATCCCTAGGGACACGAAGGTATACTCTTTATCTTCGCCTCTTCGTGCACCCTCGAGATAATCGCCAATGAGTTTCAGCCGGCTATGGGTCGGCTGTTGGCGTAATTGTAAGAGCGATCTCTCGTCAAGGATCTGCGAATTAGGGTGATTAGGTTATGTGTATACTTTATATAGGTCATAATGAAGGTAGACCTGTAGTCTCGGGATCCAGTGTGTGAAAAGGCGAGGTTGATTCATGGCTGAAGTGGCAACGCAAATATCAGGGCTCCAATAAGCAGGAAGAAGGCAGTTCGTTGACATTGTCGAGCTGGGTGAGATATAAAGGGAGGTGGGGGACCCAAACCAGGGCTGCATCCAGTTATATTCGCGTTGGGCACCGCACGGCACAAGCCACAGTAACCGAATGAAAGGAGATGTGGATGTGCTGAGTTGAAGATTCTGAGTCACAAAAGCGGAAGACAAAGAACAGCGCTTTGGCCCTTTTACTGTTGTGGTGGTTCACGACTGGTTGGACAGAATCACGGTTACGACGCGATAACTCATCGCCCAGGGACTGCGTTGGGTCTGGGATGTGGTTGTGGTTGTGGTATGGCTGTGAACCAAATGGTGCCATCGTTGATGTGGATTCGGTGAGGTTAACTACCACAAAGACGCGCCGAGCGGCCCATCCCGAGAGTTGGTCTGGAGTAATGTAGTCATTCTGACGAGTGATTGTCTAGAGATTGAGTGTTCCTCCAGCTGTTGCCCGTTACACGACTCGTGCTGTACAGTACAGCGCGGTTTCTATGATAACAGCAGAGGATACGCTGAGGTCGAATATTTTGAACGTCAGTTTGGGCTCCGGGCGGTCCAACCCTTTTGGAAACTGTGGTAGCGGGCCGGTACAGGCCCGGAACTCACAAATGTCCTCCACTCAGGCTACTGCGGCTGCGGGAACGACGGACGATAGTCTCAATCTATCGAAGCAGCTTCAAGAATGGACGCAAACCTCGTTCACAGACCTGTACAACCTCGACCAAGACCCACAGATACAAACGCTATTCACGCCCGATGCGCAGATTACCTTCAACGGAGAGGTGCTTTCGCTTGAGAAATACGACGAGCATATCAAGGAGCAGCGCGGAGGAGCTACGCGGGTCGACGTACTTTGGGAGAGCGTTCTCGCTAATCCGGAGGACGAATCGGTTCGTCATTGATTGTAATTAACCACAGCGTCACCACCCTGACTCGCGCCTGGCACAGCGCTCCGTATTATTCAAAGGATCTTACACCATTACCCGCTCACTAAGGTTCAGATTGCGCGCTGCTCCAATGCAGACATTGACTCACGTCGTACTGGAAGCGCGGTACGACCGTTACTCCCCGTTGTTTGCTCTCCTTGTGTGTTGATGCGCGGTTAGGGTCGTCGAAGTTGATTCGAATCGAAAGATCGTATCTCTACTTCAGACGGAAACATATGACCGCCCACCGGTGCATCTAGCTCCGGTGCCAGCGGTAATTTCCCAGGGAGACACGTCAGAGGTTGATGGTACCCAAGGTTCATGAGGACCCTAGTTTCTCCGCGTGGCGCAGGTCATTAACTCTCGTGGTTCTGGGGTGTTTCCGTGTTCCCAGTGTGGGGGGAAGCGGGTCCCAACTTGGTTGGTACGCCGAAACCCCGCTGGCACGGAACACTCTACGAAAACCCGAGAGAGTGGTCCACTGTACGGTATTCATCACGATCCTCGGTAGTTTTCAGCTTTTTGAATGTACACTTGATCATCCCGATCGCATCAACACGGGACAAGATAACCACTTTGCATCGCGCCTGTCACGCGCCTGCCGCACCACCTTGTGATGGTATGTGAAACACACATGCAATCCGAGTTTCACCTAGCTGGGAGAGCCTTGGTCCCCCTCCTGTTGGCACCACGATCGACCTCCAAATTGCACCCAAACCATACCGCGAGACAGTTACTTTGATTGACGCCCTCTATAAGGCCGATACCAGGCACTCAAAGCATGTCCTCATCATTCTTTCGCTTGTACCTGTGCGCACATGTGCCCTGTGCACAATTTTAGTTACACCTTAGATGGCATACATCTGTCCGAGGAACAGGTCGCTGCTTGTCAGTGGGTCGCTGCCGCCACACCAAGATGATGAATTCTGATTAGTAGACCTATTCGAATCAGGGCCATCCTTACATTAATAACCACACAAAAATAATCCCGTTGAGTACCGAAACCACTTATTGTAAAGCCATTTTCTTACAAGATTTTCCTTGGACGATCTTGGCCAAAACGGGATTGGGATGACCAAATCACATCTGGGGTGAATTGCGTCCTACAGAGCGTTTACTGTGCTTGTCATGTGCGACAGTGGACATCATACCAACATTGGTTTGCGTCTCCGTCTCTTGGAGAGATCACACCATGGGTTCTATCACCGGATGCCCCGGAGTAATTTCCAATGATGTTCTAACACCCAATCTGACAGATCTTGTGACACCACCAAGATCTCTGATCTGAGGGAGCGCGGACGTGCAGATACTGTCGTGAGTACCTTACCCCATTTCTTCGTCGTGGCCGTAGTCGCTCCGTGTTAGGATTTTTATTACTTTAAATAGCCTAGACTTCCCGAGAATTTTAGACAAAATAAAAGTGACAATCGACAAGAAAATAAAAATGCAACACTAAAAAAAAGTATTTGGACACATCCGGAATTGAACCGGACACCTCTCGCATATTTGTTTGCTAAGCGAGCGTGATAAACCATCTACACCATGTGCCCTTATGCGTATGATTCCGGGAATATATGTTGACTTGCGTACCTTCCGAGCTCGATTGAATAGAATATCTTGGGATAATCTACAGTGGTATCAGGAGTGGTATAATAAATAATGCATATTTAGGTATTTCTCGTCATACTGTGCATGTGCCATCTGCGTTCCAGTATTCACTGCGGACGCCTGTTGGAACGATGAACAAGTCCTTCGGGTCGTAAAAAGCCTTGATGCTCTTCAGGCGGGCGTAGTTCGGGCCGTAATACGTGACCTGGGGGTTCGGTTCGAGTACATCGCCCTCGTTTGAGTAACTACCGCTCGAGGGGCCCCCAGCAAGGCCCTCAAGCACAGGCCTCACTATTGAGGTGAAATTCCTGCGCAACGCGAGGACATCAGCTGGAGCTAGGGTATCGTCCCAACGTTGAGTCGCGATGAGCTAAAGAACAACATCAGAATAAGGCCTGGGTTATCAGGGTGCTGAAGGGGAGCTTACATGGGTCTTGGCTACCCGCCATACAGGGTGGATCGCGGAATCAATATTTGCGTTGGTAGAGACCTGACCTATATCAATGGTCAGCCGAGGTGTAGGTCTTAATGGGTAAGGAGCTACGTACCACCAGCGACGAGGTGCCCAAGAACCGACTGGATGCCTTGCGAGAGCAGCTGCTTGTAGGCGGCACCCACGCTCGACGGCGAATGAGCGTAAACAGATTTGGGAATGAGGCGAGAGCTGAGAATGACGTTATACCCAGACTGGTCGTCTGAGAATCCAACAATATCGTTGGGAGCCGCTGTGATTGTAGACTCTCCCTGCACGACGACTCCTAGAGCAGTTGCGTTGGATAGGAAAGCAGACATCTGGGCTTTGCTGGCATTGCCGTCGAGGTCCTTGAAGACCGTGGAGAGGGAAAGCGTGCTATTCGTGGTCGATCCTGTTAGGTAGAAGTACTGCCCGGCCCTGACGTTATCCCAGTCACTGATATGTTTGGCGTGCAAAGTCATCAAATCGCCCGTTTGTTCCACCGTTGCCGTAAGGAGAAGCACGGTATGCAGGGTTGCGCTGAAAATCGGGAAGGTGCGGAAGGTGGCATCAATGATCACCCCCCAACTGCCAGCGCCACCTCCACGTAAGGCCCAGAATACTAGACGGGGAAAGGTGGGTGTTAATTGAGGCTCGCCACCAAGCGCCAGGCACGGTGAACGTACGATCGGGGGAAGAGGCTGAATTGACCACAACGTAAGAGCCGTTGGCCAGAACAACGCTGTACTCTGGTTTTATTTTTGAGGCTCATCTTAATGCCAAGGAGACGGAGGCACGTACGAAGAACATTGTCTGCGGCGAGTCCATAAATGGGTGAGAAAGCTGAATGCCCAGCACCCTGGGTGTAGCCTCCCGCAGCAGAGACGGTCGCAGCAGTGCCGCCCACGAACATTTTATTTTGTGCCTTGGCTGCGGCGTATATATTCTTGAGACCAACGCCCGAACCAACTGTAACCGCGGAACCTTGATCCGCGCCGCCGACAAGAAAGTGGTCGGTAAATGTGATGTCGCGAAAGTACGCTGTCCATAGAAGTAGCGAATTTTTTGCGGTAGAACGACCTAAATAATCGTGGCCAGAGGATTTGATAACAACGCGTAGGTCATGAGCCCTAGCAAATCGTACTCCCGCCTGCAGCATAAAAAGGTAAGCGACGCAACTAGAAGGCAGGAAGTTCTTTTAACCTGTATGTGCTGAGCAGTTGTCGCGTTAACTGCATAAAGCGGTACATCCCCCTGCGCACAGGTGGTACCGTTCAGCAGGCAGAGTTCTGCGGGAGGAGTGTAGTCCTGTGATCATGACAAGGGATCACGACCGCATTTAGCAAATACAAGAAAAATCAGACGAGAAAGGCATTACCTGTTCCCAGTTGTACTAAAAAGGTATTTAGCGGTGATAAACAGGATCAAGTTGAAACAGACTCACGGCATTCATCGCACCAGGGATAGTTTGTCGGAAAATGCCGCTCGCCCACTGTGCCTCAGTGCAGCCTAGCTCACGACACACCTCAACAGATGGCACGACTCTGAGTAGCCTGCCACCAATTGTATTATTAAGAGTGGACCAATCTGCAGCAGCGGGATAGCCAGGGTCTCCTGGCTGATTGCGACACCGACGTGCATGAACTACTTGAACAGGTCTGGTCAATGAAATCGCCAACACAACGGCAGTCACGGAAAGAAAGAGAGAGAGCATTGTTCGATGCAACGCAGGGAGAGAAGACAAGTCAGACGGGATGTCATAATTGCATCTTAAGTAGCTCCAGTGCCTTCCGGTGGACACGTGGAGGAGAAACGCCCCGCAGCAGCCCGGAAAAGAAGGACGACGGTGAAGAGGCTGTTGGTTCCATTTGTAATGCTGACGTAGGACGGATTGCGCTTGACCGGGAGATCACTGGATCAAGGGAGACCGGAACTCTGGACTCCTGACCAGCCTAACCAACGGTAATGGTGCCTTAACTTGAAGAGACGTGTCCGAGAGAACGGGGTGAACCAGCATCCGTGCGCATATAGTAGTAAGAGTTAAAGTGACTGAAAAGCACAGTCGCAACGACCTGTGAGTTTACGATGTAACGACCATCAATAAGGAAAACTCATTTACCTAGGATTTGAGGTAACTTAGCTAGCAATTCAGTTTCGTGAAGTGCAAGAGCAGTGAGTAAAAGTTGCCGGATAGACACGTGACCGGTTGTTGTTGCTTTTCTTTGTTAGTGTTGTTTCCGTGGTTTCACGATCATGTGGCTGTGCGATCTAACTCGGAGCACCACTGTTCAGCTGTTCCGAGTCCTGCAGCAAGTAACTTGCCTGTGGTCTTGGCTTGTCCTTATGCAGCACATGTCTCTCCATCACATCAGATAATAATTTTCACTAGGCGTGTATTCACTTCAAGCGGCGATCGTATCTGCCTCCGGCGGTGGTTTCCCCGGGTCCACATTACAGTTCTGTGAGATCCGCACGCAGTATCACTTTAAGCTTCTTGCCTCGAACCTTTTCTGGTTATAATTACCGGAATCGTTACTTCTCAACGAGGCTTCCGTCACCGAGGAACCCCAGCTTTGTGATGTCTACTGTACACACCATGAGAGAGCAATCTTCTCATGTGCACGGATGGTCCCCACACGTGTTGTACGACTGTTTTCAACAAGCACAGTATAACCAAATCGAACTCCTGTGAGGTAGTTGGGCAAATTAACTGGAAATCCATGTTTCGTTTCTCCTCCCGCGACCTCCAAAGCTATCTCTACCGGTTAGCCTCGTCGCGTTCTAGGGTCAACCCCTGGATTAGAAGTGTACGTTGAGAAGGCGAATAGAATCGATTTCCCGGGGCGGAAGAAGCATGACTTATTTAGCAAGATGTCCACTCTACACGACCATCTTTGATGGATTTATCGAAGCAGACCCGAAGAGATCGACTGCCTTCCAGAACAGTTCCAGAATCGTACGATTTGGTGCGCTTGTTCTCACGGGAGGCCCCGGCGCTTCGCTTCCTGTGGGGCCGGGCCCGGGATAGTGTAATTCACGTAGTATTGGGTACTCTGTTGGGCTTGCAGCAAAAACGTGTACTGTAGCGAGCATGGCCAGACAGGGGGGACGGGGAAACGCCGCGGAGTGGAGTTGAAGACGCAAGTCGGCACAAAGCACAATTTGAGCCAGGAATGACAGTCAATGACCAATTAGTGTAAGACTCATACCACTACTGTGTAGCGCCTTGTAAGTAGACCGTCTAGACCGGGACAGTAAGTTACTGTACGAGACTTGAGCTTGTGAAGTGAAGACCAGATGGGGATACGGCGTTACGACCCACGAATCCTTGGACCCTTGAATGATCCAACAACGGGAAGGAACTTGAAGGGGCTGTATCATGATCGTGTTGCACGCAAAGTAGAGTTTGACAGGCAGGCACGCTCCACTGAGATGATGGCAGCCCTCGGCCCATCTCACAACTCGTACTGATGCAAGAGAGGAAGTACGGTTTCTTTTTCCTTTTAAGTCTGGAACGACTTGTATTACTGTAAGATCAACTCAAGATGCAGCGCAGCAATCGTCCGCAATATTTCACTGTGGTGGAGACGACGTGGATGTCAGGTGACTCAGGTCGTAATAAGCATCATAATACACCAGCAATTCACGACGGCCCCTTGGGGCCGTCATTAAAGCTTACAGATGCAAGGGGTCGGGGTGTGTTGTCACATTTGTGAACTCGGTATTACGCGCAGAGAAAGTGATTATTCATATTCTGAGAGGGGAAAGAGAACAGGCACGAAACATCTGGTTTCGAGATACTACATACTCGTCGGAGTTGACCATGCCTGCCTGCACCGAACACGCGGCCAGGTATTTTGCATGCTGCAATAGTTGCCTCGTTATCGGAAGGAACGACTTTCAACTGAACATGTGTCAGTGTCGTCAAGACGGTCAGCTAGCACTAAGTTTGGTGGTTCTGCTCGATTCCCACGTTCGATGTGCTTGGTGGACTCGTCGTCCGGGTGAGGTAACAACAGTGGGACCGCTAACTGAACAACACAATTCATCGCGCTCATGTTCAGGGGAAGAGGGGTCAACAACAGATGGTGTTTGGTTCGCCAATGACTGAAAATGGCGATGGAAAAATAACTCCAGGGGGAAAACAGATGTAGGGAAAAAATATACTTCTACATGTGCAGGCAGCAAAAC
The DNA here is from genome assembly GCA_021527035.1 of Lactarius vividus. Lineage (NCBI taxonomy): Eukaryota > Fungi > Basidiomycota > Agaricomycetes > Russulales > Russulaceae > Lactarius > Lactarius vividus. The sequence continues at coordinate 13,991 of JAKELG010000306.1, read as the reverse complement.
CTCCAGTTTGACCAAAGATGAACACGCCTCACTTGCACGCCATGAAAGCTTCACAGTGGTCAGCGATAAATGAAAGGGAGCGTATGGCAAACAAAATCTTCGCAAACTTTCATGGTGTCGACACATATCCGTGACAGGCAGCAGGAGAGATGTGCCGCACAGGGGGTTGGAGCGCAGGATCTAACCATCAAGAGTTTCCCGACACATGTGAAACAACGAACCGCTGTGGTCAAATCAAGCAGTACAGGTATGATGTGTGAACCTTGTGAACTGCCAGTTGCATTCTCTCACATAGAAATGGAGAGCAATCGGAGAACCAAGTGAAACCGTGAAGCCACCAGCAACAGCCTGGTCATGTGAGGACATGTGATCGTTTGGGAAACTGCTTGGAAGGTAGACTCCGAAGTGGCTGAATTGATCCCCGCCAATGCACACTGTTGCTCTATATGAGATTTTGCCTTTCCGGAAAAAAAGGGACAAAGGAAGGAATATAAATACACAAAGTGGGTGTAAAAAAAAAGTACGATGCGGAAATCGACGAAGCAAGCGAGCGGGAAAAAAGGTTCGGAGCCCGATAACTCCGTGACAATGCGATGCCTTTTTATTGTGTAGATAGATGGGGACTCACCTCGGACGCCATCCAAGTTAGTGTTAGAGGAACTATACAACCATGAACGTGGCCGTCTTCGCCCGCACTCCGAATGCCACGCTTGTCAGTATCGCACTACGTATTTGTTCATGAAACACTCTGCGTAGAAAGACTACTACAGTAGATACCACACTTCTCCCACGCGGGATTCCCGGAGCCGTGAGATGGTGGAGTAGGGTCCACTCTTGAATCCATTGGGAGTAAGTTCTCCGCGTTCAAAGAAAGTGGGGGATAGATACTCTAGCTTCGGGAGTGGAAGGATCAATCCTCTGAATCGGACTTGGCTACCCACTAGCGCAAGGCACTCTTGGCACACTTACGGGCCTGTCGTATCACTTTACCACAAGGCGCACCCAAGTCGCACCCCCATTCTCGGCATCTGAGGCGCAACGGCCGGCTCAAACTCGAGATGGTACTGTCTATGGTCACGCTCTCCAGGTTGTGCAGTATTTTCAAAGCACCCGTTACATTGCGCGTCTGGATCACTCGATGGGTTGGCTGTACAGGCCCAAATGGTGCATGTTCGTGGGTATGACGGGTAGGCAAGAAGGAGCTGGCAAAGGACGAGTTCCTCCACGCCCGAGAAGAGGCCTGATACGTAATGGGTGGATGAAACACGCCTCGGGAAAAAGATATCGTTAGTTGTTGGAGTTGGGGCGAATGGTGCCCCAAGGCTGAGCAGGCGTAATGGTCACGGGGTATCTACAGGAGGTATCCTACTGCCCCGGGTATTCTCGGAGAGGTGGGGTCCGTGGAGCATGAAGGCGGGGGCGGGACACTCGGTCCCGCATGCAGGCAGAGGAATCAAATAGTGGGCCAGATTGACCCATCAGCTAGTATGAAATATAGAAGTCGCGATACGTCGGTGGTGTCAATATCGTGTGCCTGAAGTCGTCACGGTTTCTTGGAGACAGGGTCGGTTCCTGAAGCTTGCAATACTCCAAACTCAGGACGAGCTAGTATTGTAGGGCTGCGGACAATGGGAGGTTCAAAGTAACGAAGCCAGAAAGAGTAACGAAACGTCTCGGAAGGGTGGTGACGAGCCTGTCATGACTAATGAAAATTTCGGACATACGTAGTGTCCCCGATGATGGTCGTGTGACTATGTAGCGAATCGCGGTGGAAACACGCGTGCACTCTCCACTACCAGGAGCGAGGATTTTTTGTTCTGTCGGTTTTTACTGTACTGTATGTGATGAAACGCAAGGCGCTGGACAACGGGAACCTAGAGGTTATAGACAAGGGTGGAAGACCTAGGATTTTTTGGTCAGCCGTACCATCGACGTTCTTAAGGATGTGGGTGACGAACTCGAGTGGAATAGGAAGTATCATGTCCTAAAAACAAGTTGATGTGAAGCTGGCGACTATTAACGTACTGTAGTATGATAATGCTACGAACCAGTGACAAAACCTGAGACCCTGTAGTACGATTGTAACAGCAGGAGCTAGAACGCAAGCTTGAACGTGGGCGTTGCTTGGGGTGTCGTTTCATTCACATCTAATACAAAGTATGAGATGCCTGTCAACAGGAAAAAAAAAACCCCGTCATTGGTGGCTCACATAAGTTCTGTACTATATAACAGTAATGTGTCATTCACACGACGTGGGCCTTCCACAATGTGCTAGAATTCAGGATCAGAAATGGATCTGACCAATAATATTTCAGGGTTTGCAATTGAATCGGAGCACTGCTCGAAGTCCGCCCGTGGGAAGCGCAAGGGGAAGACAGCCTTGCTTGGTGACGACAGCCAAGCACTTGCTTGTGCCTCGACTTGTAAAGGCTCACGGCTCAGGTGGTGGTATTTTCGTTCCTTCAAGCGTGTCAATCGTACTGTTCTTCAATAGTGTTGTACGTTCCTGGAATTTCTTATAACTTACTCCAGAACTTACTATGGGTCACCAGTCTTTGTCTTGGCCTTTGTAGTTCCGCATACCTTCCCACGGCTGTGCGAACTTTTTTGTAGCTCCGTCCAAAAACGAAAAATGGCAAATCACTTGTAGATAATTACTGTAATTACAAAGGGATTATTTGCCATAAATAATAACAAATAAAGAATACTGTCGACCATAACCCTATGAATTAAATTGGTGCCACATAAATGGGCACATGATCACCCATTTTGGCCGTGTGACCCACCTAATGCTTCCCCCCACTGATTTATGCAGCACGAAGAGTGCAACTAGCCCTATGCACCCCCATCCTCTACAATGGTGCAGTGCTTGGGATGCTCTTTCAATACAAGCTGCATTTCACATGTGGGACACACAGCTTGTGTTGAATGGGTTCACCAAGCCATTCCTCGTGTTAGTGACACGTGACAAGAGTGTCAACTGAGCTTGCCTGGGAGGGGCCACAGCACGCAAGGCACAACATCTACAGGTACATTGCCATGACCAAATCAGGAAAATTCAAAATTTGCTTACACCAATGACAATGCAGTGGGTGCCCACTCCTATGCGGCCAGCAGGGCATGCAGAAAGGGGGGGGGGGCACAAGGGAAGGGGCAGGGCACAGGATCGGGCAGGGCCGCTGCAGGGCCGCCACAGGATCCGACATGTCAATACACAAACATAACATGTTGTTTATATGTAATTGGTTTTATTTAGTTTTATTTACTCTAAAAATATATATATTAAAGTAATTAAAAAAACGGAGTTTGAAATCAAGTGGCGGAGAAACGGACCGAGCGGACCGATGCGAAAATTTAAAGACTGCCGAAGTGTTTACCTTTTTGGGCCGCAAGATGGGGAATTAAGCCCAAGTTGGGTCACCCACCAATTAGTCCGGTCTGGTCCGACAACCTGATGACTTCAATAGGCTTTCGGAGTGTCTAGATATTTCAGCAAGTTCGCATAGAAGATCTAGACATTTGGTTGACCAGGAACGCATTTTTATCGATAGAATCGACTGGCATACCGACAAGCCCTGGGCCGCCAATCATATTATGCTGGTAGGACTGTATCGACTATCAATGGTCCCCGTCCAAACCGTAGCATCATGCTACTGTACGTTTATTGAACTTACCGATAATGGAAGAGTTATAAAGCCAATAGGTAAATTCCCTCTGCGTCTACAAGTACACAAACCCCACAACTTAGCCGAATCTCGGAAAATATACAGAAATCCGTTATGTCAAGGCGTACTGCATCCGTTCCCAGCACACGGAAATTGCGTGTCCCTGCGTATCGACCGTTTCGAGGAGTCAAAGCGGACGTTCCATAGAGCTTAAATCTTGAGACCTTCTGCAACTTTGAGGACCCACTTGCTCAAAATGTCCACGTCTTCTGCCAGTTCTACTATTCACAAACCTGACCACTCAAGCCGCCGCCCACTGCACGCAACTGGGTTGGCACTGGCCATACTCAGTTTCCAGACACTTGGTATGCCGTTGTCCCACCCAGTTCTCGTACGTGATACCCACAGTAACACCCGCTTCGCACAGGGATCATATACTCGGACATCGGGACGTCACCTTTGTATGTACTCAATGGTATCTGGTCCTCTTCTGGCCCCGTGCCTCCCAAGGAGGATGTTATAGGATGCATCAGTGCCATCATCTGGTCTTTGACCCTTCTACCCCTGTGCAAATACGTCAGTCACTTCCCCCCTTCTTTTTGCACTGATCCGCACTGACACCGTAACCTAGGTCCTTATATGCTTGCACTTTGGCACCCATGAAGGTAGTGCACACGTCCTCGTGTGCGCTACAAGATCTCACATGTTTTTGGTCTTTCAGGCGAGGGCGGAACTTTTGCGCTGTATCAGGGGATCTATCCTCCGAAGTTTTTCGAAAGTACCCCTACTCACGACTCGATGATGGCTGGAAAAAAGAGGCGCGATGACATCAAGCCGCCTAAGTCTCTTCGGTGGCCTATGTTGATATGGGTACTTTTTTCACCCTCCCGGGGCGGTGATAATGCCTAACGTAACAAAGGCCCTCTTTGGTACAGGTTTGACAATGGCGGACGGTGTTCTGACCGCCGCCGTTTCAGTTACGAGCGCAGTTGGAGGCATCGGTGAGCCACTTCCAGAACTAATCTAGTGCGGTCCACTCAAATACACACCTCGTTTAGCTGTCGCCAAACCTAGTGTGTCGGCACACGTCGTTTCTATCTCGATAGTGCGGCTTCGTTCTACCCCTCCTCGTCTTTTATGTCTTGTCTGATCTCTTGATAGGCATTCTTGCTTGTGTTGTTCCTCTCACAACCACTAGGCACCGCGCGTCTATCGCTCTTCTTTGCACCTAGTATGCATGCAACACTTTTTTCGTGTCCTATTGACTCCCCTCACAAAGTCGGGTAGTCACCTTCACGTGGTTGCTCCTCCTCGCCGGAACAGGAATTTATAATATCACAAAGCATGCTGGTATCTTCCGAGCATTCGATCCGTCGCGGGCTGTTATGTGTAAGTGTGTGGAGCTTCTGCACTTGCTTCCGCGTCTTATCGAGTAAACCGTGAAAGATTTTGTGCGCACCGGGAATTACGACACACTTGCGGGTGTACTACTTGCCGTGACCGGTTGCGAGGCGCTTTTTGCCAAGTAAGTTGCTCCGTCAACTCCAATAGCATCTCTCTCAAACGTTGCTTGTAGCCTTGGGCAGTTCAACATGATTTCAATCCAGGTACGCCTGAATCTTTGTCTCCAGCGCTTCCGTTGACTCTTTTCGTTCTTGCACAGATTTCTTTTACATCTCTCGTGTACCCGTCACTCGTGCTGGCTTACCTCGGTCAGGGCGCTCGGCTCATCGTCGACGGAGAAGATGTCATCTCAAACATATTCTACCGTACCATTCCGGGAAAACACAACGGGCCACTATTCTGGGTCCTTTTTACCTATGCAATCCTCGCTACGCTTATCGCCTCTCAAGCCCTGGTCACTGCATCTTTCTCCTTGGTACAGCAGCTCGTCAACATGCGTAGTCTACCTCCGTACGCGCATATCCCTCCTTTCCTGGTGGTGTTTGCTCACGGGTATTGTTTCAGCATGCATATGATTCACACATCAGACAAGACCGAGGGTCAACTTTATATCCCCGTTATCAATTGGATCCGTAAGCCTTGAGTTTTTCTCGAAAGGATGATAGAATAACCTAGCTACCAGTTATGTTGGCAACGATTATCATTGTCGCCGCGTTCAACAACGCCACGCAACTCACGAACGCCTACGGATTTGCGGTCGCGACAGTCATGTTTACGACCACTGTGCTCGTCGCACTGCAGATGCGCTATGTCAAACACCTTCCGATCATTTTCTCGATTCTGTTTTTGGGTTTCTTTGGTTTCTTGGATGGTAAGCGATGATTTTCCCTGTGTGCTCCAGCTCTGACGTCCTGTCAGGACTCTTCTGGGGCGCATCGACGAAGAAGATTCCCCATGGTGCGTGGGTGCCGCTCATGCTGGGCATTATTCTGTGAGGTTTTTTTTTTCCGTCTGTCGTCTGTCAGGGCCAAGACAACTAACAGTACATCCCACCCGGCCCAGTCTCGCAATCATGACATTCTGGACCTGGGCCAAGGTGAAAATACACCTTCACCTATCCCACGACGACGTTGAGTTTTTTTTTTTCGTGACTTAGGGCCTCGAGGACCAGTTCGACCGAAAAAGCCGCAAGCGCCTCGAAGGATTCATTGTGCCCGAGGGTGCCGGCGCAATCTTTGGCGATTCGGAGAAGCGCGAGGAGGGCGAGTTCGTCGCGCTGCAGGAGCAGGACGACGGCGACCGTTGCAACAAGACCCTGTACTTCGTCACGCCCCCTCTCCCAGACGCAAAAGGCGCGGAGGGCGAGGAACGCCACGTGATCGCGCGCTTGAACCTACTCGCCATCTTCCATGGGGTCTCGCACGAGCGCGGCGTGCCTCCCTCCTTCACTAGTACGCACTCGCGCCCCCGCGCCCTCCTTTTGGACCCCTGCTCACTATTCTTCCGCGCGCAGGCTTCCTGCGGCAGTGGCCGTCGCTACCGACGTTCGGCGTGTTCCTGACGACGAGGGTGCTGCCCGTGCCGTACGTGGACGACGTAGACCGCTACGTCGTCTCGCGCGTCGAAGTGCTCCCGGGCTTTTATGGCGTCGCGCAGTACCTCGGCTTCCGCGACGAGGCCGCGCTGCGCATGGACGAGATTGTCGCGCGCGTCGCGGAGCTCGAGGAGCGCTACGCGGGAGCGGACCCGCACGGGAACGAGCGCGCTGGCGCGCGTCGTCGCGTCGCGCAGCTCCTAGAGCTCGCACGTCACCCAACGCACGTGTGCGTTCCTCCCCTCCTTTGTTCGTTGTGAGATGGTGCTGACGGGGACTTGCACGTCGTAGAATACCGCATTATGCGCCGAAGAGCAAGACCTTGGCGATGGGCCGTCTCTCCCCGGTCGCGAACTACCTCCGCCGGGTGCTCATCGAGGACGTCTACGGGCGACTCAGTAAGCCAGCTCGCGCGCGTCGTTCGGCAAACAGTAATGTTGAATGTCACACTCTTTTTTTTTTCAGAGATGATGTTGCCCGAAGGCGAGGGTTGGTTGGCCCCCGCGGACGAGTAAGTCCTTTTTTTTTACTTCCGTACCGACGCACACGGGACCACCGTCGCTCACGCATCTGCGCTTCTCTTTTTCTTTCGTCCTGTAGGATCATCCACGTCGGCGTGACGGCAACAATCTAAACGGACTGCTGATGTGTCAGAAGACTATAGGGCTGGAGTATATTTGTACCGGATTAGCACACACAAACTAATGTAATGATGACGATGACCACTAGGATGTTCATACACCTTACTCGAGTGACCGGAAATGGTTCACTACAGATTCATCACTGACATTGCGGACTGATGCACTTCGGGCAGGTCGTCCAAACCCCGATTGCAACACCTTTCCTTCAAGTTAAACCGGACACGCCCTATACGCAGAATGGGACTCTTGTTTTGCGAGAAGCACAATACTGCTACTCAAACCAAAAAAAAAAAACTAAAATATTGGAGAAGTCTATTGGGATGTGGCAGTGACTCGGACTGAGGAAGTTGAATACTATGCTTACCACACCTCTGCAAACGTACCCATATCTGCAAGTTCGGAAAGATCGTAATCGATCAGTACTTTCCTGACACCCTTTCTTCCCAAAAAAAAAAAACCCTCTATTCTCTAGCATGTGTGGATGTAAGATCATATAATATAATGAGGATCAGAGCAAAATTACGGTCGTGAAAAATCGACAAAGGCGATGGGGTGGTCCAGAAAGTGTGCCCACAGCCCCAGATCTGAGCGATCCCAACATTTCTACTGGACCTCGCCTTACTGTGATGTTACCATCCATTACTGCAGTGACTTTACAGATTTTGGGGTCGATAGACAAAGGCGATCGGGTTGGAGACAAAAAATTCTCCAAGGACCATGGAGAGGCGATAAAACGTGACCCAATTCGGCAAGCAATTGGGACTCCTCTCTAGACGCAAAACGGCATCCCCAGCACAGAGCTCTCCAGGGCGCGCAACACAAAGTCACTCTCCAAACGTGCTAAAAAATGGAAATCGGAGACTGATAAAGAAGCAAAGCCCCAAGAAGCAAGCGATGCAGTCACCGATGGGACGTTCAAGAACTTAGCAATAGCCGCGCGTCACTTCAATGTACCCTACGACACGCTTCTTTGTTCCCAGCTTCTCCCCGTCCCTCCTCCCCCCTTATTCCGGTTTCGCTTCTCAGCCCAACGTTGGGCCCATGTCATCATCGAGCACGCATCATTACTATGACCCACGCTTACAGTACTCATACCAATACCATAACTCCTAGACACTTACATACTGGCCTCATAATGTGATCGAAATTTTGCCCTCGTTCGACGCCTGCAAACAGGACTGACTCGCATTGCCACATTTGCCGAAATGCCACCCCTTCTCCGCCTGCCGCCAGTCTGCCGCCACGATGACAAAGCGTTACCAAAACTTGCAGAGGTGGGCCTTATCGCTCCACGTTGAACGGGTTGAGAAACAAACAAATAAAAATCAGAATCAGGTGTGAGATACATGCATCTATTAATATGTACAAAATGAAGTAGCTACAATATGTTGTTGAAGCTACAAAAAATATTACCGTTTTTTTGCAGAGGTGTGGTAAGCATAGTAACTCTTGTACAATGTGAGGATCAGTTAAATTCATGCACACCCAAACGATTTTTCATGACGATAACGTAGAATACAAAGACTTATTTTGTGCAAACCGGCCTTGTATTATCTTGCCAAAACAGCCTGAAGACGTCTCATGAGGATGGAAGACACCAAGGCTGTGACAGGTCTGATCATCGATCAGTGGTGCTGTGCGGAATCTGCAACCGGCCGGCGGCACACCGGTATAGCGCTCAAATCGACTATGTACTTATTAGGATTAATGACATGTCCATACACGAACTACTTGTCCAAAAGCCACCCTGGCGCAGACCGGACAAAGTTTTTGGCCGCCAATGTGTCCACGTCATGTGGATGCTTCGTGTCCACCCACGGACGGAAGCATGTGGATGTACCGGGGGTAGAGTGCGTGTTAAAAAAAAAAAGAACGACAAATAAAATATTATAATTAAGCGCGCCGTTTCAGAGAACGAAGGCACCACCCAAGGCAACGGTCGCGAGGGCGAAGCCGGCGTTGAAGAAGGGAACTTGACCGTGGATAGCGCCGTTGGACGTGGAGGAAGAGGCGGGCGAGGAAGAGGTGCTTGTGGAGGTGCCGGGGCTAGTGCTACTCTTGCTGGAGCTGGTGCCCGAGCTGGTACCCGAGGATGAACCCGATGCTACAAATGTGGTGTCAGAAGAAAAAAAAACTGGAACTTGGGTGTCGACATGAGTGCACGTACAAGATCCACACTGGGACTGCTGGAGTGCCTGTGCCGACGCCTGGTCCGCGGCCGAACAGCTTGCAGTGAGACACGTTTCGACAGCGGTTTGGAAGGTTTTGTTGGTGCAGAGACAGTTGGTATCGGCGCTAAGAATTGAAGGGAAAGTCAGGGAAGGGGTCCAGAGACGGTGAACGACTGGCGTGTCGACTGGGGAATATACGTACAGAGATGAACAGGTGGCGGAGGACAAGGCGCCTTGCAAGCAAGTGAGGACGCAGGTACTCTGAGCAGACGCGCCAACTGCGACCAAGAACAGAGTGGTGAAAATGCGGACGGGGTTGACAATCATGGTGTGAGGCTGTGTTGGTGGGGGGAACGAAGGAGGTGGAGTGGAATTCTTGATTCTTGCGCAACTTTTTATATATAAATTGTCAACGTCACGGGACGCGGGGAGGATCAAACCAAACTGAGAAAGTCCTATCACACCATGCCACACAGTGCGGTATTTAAGCTTTACCATGGCGAGCTGAGCCTAATGCTGTAGCTTGACTACATTGGTAATTGTCCTGTAGTTCCATTACGTCGACATGAACTACAGTACAAAATAAATATGGCTGGAATAAGACAAGTCTAAACCCTTCAAAAAGCTCGGCAAGGAGGCTCTAGTGTGGATTCAGCCCTGGACATATGTTACGCCAAGTTTCCTCGGAAGAATCATCAGTAGCCGGCGAATTGTATTGAATTGATAGTCCCGTGCGTATGACACGGTGCGGGAGATGTCTCTGCGAGTTTGTGGTTTGTGGTACTCTGTGCCGTGTTAATCGTCGCGACCTGCCGGTGAGAGGGTGTTTTGGAGTTGACCAAAGTTGCGCTGTGAGACCAAAATTCTGCTTGCCTGTGAAACCTGCTAGGATGCACTGCAGCCGTTCGTCTGAATGGCTTGACACGGTCATGAAACACCTTTCCTTATAAGTCCATAGTAAGGAACATCTGGTGGAGCGCGTACTCCATACTCCGCTTGTATGTTACGTCGACTGTTACAGCACTGACATCTTCCGAGCATCTTCTAGAGATCGGTCAGCGGGACGACCAGCCCTGCACCTTTCTCTTCGCAGAGATTGGGAGGGGCCACAATATACAGGCATTTGATACCTTATTGATACTTTCTGCTATCCGTATCTCGCGTGAGTTCATCGAAAGGTTTTCAGGACGTGGTTCCTGAGTAGCTCGCCAGCAGGTCTGAGGTCCTCAGTTCCAGGGTATTAGTACTGAACAAGGCACACGGTACGGCGAGATCGAAAAAAAAGGATGCCCCTTGCGACCACGTCCAGGCTGAGTCTGAAAGGGTGTTCTGATAACCATGCCGAAACGAAAATTTATTTGTAGTAATTAAAAATAAAACAAATAAAATACTGTAATAATTGAGAGTGAACTGGATAACTATTTGATAACTACATTCTTACGAGATACCGAATTTCCAGAGAATTTCAAACTATACTTAACTGTGAACCCCGCATGTCAAATTTGGAAGTCAGCCACTGTCCATTTTTACGCAAGGGGTCCCCTGTTCTGGATTTTGCTGTAAAGGAATGGCCCTTCTCGGACTTAGACCCCATCCTCCCGCCGGATCCGTGTGGTCTTAGCTACCTCGCTGCCCTCATGGTCACCTGAGCTGAAGTCATGATATGTGAATGCACTGTAGCTACTGACGAATGACAGCGCATATATTATCATCACCACGAATGAATGCGTGTGTACAAGAAAAAAGAGGCATTACAGCAAAAATAGATAGGCATGTGCAGGGTTGGCCATAGGATGAAAGCTCCGCCAAGAATAACGGTCACGAGGGCAATGACACAGTTGAGGAAGGGGACTTGATCGTGGACGGCACTGCTGGAGGCACTGGGAGTCGAGGCGCTGGAGCTGCTAGCAAGTGGGGATGTGGTACTTGTGTCAGAGACAGAGCCAGAGCCGAATGCCAATGTGCAATCTTGTGTGCAGTGTCAGGAGATTTCATTCCGGAATTGGCAACGTCCACAACGCATTCTGGGAGGCCGTACTCTGTTGGGAGTCAGGACGATACAAAGGGCTTTTGCAACCACTGTGGGTAGTTTTTAGTTAATTTATTTATCTAACCTAATTTTGCACGCGTGATATATGACTGCGGGTTACTCAGACCGTTGTCCACAACCAAAAAAAAAAAAACACTGAATTGAAAGGATAGCCTATGTACGGGTGCGGGACAGTTGAGGGAAAGGAGAAAAGTTGGGCGCTCGTGACCGTGGGATAGCTGACAAGGCTGGCTCATAAGGAACAGCTGTGCAATCCGACGTTGCCCTGTCGCCATCTGGATCACCGTCTGACTCGGCCCCATCCACCACTGTATCCTTGTCCAACTCGGAAAAGTAGATCACCTCATCTGCGTGAACTTCTCCAAGCGGCCTCGGGGCTCTCCCCTCCAGGTGAGAGGGATGAAGAGAGTTTCGCAAAACTAGCAGAGACGGTGGGTGAGATTGTGGCCAAGACCAAACGTTGCAAGGAGTTCGGTCTCCAGTGCACCGTGCCAAACCCCAAACGTTGTCGTTACAAGTACCAACAAAGGCGGCGATGGGCTGCATTGACAACGCAAGCGGTGTGATGTATACGTCGCGACTTGAAGATGTGCCACACGTGAACTATACCGTATACGGTGAGTCCACTTCCTCAGGCTGTATTTTCGAGCCGACTGAATAACTTGTCCAGGATATATGCACGACCCCTCAATGGCCTCAGCAGCCTGAGAAAATCCTTCAAGTTTCACGCAGTGACGCGGCGCTTGCAGGCTGTGCTCGCCGGTTTTCAATCTTTCAAAACCGATATATAATATCATTTACTAATTACTACGATTAGTTTTCATGGGAAGGCATGGTCAATCAAGGTGTCTATTCAAATACCGCCTATACACCTAAAGTGGTCATGGCTTGGCAGCTGTAATGAAACCTGCTATTAAGAGGGGGTGCACAGGCACGCGTCTGGGTACACACCGGATCCACAATTCTGCTTCTGCAGTGCTAGGGCAGCCTGCTGATCCGCAGTCGTGCACTTTGTATTGAGACACGTGGCCGCGGCGCTCTGGAAGGCCTTGTTGGAGCACACGCAAGTAAGGTCGGTGCTAGAGAGAGAAGCGAATCAGGTTAAGCGTCAAGAGGATTGACGTGTCGAACACGTACTATGAAGTGCATGTGCTGGGGGACTCGGCCTGCTGCACGCAGCCAGTGACGCAGACATTCTGGGCAGACACGCCACCGACGGTTGCCGCGACAAGGACAGCAAAAACACGGAGAGGACTAACGAGCATCGTGTGGGCGTTTGGTGGGTGGAGAAACAACGGGGGAAAATCGGTCATTCCATGGCTTTTTCAAGTGTTCAAAAGTTCAAAACACTCCTCGGGGAAGGGATTCCCCGCGCGGAACTCTCAAAAGGACCGGGTGTTTTTGCCTCGGTCCCTCGCGGAATGTGATCGCTATGGTTCCTAGTTACCGGAAGGCTATTTGGGAATATGTATGTAGTCATATTACAAGACTCGAATGGTGGACTTGACGACTCACGAGTTGGTGCATGCGCACTTTCTAGAGTGACGTTCACCTGGAGATATAATGACGACTCGTTCCATTGCGACTAAGTGCAGGGTGGTGTTACCGCCGCCAAGCAGTGTATAGACGGGACTTGGATGCCGGGTGACGCGAACGAGGCCAGTTTTTTTTTTTGGACTATGTTTATTCCGGGACAGTATAGAATACAAGACCATTTCGTCAGCCTCTGATTGAAACCGGGTACGTATGTAAAGCCGAGGCTCGCGTGCGCCGATGTGTAAATATGAGGGATAGCCGAAGACAGAAAGGCCACCTCCCAGAGGAAGATCAGGGTTAACCGTATAGGTAAGAAAGGTCATGGGAACTTCCAAAGTAAAAAACAAGACGTAACAGTTCGGTTAAACATGAGGAGGGTACTCACGGGGCAGGGTCATGGGTTTGAAGTCAGAGAGCGTCTTCATCCCGAGTTAAATGGGGTCGATGATGCTGCGTGTTGGGTAAACAAACGTTGTCCACTGATCCCGCCGCCTTTGCGCCCCCTCCCAACATCTAACCACAGCCTCGCCCAGACGTACACGGCCGTTGGCTTCTGCGGAGACGAGCGCGGACGCAGCTGGGACGCGTGCAACAGAGCACCAATAGGCGTGCCGGTACATCGGTCGCGGTGCCTCGACCGCGGTGCCTCCAATCGGCTCCAGCAAGCATGGCAACAGATCAGGCATCGACATCGCGGGCCTGCTGCGCGACCGGCCGTGCGTGCAGAGCCGAGCGCGGCGATCGTCCGCAACATCTACGATTGTGAAAGGGGGCCGCGTCAAACGCAAGATGTTTGGCGGCATAGCACGGCATGGCAACGGTGCGAAAGATGGTGAAGGTCTCGGGTCATGGCCGGAGGAGGGGGGGGGGTGGGTATTTTAGCTATGTATAGTCGAATTGGGCCCGCAAAAAGTGTTACGATGGTGCGTG
>JAKELG010000305.1:0-43847 GCA_021527035.1 Lactarius vividus | reverse complement strand
GAGATGGGGAACGCTCAAGCTTGGGAGCGCTTGGCGAACCGATCGACTTCGGCCGTCGTGAATGGCACCTCGTTGATGCGTTGCGTCCTGGAGAGGATCCACCAGGTGGCGGGGTTGTTTGGTGTCGTCGTTGTAGGAGGCGGGGATGGTGTGGATGGAGGGCGTCGACGACTCTTGGTAGGTGAGCGGTCCCGCGTTTCTGGCAACGCGAGCGATGGCCTCGGCGGAAGAGGGAACGGACATTGTGAGAATGGAAGAGATGAGGAGCCAGCGTGGAGAGTAGAGGGGAAGGGTTGTCGTTCACTCGTCCTGCTTTTAAGCTGCTCGGGCGTCGGGGATTCAATGATTGGTACTCAGCTATTGCCTCGTCCGCAAATACGTCATCCTTATCGACCCACTGATTCTCCGAGTCGGGTACCCCTTCCACTTGATCAGGTACTGAAGGCGTTTCTTCTGCCGAAGTGCCGATGGTCCAGAACCTTCTCGACTTCGTATTCTTCCTCCCTTCTACCAGATCCGGTGGTGGGCGTTGGAAGTTTTTCCCATGCATGAGTGTTTCGCGGTAAGGTGTGAGAAGATCGATATGCAAACACGGGTGGTATACTCCACTGCGTGGGGAGTTCAATTGATAGTTACCGGTGATAGGATCCGTGTGATTCTGAAGGGGCCGTGCGTCTTGCCGCTAACTTCGGTGTTGGCTGATTGGTCCTAAGGTGCCGCCCTTCCAGCCATACGTAGTCTCCGATTTGGAACTGGGCTTATCGGTGTTGACCACATGGACTGCGCTTTTTGATGAGATCCATGAGCTTCCTTCCGCGCTTCTCGGAATTGTTCTCCTCGTGGTGACCTGTGGGATGGAGATGGCTTATCGAGCCAATCAGGCGTGGGTCGTATCCCATGAGGAGGGAAAATGGGGACTTTTGTTGCCTCGTGCGGCCAATTGTTGTGTGCGAACTCGCTATAGGCAGAAGGGCTGCCCAGTTATCTTGGCGCTCATTTGCCAGAAGCGTAGGTATTGTTCCAGCCACTGATTGGTGCGTTCCGATTGTCCATCGGTCTGGGGTGGTATGCTGTGGAGATGTTCTGTTGGATTCCCAAATCCGGCACAATTCCCTTGTGAACTTGGAGGCGAATCGAGGTCCCGGTCGCTGATGATCTTTGATGGTAAGCCAAATCGCTTGAAGAGTGGGTTAGCATAGAGTCCTGCCGTCTCTTAGCTGTGATTTCCTCGTTACAGGGATGAATACGGAGGCTTTGCTGCAATCATGATCCGTCACGGTCAGGATGGAGTCGTACTCTTGGGATATCGGGAGTTTGGTGATAAAGTCGAGGGCGATGGTTTCAAATGGTAGGGCATCTTCTTTAGGCTGATGGGTACGAGCGGGGCTTCTTGTGGGACGTGTGTTGACCTTGTGACGCTGGCACTCGGCACATCCTTGTACGAAGTTGCGGACGTCGAGTTTCAGCTCCGGCCACCAGTACCTTCTCTCCACTAGCCTCGTGGTTCGTGCAATTCCAGGGTGTCCGTGTACCGGGGGAATCATGGTGGGCAGCGATGAGTTCTCGTTTCTCGTCCAGAGATCCATGTGATGACGTACTTTCTTGTCGGTACCATGCCCCGTTGACAAGCTTCAATTGTTGGGGGTCTATCCAGTATCGTAGGATGATCTCCGTTTGTGGTGGGTCCTGTGCTGCTTGTACCATGGTTGTCCGTGCAAGACGTCTTCTGGTAACACTACTACGTTTTCATTGTCCCGTTCTCCTTGGTCGTAGTTGGGGTCTTCGAGATAGTGCGTCCGCGCGACCGTTCTTCTTTCCTGGGATGTGGTGAATTTCGAAGTTGTACTCCATAAGCTCGAGTACTTCCCTAGCGACTCTCCTGCTTATCTTCTGCGGTAGTTTCCAGTACTGGAGGTTCATGTGGTCGGAGTAGATCTTGATTTTGTGTGGCGATCCTGCCAGCAGTGGTCTCCAGTGTCTGAGGGCTTTGACGATTGCGAGGAGCTCCAGGTCTAGATGTCGTAGTTTCGTTCCGCTTCGTTGAGTGTGGCCCGAGTAGTAGCCTATGGGGTGTCGCTTTCCGTCTTCCTTTTTCTGGAGTAGTACTGCGCCGGTGGCGAATCCCGAGGCGTCCACTTCGAGTTCGAATGGGGCGTCCAGTTTGGGTGAGCGAGTACTGTTCTTCCGTGACTAGGTCTTTGAGCTTTCGGAATGCTTTGTCTTCTTCGTCGGTCCATCTCCACTCCGTGTCCTTCCTCGTAAGTTTGTTAAGGGGTTTGGCGTGTGTTGCGAAGCCGCGGATGAAGAGTCGGTAAAAATTGCAAAAGCCTAGGAAGGATCGGACGTCACGGACCTTTGTGGGTGTGGGCCAGTCTTTGATGCCGGAAATTTTTACCGGGTCCATGCGTGTTACCCCCTTTTCAAGGATTACCCCCAGGTAATCCATCCGCGGCTTGTTGAAAGGCACTTTTCGAGTTTGAAGTAAAGGTCGTGCTCCATGGCGACCTGGAGTACGTCGCGGACTGCTTCTTCGTGTTCCTTTTGTCCTGCTGGGTCCCTAGTTGCGATTCCGATGTCGTCCATGTACACACGTATGATCGTTCCCTTGGCTTCGTGTTTGATGATTGTGTCTCGATAGATGGTGTTCATCATGGTTTGAAACGTTGCCGGGGAGTTGGTGAGTCCGAAGTACATGACTGTGGGCTCGAAGAGGCCGTACCGTGTTTTGAAAGCCGCCTTATGTTCGTCTCCCTCCTTAATGCGTACGTTGTTGTACCCCCATCGGACGTCGAGTTTTGTGTACGTGTGTGCTGGCTGAGGTCCGTAATGAGGTCCGAGATGAGGGGCAGAGGATATTGGTTGCGGATGGTGACGGCGTTGATCTCCTGTAGTCTTGTACCGGTCGCAGCTTTCCGTCCTTCTTTTTAATGAAGAAGAAGGATGAAGCATATGGGGATTTGGACGGGCGAATATACCCCTTCTTCAGTTGTTCGTCCAGGAATTCCTTAAGCTTGCCGTCTTCTTCTTGTGTCATGGGTAGACTTTGCAGTCGATCACCGGTGGGGTGCCTTCCTTGAATTCAATAGCGTGATCCCATGGTCGAGAAGGAGGGAATCGGTTGGACGCTTCTTCGCTAAAGATTTTTGCGAATTGTTGGTAAGCTGGAGGGAGCTCTACTTTATCGTGAAACTGCTTAGCTTCAATGGCTAGTTCCGTGGCGGTGGTCCGTAGGTGACTTCCTCCTCTAGTTCTGCTATTGCGTCTTCCTTTTCTTCCTCGGTGAGGATGTTCCCGATAATGTGGTCTTCTTTGTTGGGGTTGATTGATCGAATAACGACGGGGAGCATCTTCTTGTGAATGGTGGCGTACCTCCAGTTTATCGTAGGTTCGTAGGTTGCCAACCAAGGGTAGCCGAGTACGAGGTCTTCATTTCCTAGGTCTGTGACTAGGAAGCGCATCTTTTGCGTCGTTGATTGGTCTGTACGTCTAGGTCGATAAAGTGGGTAATGCTGCCCGCTTTATTCTCCGTATTGTCGATGTTCCATATTTTCCTGGGATGTTCCAGTTGCTGTAGTCCCAGGCCCATCCTTTTTGCGAAGGAGGGTCGTATGAAATTGTCCGTGGCTCCGGAGTCCACTAAAGTTCTGATGTCGGCCATTGCGTAATTTGTGCGAATCGAGACTGGAATTCTAAGAGACCGAAAGCGAGTCATGATTACAGAATTACAATTAACTGCCCTCACCCAGGCCGATGGGTTCAGGCGCTCTGAAAACCCTCCTTCCCCCACATTTCTTGGAGGATGAGGTCCTTTACGTCGTCCGATTCTCCTGCTACCCCTGCTAGCCAGTCCTTTGCCCTTTGCTGGGGTGGTGCCGCATTTGTTACTCTTGCCTGCACGGGTGGTTCTTCCTGGGAGTAGTAGTCAGTGTCTGCCATCCTGCTAGTGGTGGCTCGACGACGTGGCTGTGGACAATTACGTGAGAAGTGTCCCGTCTGATTACAGTTGTAGCAGACGACTGTCCTCATGTCTCGAGGCGGCGGACCTCCTCCTCTTCCGTAGCCTCCTCGTTGTGGTCTGGGGATAAAGGGTCGATTCGCGTCTCCGACTTCTGCTACCCGTGCGCGTGTTCTGTCGGCCGAAGTGTCCATGGCATTTGGGTCGTATCTGGGAGGTGGTGGTCCTCGCGGCGGCCCCCAGTTCGGGACTTGTGGCTTCCATCGAGGCTGTGCCGATGATGGTGGGGACTTTCGTTTTGAAGTTGTCGAGGCGCGCTTTCATATGGATGTATTGCTTTTTGCCTTCTTCAGCGCGCATCTCTTCCAATCCTCAAAAGTGTGAGGTTCGTCTAACTCGTAGACTTTCGTAAACAGGGCTCGTGGCAGCCCCGCCGTGAAACGATCGATTGTTTGGCGGTCGTTTAAGTTGTAATGAGCTTTTCTGGCTAGTTGCTCGAATTTGACCACGTACGCGTCAATGTCCTCTCCCATCATCTTGACCCCCTTCTGTAGTTCCGCTTGGGCTTGTTCCTCTTCTAATATGTTAGAGAACCTTTTGGCGAATTCCGCGGCGACGTGGTTCCATAATGTTTGGGAGTACTGGCTGACCCCCCTTCGTACTTCTCGATTCAGCCACTCTAATATGGACAGCGTCCATTCGCTAACGTTGACCCCCTTAACATACCCCAGGAAGAGGAGGGATCGTCGGTATTCATTTTGCATGATGGGGGCGTCCAGGTTCATTCCCCAGTATACGTGCCATTGTGTTAGGAAAGCCTCGTATTTAGTACGATCTCCGTCAAATACGGTCAGAGGTTCACCTGATAATCTATCCGACCCGTGTCCGCCTCCACCTGGTGGTCCTGGAGGTCCTCCACCTGGCGGTCCTGGAGGTCCTCCTCCTGGTGGTCTTCCTCCTCCTGGAAATCCTCCGCCTGTGGGTCCTTGACCAGGGAATCCGCCCGGTAGTCCTCCTGGTGGTGGTGGTGGTCCTTCTGGCGGGTCTGGGTGGTCCGGTCCTATTGCTCGAAAGAGTGCAGCATCGTCCGCGGTCATTCTGTGTCCGGTGTTTGGGTTGATAGGGTTGAGGATGGCCTCTGCTTCCTCTCTTATGCGTTGTACTTCTTCCATGGCCTGTGTTTCGGTTGCTGTTGCCATGGGACTTCTGATGTGAATTTCTTCTGGCACCGTAATGTGTAGGGACTCAGCTATGTGTGCTAGTAAGCTTGAGTCGTCTCCTGTTCCTGGTCGTGCTTCGCTTTCTGTGGCGGTATGTTCTTCCGCGTGTTCTTCGTGACTTGATTCGGATGGGACTTGTTCTCTGGGCTGGTCCTGTTCTTCTTCGCTGCTGCTACTATCTCCGTCTAGTGATCCCCAGTCGTCGCCGTGTAGGTCTCTGGAGTCGATGTCGCAACGGTAGTTTCTTCCTGCTGGCCTGACGACGTCCCACCGATTGTCTATTGGGTTCCACGTAATCTCTGTCCAACAGAAGTTGGAGTAGTTGAACTCAACTGGTCGGTATCTGATGGCTTCTCCGGGGAAGTCTACAAAGTATCCCGTGTCTCCTCGGTATTCTCTCCACCTGGCCGCGCCCAGAAATCTTCGTGGTACTGATCGTTCTCCTCTAGCTTCGAGGCTGTAGGGTCAGAAGTTTCTCCACTGGTCTCTTGTTGTGAACGCCACGGTTGGCTATCTTGGTCTTAATGTAACGCTACCACTGCGTTTAGCTCGACTTGAGCTCGTATAAGGGCGTTCACGACTTAGCTGGTGATCGACACACGTGTAGTGTCTCGAGGATCCCGTAGAATACCACTAAGGCGACCCAAAGCACGCGTCCTAGTAGTACCAAGGCAACTCCGACTTGTCGTGTCGAGAGGGCCAGAGTCTTAGACTCGAAGGTCAAGACTTATGACAGGGGCTATCCCCTAGAGGCAAGAAGGCGTGAAGGTCTAAGTAGAAGAGGAGAAGTGTAGTGGTATTGAGAAGAAGACCAAGATGGCGTATCTTGGTCTTCAGAGTCCACTATTTATACATATTGAAGAGATAGCTTTAAAGCTCCTCTTGAACGTAACGACTACTAGCAGTAATAGCTTGAACCCTACTACCGCTGTCCTAGTAATGAGTCATGCTAGCAATCACATGCTAGCACGACGCGCTGACTGATCCTACTGTCCATGACTAATCTCTACTTACTACCGTAGTCATAACCGTATAGTAAGCGTTTTCTCTTCCGTTTCGTATCGTACTCAAGTCCTAAAGTCCGGCCGCGACAGGCAACCTTCATTATCCTCTCATCATCTTCACTCTGGATTCCTCTCTTCCATCATTGCAACAATGTCCGTTCCCTCTGCCGCCAAGGCCATCGCTCAAGTTGCCCAAAACACAAGCCCCGTCACCTATGAAGAGCTCAAAGCGGCCCTTCAGTCCACCATCCCGGCCAGCTACGCTGACGGAACTAGCAACCCCGCCACCTGGTGGATCCTCTCCCAAGATGGACAGCGCATCAACGAGGTCCTGTTCATGACGGCCGAAGTCGATCGGCTTCGCGCAGCTCTCCCAGAATTTGCGCCTCCCTCACCTTGACCTCTCCAAGTACGAGTCGAGTATTGAACCAAGGAGGAAGTCCAAGACACAAGCGACAGTCAACTGGGAGTGGTGGCAAGAGCAACGGTGGAGGCAGGTGGTGGAGGATTGGCAGCAGGAGCAGTTGAGGAAGGCGGCAGAGCAGCGGCAAGAAGCCCTTTGGAGGCGACAAGAGTGGACGCAGGAGAGGAAGGAGCGGCAAGAGGCGAGGAGACAATCCTCAAGCAAGTCCGAGGGAGTCTAGCGGACAGCTACCCAGCTGAGCACCCCCTCATTTCCACCGCCACAGACACTGACGACCCCGCCGAAACTCCCTATGCCTGCGACACACGTGGGCATCCCCTGTACCGAGGTGGCGTGTGGGCCGACGCACCCCCTCCATTCCCCCTATTCCGACTACGACACGCAACCCTGGGGCCACCACCTCATGGGTATCGATACAACCGTGGGGAGGACTTCGTCCACTACCCCATCAACGATGGACAAGGGCGGATGCATCAAGCCGCGTACGTCCAAGTCATCATGAACTCTGACCCCATCATGCTTGGCCTGGTGGAGGACAGCGAGAAGGTCTACTTGCAGCCCCTCTATGCTGAGCCCCATGTCAAGGCCACAGGGAAGGAGCAATACCCCCAGGAAGACATGCACCTGTTTGCAGGCGGTTACCACAACTGCCCTCACCTTGATCGTGCCATCAGGGAGCTCCACGACGTCAGCCTTAAAGCAGAGGTTCACGCTACCGGGCCTACGCATACGAGGCTGAGAGGATGGAGCAATGGCTCCACCAACTCGCCGCCACGCTTGGTGGGGTCAAGGCGGAGTTGGGGCGCAGGAAGTTCAGGTTGGAGATGGCTAACACATTGGAGCGGATTGAGGAGGTACAGGAGGGCTGGATGATGGGACCCTGCCTTCACCGTCGTTGTGGGCACCACGGCTGAAAAGGGGGTGATGTAATGGACGGACATTATGAGGTACAAAGTGGACGCTTACTACACGGTTGTGACTACAGTAGTAAGTAGAGATTAGTCACGGACTTCACCATCAGTCAGCACGAGTAGTACTAGCATGTGATTGTTAGTATTACTCATTACTAGTACAGTGGTAGTAGGGTTTGAGCTACTTACACTATACAATATCGGACTCACAGAGGAGCTTTAAAGCTACCTCTTTATATGTATAAATAGTGGACTGGAAAGACCAAGATACACCATCTTGGTCTTCTTCTAAATACCACTCATCTCCTCGTTCAATTGTCGGGCCTTCGAGCTTTGAACCTTCTGATCTCCTTGACCTTCGAGTCTAAGGCCGTCATCATTTCACATCACCAAGTCTTCGTTACTTTGGTCTTTATCCTTAAGTCTCTTTGGATCACCTTAGTTGTATTTCAAGGGATTCTCAAGACTTACGAATACTATTCTCGAATCTGCTAAGTCGTGAATGCTGTCATCGAGTCCAAGTCGGACTGATGCCGTGGTAGCATAACAGTGGTGTTGATTCGGAGCGGATCTTCGGTGGTATCCAATAGTGTGGCTCTAACAAAGACTTCATCTGGCAGTACCGTAACATGTTCGTTGTTGCCTTCTCCTTGATTGTAATCCAGGCGTCTAGATAAGGCATCGGCTCTTCCATTTGCCATGCCTTTGATGTGGTGAATCTCAATGTCATACTCCAAAAGTTCAAGTACTTCCCAGGCTACTTGGCGGCTTATCTTTTGTGGGGAGCACCAATATTGTAGGTTCATGTGATCCGAGAAGACTTTGATCTTGTGTGGGGATCCCACAAGGTAATGACGCCAGTTCCTGAGTGCTTTTACAATTGCCAATAGTTCTAGATCATAGATGTCGTAGTTCCGTTCCACGGCACTGAAGGTGTTTGAGTAGTATGCAATGTGATGAACAGCATAGATGGACAGCATACTCACAGTGACAAAGTAGACTGTGGTGAGATAGACTGGGCAGCTGGAAGCAGCAGAGGGAGGTCTTGCAGAAGAAGCTAAAGATAGTTCTGGCACACAAGCAGTGAGGAACTGATAATACATTGGGGAAGAGGAAACATACCTGGCACACAAGCAGTGAGGAACTGATGTGGACCAGGAGTGTACAAGCTACACTACTTATACTTTACAGAGAGTGACACTGATACAAGGAGGGTAACACAGAGTCACGTATTACAAGGAGCATTGTTCTCAGTATGGGACAAGAGGAATATACAAAAGGAGAACAAGGCGATAAGAACAAAGGGAATCCAGACCAAGATGATATCATAGTGACATCACAATAAAGATAGAACAAAGGAAAGTACAAAGACGCAAAGTACAATGTAAAGTCCAGAGAAGTCCGAATGATGTCATTATACATGATGTCATAGATAAGAGGAAAGTCCGAAATTGTACAGATCAAATATCTAATCTACAAGTCCTGTAAATCTTATCTAAAGCAGTCCATGCTGCAAGTCCGGTCCGTCCAGAGCCGCTAAATGCGCAAAGGTCACTTATCAACACAATGGGGTGTCTTTTGCCATCTTCTTTGCGTTGGAGTAGTACTGCCCCTACTGCGAATCCTGACGCATCTACTTCCAGTTCAAATTGTTCTTCCAGGTTGGCATGTGCGAGTACCAGTTCTTCTGTGACGAGTCCTTTGATTTTGTCGAATGCTTCTTGTTCTACCGGTGTCCATGTCCATTCAGTGTCTTTGCGTGTGAGTTTGTTGAGGGGTCATGCATAGGTGGCAAAGTTTCGAATGAAAGCGCAGTAAAAGTTACAGAAGCCTAGGAAGGATCACACCTGTTTGATGTTTTTGGGGGTGGGCCAATCTTTGATGCTGGAAATTTTGACAGGGTCCATATGAGTCACCCCCTTTTCAATGATTACCCCCAGGTAATCAATACTAGGGGCATGGAAGATGCATTTTTCTGGTTTGAGAAAGAGGTTGTTTTGTTCCAGTAGGTCCAATATGTCATGTACTGTGTCAATATGTGCTTGTTCGTTAGACCGTGTTGCGATGCCGATGTCATCCATGTATACCCTGATGATCATTCCTTTTGTTTCATGGTAGGTGATGATGTAATGTTACCACAGGAACGTTATGTGCGATGTGCACGTCACTAAGTTGCTTAGGCTGAGGTAACGGGATGTGAGGTAGTTGGTTAAGACTAAGTTCGATGATGGATAAGCACCACATGGTCTCCTCGGACATGTAGGTGATAGTCGGGAAGTTCAGGGGTTCAAGCGCAAAGGTGAACCAAAGTCATGCTCAAGTGAAAAGGCGAGTGTAAAGTCATTCGTGGATTGACAACGATATGGTATTACACAAGAAGTCAAGTCTACTGTACAAGCTAGGTAGCATGTGACTTATATACTAGTACAGGATGTTTGTACGCAACAAACATATGGCGTGATATGTGGGTTCTGAGTAAAAGTAGAACAAAGGCACAACTATAGTAAGAAACATGGTGATTGCGTGGAGTCATGTGCAAGTCAGCTGAGACCGGAGCGCCGTGAACTTTGATATACAAGGAAGGGGGCGTAAAGACGTATCGTGCAGCGAGGAGATCATCAGAAACGATTGGGCACGTAAGGAGTTATGGGCGTATCAAGATGGGGCATGGGAATGAGAAGCAAGGAATGAGGGTGTCCAAGGGAAGAATAAGGAAATTGTGACATTACCCCCCTGTTAGACCTGAAGTCACCACGACTTCAGTCACTGCCAACATAATCGTACACATTGGCACTGGGGTCGTTAGTTTCATTGTCCCAGTCATTCACCAGACACACATGTCGACAGAGGAACAGGTACCTCCCTCGTTCTCCGCACCTCCTACACGCCTTGTACTGTGGACACTCAATCTTGTTGTGTTGTGCGTCAAACCTCAGACACTTCCCGTACCAGCGGGGGCGTTCAGAGGGCTCCTCAAATGCTGGTGTGATAGGTGCAAGTCAATGGATAAGACAGTTTTCGGAGGCATGAGCCTGACTTGCACACCAGACACAGACACCAGTTGGCGGTCTGTTGGGGCACTCACCCATCTTGTGCCCACTGTAACGCTACCACGGCGTTTAGTTTGACTTGAACTCGGACAAGGGCGTTCACGACTTAGCTGGTCGCAGACACTCGCGCAGTGTCTCTGTAATTCCGTAGAATACTACTAAGGCGATCCACAGAAGGCGCCCCAATAGTACCAAGGCAACTCCGACTTGTCGTGTCGAAAGGGCCAGGGCCTTAGACTCGAAGGTCAAGACTTATAACGGGGAGTTCCCTTTAGTGGCAAGAAGGCGTGAAAGCCTTAAGTAGAAGATGAGAGATATAGTGGTATTGAGAAGAAGACCAAGATGGAGTATCTCGGTCTTCACGACCCACCATTTATACATATTGAAGAGGCAGCTTTAAAGCTCCTCTTGAAGGCGACTACTACTAGCAATAATAGCTCGAACCCTACTATCGCTATCCTAGTAATGAGTCATACTAGTAATCATGTGCTAGTACGACGCTGACTGATCCTAAAGTCCATGACTAATTTCTACTTACTATCGTAGTCATAACCGTATAGTAAGCGTTCACGTCAATCTCCGTACCGTATTCTGAGTCCACAAGTCCGATCGCGACACCCACGCTTCTTGCATAGATAACACTTGCGCCGTTTCTGTGTTCGGCTGGGCCCATCCACGAGATGCGGCATCTCGAGAGGTCCTCTGGGTCGTGGTACAAGTGGGAGTTTGGGGAAATAGTGGCAGGGTCTTACAGGGCGTGTAGTGAGTTCAACAAATTTGTTGGTGATGAGTGGTATAGTGCCAGCATACTGCATGCGCTTGGTGATGCCCTGTAACTTAGCGTCCAGGTGGAACTGGTCATGAGTGGCCTCCTGCTCAAGCCATCGAAGGTCCACCCTTCGTGCATCCAAAGTGATTTTGTCCCCAAGGCACTGCTGCAATCTCACGACCTCTGCAGATAGGTGGGGGTTTTTGAGCTCACTCAATACCTCGTTAATGGTGACTGTCACGGTACAAAAGAGAGACGCAGACGGACGCTTACTACATGGTTATGACTACGGTAGTAAGTAGATATTAGTCATGGACTTCACGATCAGTCAGCACGAGGAGTACTAGCATGTGATAGCTAGTATGACTCATTCCTAGGATAGTGATAGTAGGGTTTGAGCTACTTACACTAGTGGACATTTCGTTAAAGGGGAGCTTTAAAGCGACCCCTGTAATATGTATAAATAGTGGACCGTGAAGACCAAGATACGACATCTTGGTCTTCTTCTAAATACCACTCTTCCAACTCGTCTTTCTAAAGGCCTTTGCGCCTTCGTCCTTCAAGCACTTTGTATTCCTGACCTTCTGTCTAGGACACTGGCACTTTCAAGACATCAGCTCGGAGTTGCCTTAGTTGTAACGCTACCACTGCGTTTAGCTCGACTTGAGCTCGTATAAGGGCGTTCACGACTTAGCTGGTGATCGACACACGTGTAGTGTCTCGAGGATCCCGTAGAATACCACTAAGGCGACCCAAAGCACGCGTCCTAGTAGTACCAAGGCAACTCCGACTTGTCGTGTCGAGAGGGCCAGAGTCTTAGACTCGAAGGTCAAGACTTATGACAGGGACTATCCCCTAGAGGCAAGAAGGCGTGAAGGTCTAAGTAGAAGAGGAGAAGTGTAGTGGTATTTGAGAAGAAGACCAAGATGGCGTATCTTGGTCTTCAGAGTCCACTATTTATACATATTGAAGAGATAGCTTTAAAGCTCCTCTTGAACGTAACGACTACTAGCAGTAATAGCTCGAACCCTACTACCGCTGTCTTAGTAATGAGTCATGCTAGCAATCACATGCTAGCACGACGCGCTGACTGATCCTACTGTCCATGACTAATCTCTACTTACTACCGTAGTCATAACCGTATAGTAAGCGTTTTCTCTTCCGTTTCGTATCGTACTTCAAGTCCTAAAGTCCGGCCGCGACATTAGTACTGGTTGGGCAAATACTGTGGATTGCCTTAGTCGTATTCTACGGAATCACCGAAACTCTCGGACGATCCTTCGAACCTGCTAAGTCGTGAACGTCACTATACGAGTCCAAGTCGGACTAACGCCGTGGTAGCATTACAGTGACGGCACGCGGATCTTGCAGACTGAAGATGGCAAGTTGGTGAGGGGAGATGGCAGGGTGCATGGCAGTGGGGTGAGGCATCGACAGGTAGACCTCCTGAGAGTAGCAAGGCTTTCCCCTCCCTAGAGTCCCGATGATTTCTCGATAGTCTCAGTGATAGTAAATGTACTTTGCCTGGACCTTCATAACATCATCCTCCAACAGGATCATCAGGGGGAAGAAGAATGGGGTATCTGGGGCATTGAGAAAGAACGGGAGTCCCAGGTCATCTGATTCTTCATCATCCCCCTCATCAACTGGTTCCTTGTCATCATCTAATGATGCAAGACAGGGATCAGGCTGTAGTTGACGAGGGGGTGCTGCTGGAGTCAGTGAGTAAGGGTGGGGTAACTTGGAAGCAAGATGCACCAAGGGGACAACGGGTGTGATGCCCAGAGGCGCTTCCAGAAGAGGTGCGACTGCAGGCTCTAACGGTGGTGGGGAAGATGGCAGGGGTGTGGGACAGGTAGGAGAGACATTGAGTGCAATAGTGAGGACGGGGGTCGGGGGTCGTGAGGGGATGACTGAATATGGTGTTCGGGATACGAATGGAGTAGGGATCCCTTCTGACTGTGAGGGGACTGTAAGTCGTTCCATAATGATAGCGGAGGGAGGACGTGGTCGGTTGTTAGCGGGAGCGGTAGTGGATGGGGTGGTCATGGTTTGTTGTTTCCCCATCCTTCGGTCTCTGCCTTTATAGTTTTTGCCCTGCTCCATCAGCTGTGGGGTTGTGGTGATAGAAGTCAGTGATTACGTTGGGCGCGTGTTTGACGTGGTCAGCAGGTTCCCATGAACTATCGCTCATGGGAAAACCCTTCCACTTAACTAGGAATTGAAGCTTGCGCCCTTGTCCATAGAGCCATGATCCTATGACCTGCTCCACTTCGAATTCCTCTTCTCCATCCACGAGCTCAGTGGGTGGTCGTGGGAAGTTCTCCCCATCTCCTTATATGGTGTTAGTAGGTTTGTGTGGAACACTGGGTGTATCTTCCATGTGGCTGGTAACTCCAACTCATATGTCACCACTGATAAGGCCTTCTTAATTTGGAATGGGCCATGACGTTTAGGGGCTAGCTTTGCGGTGGGGTAGAACATTCTCAGGTTCATCCCTTCTAGCCAAACCTGGGCTCCTTCGGCATAAGGGATGAAGCGGCTTCTCCCCTTCTTGGCCATGAGGTTTTGCACATGTTTGATGCAGTCTTGCGCATGCTGTCGTCTTATGACCATCTCATCTAGACGTTGATCGACCGATGGTGTTGGCATAGGTTTCAAGACCCATGTCATTTGTGGTTCCCACCCCATAATGAGTGAGAATGGGGAGTGTTTTGTAGTTGTGTTCAGCCAGGAGTTGTGTGCAAATTGTGCCACAGGGAGTGCTTCCGCCCAGTTGTCCTGCTGAACGTTGCTCCAATGGCGTAGATACTGTTCAAGCCACTGGTTGGTGCATTCCAATTGGCCATCCGTTTGGGGGTGATACGCAGAAGAAATGTTCTGTCATATCCCAAGTGTATTGCACAGTCCTTTCATGAATGTGGATGTGAACCATGGGTCCCTATCTGTGATGAGCTTGCGGGGTATCCTGTAGTGTGGGTAAACGTGCTGGAGGTATAGTCGTGCTACCCCTTCGGCGGTGATGGCTTCATGACAGGGTATAAAAATTGCAGCTTTCGAGCAGTCGTGATCCATGATTGTGAGGATGGAGTCAAAACCTTGGGATGGGGGCAGTTTTGTGATAAAGTCCATGGCAACAACTTCAAACGGTTCTGCTTCAGGGTTGGTAGATATGGGGAATAGGTGGGGTTTTTGTCGGTGAGGGTTAATTTTGTTGGCCTGACATACAGCGCATCCTTTAACATACTCTTCAACGTCTTCTCGTATGGTGGGCCACCAATAGTCGCGTTGTACTAGTTCACACGTATTGGCAATTCTGGGGTGGCCCATGCTCGGAGAATTGTGAAAGAAGGCGATTACCCCCCACTTAAGATTGTTGTCCCCGACAACGACCAATGCGTCGTCTTTCCACCACAGCCCTTCATGTTGTATGAGGTTGTGGTGTTCATTCCATCGTGCCGCTTCTTCCTTACCAGCGTTCTGAGCTACCCAGGACCAGATGTCCATATCACATATTGACATTTGGGTGGCTTGGATGAACCGTTCAGCTGGTAGGATGATGACGTTGGTATTGTCCCCTTCACCGGACTCATAATCCGACCGCCTGGACAGGGCATCTGCGCACGCGTTCTTCGTTCCTGCTACGTGTCTCAGAATGAAATCGTATTCTAACAGCTCCAGGAATTCTCGTGCGATTCTCTGGTTGATCTTCCAGGGTTCTTTCCAGTATTGGAGATTGGTGTGATCGGTGTGGATAATAATTTTATGGGGGGATCCTACGAGGTGTGTTCTCCACGCTCGTAGCGCTTTAACCATGGCTAGTAGTTCCCGGTCATAGATGTCATAGTTTTGTTCTGTCTCCGTAAATGACTTGGAGTGAAATGCTATGGGGTGGAACTTTTGGTCGGGACCTAGCTGATTCAGCACCACCCCTACTGCAACGTTTGATGCGTCAACCTCCAGTTCAAATGGTTTTGCGAGGTCCGGGAATAAGAGTACAGGTTCTTCGCATATGTGCTTCTTAATGTCTTTGAAGGCATTCTGTTGTGTGTCACCCCAGTGCCATTCTGGGGTGCCATTGGACATCCTTCTTTGTGAGATCGTGGAGGGGTTGAGTGAGTTGGGAAAACCCTTGTATAAATCTTCAGTAAAAGTTGCAGAACCCTAGGAACACATGGACCTCCTTGAGGCTTTTCGGAGATTGCCATTCCCGGATTCCTCGAACTTTGATGGGGTCCATCCGCAGTCGTCCGTGGCCAATAATAAGACCCAAATACTCGGTTTCATAGACCTCAAACTCGCATTTCTCCAGCTTCACATGAAGGTCATGCTCCTCACAGAGTTGCAGTACTTCATGGAGAACTCCTCGATGGTGATTCTTGTTGTCAGCGGTGGCAACAAGGATATTGTCCATATAGACAACAACTTCGTTTGTCAGGATGAGGTCGCGGAATATGGTGTCCATCATTGTTTGGAAGGTGGAAGGGGAATTGGTGAGGCCAAAGAACATGACACGTGGTTCGAATAGCCCTTGGTTGGTTTTAAACACTGCTTTCCATTTATCTCCCTCTTGAATGGGAACGTTGTTGTATCCCCACCGAATATCTAACTTGGAGTACAATCGCGTGGTTCGGATGCAATCGACAAGTTTGGGGATCAGGGGGAGGAGGGGGTAGTGGTTCTTTATGGTGAGTTTGTTGAGACGTCGGTAGTCTTGTACTGGGCGTAGTTTCCTGTCTTTCTTTTTGATGAAGAAGAAGGGTGACGCATAGGCAGACTTTGAAGGGTGAATGTATCCCTTCTCAAGTTGTTCGTTCAGGAAGGCTGTAAGCACCTCTCCTTCGCTTGCAGTTAGGGGGTACACTTTACAGTCAAGGGCGGTGGGCGCGTCAGGGAGTAATTCAATGGCGTGGTCCCATACATGGGATGGGGGAAATCGATGTGACGCTTCTTCACTGAACACCTGACGGTGTGACCAATATTCTGGAGGAACCATTTCCTCAAACGTTTGGATCTGCCTTTTAGCCGCTTCCTGCTGAGCAAGTTCTGATGCGGTGGTCATTTTTCGCAGGAAGGTAATGCTTGGCTCTGATTCTTCATTCACAACCTGCTCCCATGCCTCTTCATCAAGCTCATATGCCTGTAGGGCTCTGATGGCGGCTTCTATGGGCATGGCATTGCTTTGGAGGTTCAGGCTGGAGATTACAACTGGTTGGAAGTTTTCGTTCAGCGTGGCATTTCTCCACTCTATCTCAGGCTCGAAGGCCGAGAACCAGGGGTAGCCCAGGATTGCTTCGTCTTTTCCTAGATTGGTTACCAGGAAATGAAGTGTCTTCATGTGCTCACCAGTCCACACCACCAAATCGGTGTACTGGGTTATCACGCCATCTCAGTTGTAAGTCCCGTCAACATTCCATATAGTGATGGGAACAGAGATGGGTCGGGTTCTGAGATGCGTTCGTTTGAGCAATTCCGCACAAATAAAGTTGTCAGTTGCTCCAGAGTCCAATAGGACCTGTCGTTTGGCTGTCGTGTTTGCAGATTTGAAAAGAACTGGGATTCACATGGATCAATATCTGCTATAATACACGTGTAACACCTTTGCCCAGGCCAATGGGTTTAGGCATTCGGAAAATCCTTTCCTCCAAAAAGCTTCTCCACCAAGAGGTCCTGCACCTCTTTTGGCTGAGCAGCCAGCGCTGTGATCTGAGCATCAGCCACTTCATCATTCGACAGTACGCAGTTTGCTGATATGGTGACTTGAGTAATGAGGGGGGGAGGCGATACTGCAGGGGTAGTGGGGACGGGAGGAGGCGCTCCTCTGTTGCTTGTGGCCTGAGCAGCGCGAGTGCCTTTTTGTGGGCAATTACATGACACATGACCCTTTTCTCCACATCGGAAACATCTCCTCTCTGCAACCATCCTTTGCTTCTCAGCGTCTGTGAGGGTTGCACGGGCTCTAGTGCGGCTAATATCCATGGTGTTTGGGTCATGTGCCTTATTGAGGGCTTGGACCCACTGGTCTCAGGTGTGACCCCCTCGTTTCTCATTCTGTTGGTTGCGCGTGAGGCGGGGCTTCAGCATAAGGTATTCGGCTTGCTGAAGTCACACCACTGCTTTCCACTGATCCCATGTAACAGGGTGTTGGAAGCGTATTGCATTGATGACGAGGTTGTCAGGGAGTCCTGCTTGGAACTTCTCGATGACATTGGCTTCATCTGGATTATAGCCGGCTTTTGCCATGAGGTTTTGGAATTTTACAATATACGTGTCGATGTCTTCGCCAATCATCTTTAGCTTATCGATGTCTTGGCGTGCTCTGGTTCGTTCGGTGGTGTCGGTGTAGGCATTCGTGAACCAGTCAAGGACCATGTTCCATAGGTTTTCTTCATTATGCAGTACCCCTCCTGCTATCTGGGTGTCCAGCCACACGGTCTGCTCATCTACCCAATTGTCTACCAAATGCCCCCTCATGTACGAGAGGAAGGTCATGGCTCGCGAGTAGGGTACCGTAAGCTGGTCCACGGTTGGGTTCATTCCTCGATAAATTTGAAAGGATCAAAGGAAGTTTTGACTCTCCTTGTTACGTTTCATACTTGGACTACCCAGACCGGCTGTGGACTCTAACGTGTTCGTAATGACTCGGCGCGTTGGTAGTAATACATCATGGACTTCGGATCTCGCGACCTCGTGTTCTAGCTGACTGATGAGTTTCATTGTTGTACGTGATGGTGCTTATGCCTTTCCCTTCTACTTCTATTGTTGTACGATACCAGCATTACGTTGTGGATGACTGATCCCTAGGATAGTTGTACTAGGGTTTACGTTACTTACGCTATTGGCTACCTACCGGTTCGAGCGGAGTTAGAACTGACTCCCTTACTTGTACTTAAGCTCGTAGCAGTACGGACCAGGATCCCCATCTTGGTCTTCTTCGAATACCACTCTCTACTCGTCTTCCGTGCTAAGGGCCTGTCAGAGCCCTTAAGTGAACTAGCTCCGGCATATCCCTCTTCGACCAAGAAGGGATCCCCGTGACCTCATCTCCATCTTCACTTGTGAATGGTAGATCAGCCGACCGTGACTTATCCCCCAGGGACCACGTGTCATCTCGTCTTTGAATATCTCAACTCGCGTACCGCCCGCCCCACTCATTGCTACTACATCGTCGACAACCTCCAGTGGGAGCACATTTGCAAAGTCCCTCAGCCTCCCCCAAACGTTCCAGTAGAGGAAACCCTATACACCTATAGAGACTCCACAGGCACGTATTGGCCTCACCCGGCAGTGTTCTCAGGCTCGCACGACAACCACAGGTATTACCCACGCGGGAACCCACGCTACAACAGCGTCTAAGTCAGACGAACGTCCGTGGTAGATGTAACATTAAGACCAAGATCCTTCAACGTGGCTTCCGCAGTAACAACCCACGATCTTTGGATCCCGTTCAGACCGTATCACATCGACAGAAGAGGGGAACGTAACGTCCCCAAGCAGTACCTCAAAGGAGCCTTTTGGCAGACAGAGCAAGGAGACCCAGGCTACGTAGTCCTTTACACTTACAAGGACGGCAAAACCGGACTCATTCCAGTAGAGTTCAACTTCGATCACACTTGTTGGACAGAAATTAGGTGGGACGAACTCCACGGCAAATTACAAGTCGTCAGACCTGCAGGATCAGGCCTTCACCTAGACATTCGCCAAAGCGAAACCACCACTAGAGACCAGTGGGGACCCATCGACGGCCAAGAAGAAGAACCAGTCCGTTCTCCCACTCCTAAAACACCCGCACCTTCCCCATCACTGGGAAGTAACCCCAAAGAAATCCACATCCTCGAAGCACAAGCAGAAGAAGAAGAAGCGCAACTAGGGTTATTAGCTGAGTCCATACCCACAGATATGACCACCACGATCACCAAACAACCAACCACATTCCAGGAACCCGTGCGCATCGGTCGCAGCGGAGGACCCCCACCCGAAGGACATGGAGGAGGAGGAGGAGATGACGGAGGAGGAGATCCCGGAGGACCACTCTTCACCGGACCAAATGTCTCAAGCGGAACCAAGCCCGAGAAATTCATGGGCAAAGAACCCCTCGTATTCACAGGGGACCGCACCAAAGTCCAACAATTCCTTACACAATGGGAACTATTTGTGGAAACCAACTACGACAACCCTGCGTTTACCCTCCCCTACCGAAAAGCACTGATCTTCCTCACTTACATCCAAGGAGACCACGTCAACGAATGGGTCCTGTCTACCACCAAATGGGTCAAGGCGTACAAAGCCAAACACGGGCCCTACGACAAATGGATCTGGGAGGCCATCGAACTCGGCTTCCGCAATACGTTCGCAGACACGCTCGAAAAAGAAAGGGCCCAACAAGAGCTTCAGAAAGGCTTCCGCATGGAAGGGCAAGACATCGACTCCTACGTCGCCAAGTTCGAGAAAGCGGTCAGAGAAGCAGGATATCGCTTCGACGACTCCCTTGTCCTCGACAAATTCACGGGAGGACTTCCGGTGGAACTGTACAAAAACGCGTACAACTTCCACAACCCAAACACATACGCCCAATGGAAAACGGCCGCGCTCAAGCAACAGCGTAAATGGATGCACTTACAAACACGTTTGGGGGGACGTAAACCCCCGGGACCTGGTAAGCAGGGCAACACTTCCCTCAGAACTTTCAATGCTCCAAATCGCCCTCAGCAACCACGTCAAGGATGGCAGGCATTCAGAAGCCACCCAGACGCCATGGACACCACTCCCGGAAGAGTTAGAGCCTGCCTTGCAGGCTCCGAAGAAATCGACTACACGCGACCACCATACACCCCACAAGGAGGACGGCCTAACAAGGGAATTATAGATGCCAGCAACGTCAAATGTTTCAATTGTGGCAAAATGGGCCATTTCCAACGCGATTGTCGCCAGCCACGCAAGCCAAGACCCAACACGAATTGGCAACCCCACCAGGGAAGAGGGGCGTTCATAGAAGAAGTTCAAAGCGTCCAAGACGAACCCTTGATCCAATTCGAGGACGACGGCAGCAGTAGCCGCGGCGCCCACGCCACCACTGATACGCCGCAAGAACGGGCAACCAGCTGGATAAACGGAGTCCGAAACCTCGACGACGAAGCACGGGACTTAGTAGTCCGGGATTTATTGGGGCGAGAGGATTTTCAAAGCACCTGAACCCGACGGCCTGGGTGAGGGCATTACGATGTAACTCTGTGTTCATAACGCGCTATCAATCTATGCATGTTCCAGTTTCATTGCGCACAAGTTACGCTATGGCCGACAAACGAGCACTAGTGGACTCCAGAGCCACTAACAACTTCATACATCCGGATTTCGTAAAAAGGATGAGACTAGGCCTCAAGGAGCTAGACCGACATCGAAAGATATGGAATATCGATGGCACACACAACAAAGGAGGCAAAATCACCCACTGTGTAGACCTCGAAGTACAAACCAAAGGAATCAAGAAAGAAATGAGGTTCCTGGTAACCGACGTGGGAGGAGAAGACATAATACTAGGATACCCCTGGCTGGCCACGTTTCAACCAAATATCCAATGGGCCACGGCCACTCTACACGAAGCTGAGTATCCAGTAGTCCTTTGAACCATAAACCCCACCAAACCAAGGATAGACCCAGTCATCGCTCGACTCGTACTCGAGAAATTGCTACTCCCCAACAAACAAAAGATCGAGGAACGACTACGACAGGAATGCGACCTGGAAAACACGCACCTATGCGCAACCATGTCAACGGAAATGGCTATCAAAGCCAAGCAATACACGGAAAAGAAGGCAGTCCCGGAAGAGTACCAACGGCACGTCAAGATCTTCAGCGAAGAGGAGTCCAATCGCTTCCCACTTTCAAAACCCTGGGACCACGCAATCGACTTCAAACCAAACGCACCAGACACGATCGACTGCAAAATCTACCCAATGAGTCAAGCCGAAGACAAAGTGCTCAGAGAATGGGTAGACGAACAACTGGCAAAAGGATACATTAGACCCTCTAAATCCCCGTACGCATCATCATTCTTCTTTATCAAAAAGAAGGACGGAAAGCTACGCCCTGTACAGAACTACCGGACTATTAACAACTGGACGATACGCAACCAATACCCCCTCCCACTTATCCCAGAACTTATCGCCGATCTAAGCGGAGCATTCATATTCACTAAACTGGATATCCGCTGGGGATACAACAACATAAGGATCAAGGAAGGGGACCAGGAAAAAGCAGCGTTCAAAACAAAATACGGACTTTTCGAACCAACAGTAATGTTCTTCGGGCTAACCAACTCACTGGCAACTTTCCAGACCATGATGAACGAAATCTGTAAAGACCTTATTGCATACCACGAGACCAAAGGTACAGTCATAAGGGTATACATGGATGACATAGGCATAGCCACACGATCGACGGAACAAGCACACATCGAAGCGGTACACGACATCCTGGACTTACTAGAAGAGAACGACCTATTCCTAAAACCAGAAAAGTGCATCTTCCACGCACCAAGCATCGATTACCTGGGGGTAATCATTGGAAAGGGGGTGACACGCATGGACCCCATCAAAATTTCCGGCATCAAGGATTGGCCAACCCCAAAGAACGTCAAACAGGTACGATCATTCCTGGGCTTCTGCAACTTTTACCGCGCTTTCATTCGAAACTTTGCGACACACGCCCGACCCCTCAACAAACTCACGCGCAAGGACACGGAATGGACATGGACAACAACAGAACAGGAAGTGTTCGATAAGATCAAAGACCTCGTCACAAAAGAACCAGTCCTCGCACACGCCAAACTAGAAGATCAATTCGAACTCGAAGTAGATGCATCAGGATTCGCAGTAGGAGCAGTACTGCTCCAACGCAAAGAAGACGGCAAAAGACATCCCATCACCTATTACTCGAACACCCTCAGCGCAGCGGAGCGGAACTACGACATCTATGACCTCGAACTCCTAGCAATCGTCAAAGCACTTCGAAACTGGCGACACTACCTAGCGGGATCCCCACACAAGATCAAAGTATTCTCGGACCACATGAACCTTCAGTACTGGCGCTCCCCGCAAAAGATAAGCCGCCGAGTAGCACGGGAAGTACTAGAACTTTCCGAATACGATATTGAGATTCACCACATTAAGGGAACGGCGAATGGACGAGCCGACGCCCTATCTAGACGCCCAGACTACGACCAAGGGGAAAGAGATAACGACCAGATCACGGTACTACCCGATGACATCTTTGTCAGGGCCACAGCAATAGATACGACAGAAGACCCCCTTCAAATCAACGCCACCATCTCAGTGCAAGAAATGGAAAAGGCAAATCCGATATACGCCCAAGACGATGATAAACTCCGCCCCTGGATAGACCCACACGGACTGAAGAAGATCGAAGGCACCTGGTACAAGGACGGACGTCGAGTAGTCACTGGGGGACTCCTCGAAAAACGAGAACTTATCAAGAACCACCACGACCCCCCCGTATACGGACACCCGGGAATCAGCCGAACCATCAAACTCACGGAACGATACTACTGGTGGCCAGGCCTCCGAAATGAAGTCATGGACTACATCAAAGGATGCACCAACTGTCAAAGAATCAAGGTCAACACCAGGGCCATCAAAGCACTGTTACTGTAACGTCTACCACGGACGTTTGCCTGACTTAGGCGCTGTTGTGTCGTGGGTTCCCTCGGGGGTGAAACCTGTGATTGTCCGAGTGTTCGGGGAAGACTGCGGGATGAGGCCAATACGTGCCGGTAGAGTCCCTGTAGGTATAGAGTGTCTCTTCTACGGGGATGCCTGGGGGAGGACTGGGGACCTTGCGTATATACTCCCAGTCGAGGTTATCGACGATGTAGTAGCAGTGGGTTGGACGTGCGGTGCGAGAGTTGAGATACTCGAAGACGAGATGACACGTGGTACCAGGCGGATAAGTCACGGTCGGCTGATCTACCATTCACGAAGTGAAGATGGAGATAAGGTCACGGGGATCCCTCTTGGTCTCTAAGGGATATGCCGGAGCTAGTTCACTTAAGGACTCCTGTGAGTCCTTAGCACAGTAGACGAGTAGAGGATGTGGTATTGGAAGAAGACCAAGATGGGGATCCTGGTCCGTACTACTGTGAGCTTAAATACAAGTAAGGGAACCATTTCCAGCTCCGCTCCAACTCGTAAGTAGCCAATAGCGTAAGTAGCGTATCCTAATAATAGAATGCGCAGTCGTACTCGTAATCCAGAACACGTACAACAATGGGACATCAGTCAGCAAGCCTAATCACAATCACGTACAACAATAGGAGTCGTCAGTCAGCACAACACGAGGCCACAAGATCCGAAGTCCATGACGTATTACTACTAACATGCCGAGTCATCACGAACACGTCAGAGTTCACAACCGGTCCGAAGCAGTCCGAGACGAAACGTAACATCACCCCCTTTTCAGCATCAAGCCCCAGCTTGATCCCGCATGACTGCGAGGGGGTTAGTGCCTACTGCGCGTAAGGCCCGAATGCGGGATATCTCCTCCGCGTCTTGTTCCGCCTTGGGCCCGCGGTGAAGCGAGGCCCGAATGTTCTCGATGCGGTCCACCGCGTGCGCCCGTTGAAGTCGACCGACGCACCTGTTGCGCTCTATCTCCAGCCTCTCCAACTTCATCTGCTCCGCCGCTACGCGGTGTTGTTGGGCCCGCCACCCGAGCGTCATACAGCGGTAGCGGTGTACCTCGGCGATGAGTGTCGCGTCCTTCTGATGAAGGAGCGCCTGGTCGACCGAGTCGACTAGTCCTGCGTCGGAGAGCAGGAACGTGAGGTCGTCGTCGGTGTAAGTGGGGGAAGAGGACTGCTCGTCGTAGTAGGGGACGGCGTGGACGGGTTTCCCGTATTGCTGGTTGCATCCCGACCTGAAGGCCAGGACGAACGGGTCGGCGGTGAGGATGAGCTGAGTATACCGGGCGGGCCAAAGACGTTCTTGAGCGTCTCGAATCTGGAAGGGAACGTAATGTACTCCCCTGTTGAACTGATACCCCCTGGGTGGGGGTGTCTCCGGCCGATCTTCGGTCTCCTGCACATGTTTCTCTTCTTGATCTGCGCGAATCTGGGGTGGACGTGTCGCCGGTAATGTGATAGCCTCCCCGGTGGGTCCGCATAGCGGGGGGGTTTCCGAGTGTGTCGTGGTGAGATGGGTGGCGTAACGTAGATACTGATGCGCTTCGAGCCGTTCCGCCGGGTCGTACGGGTCCCCGCCTTCGTCGGGTCCCGGCGGAGATGCTGGTCGGCTGGGTATGTACCCCTGTTCGTCGCCCGCTGGAGTGGGCGCTCTGGTTGGGACGTAGTGGTCTCCGAGGTAGCTGGGCTGGTTGCTCTCGGAATAAACAGTGGGGGTCGGCGAAGGAACTGGGGATGGCCCGGGGGAAGGAGGACGATCTCCTCGTTGGTGAAGGGCGAGGGTAGACGACAGGGGTGACGATGGCGTGGACTGTACTCGGTAAGGTGCCGATAACTCGGTGTTGACGACATAGCGGAAGTTCACTGGGGAAGAGGGCCTCATAAGTGGGGAGTGAAGTGAAGGAGGGAGATGGGGACGTCTCTTGGGAGTTCCCTGCGTTTATATGCGTCTCTCTGGCGGGGTTGGAATTTTTGAACTCCCTTATCGCGTCGTCAGCGAATACGTCATCCTTATCGACCCATTGATTGTCCGAGTCAGGGTACCCCTTCCATTTGACCAAATACTGCAATTTGCGACTTCTGCCGAACCGCCGCGAGTCTAGAATTTTCTCGACTTCGTATTCTTCCTCGCCACTAACCAGGTCTGGCGGTGGGCGCTGATAGTTAGGCCCGTGCGTGAGTGTTTCGCGATAAGGCGTCAGGAGGTCCACGTGGAACACTGGGTGTATCTGCCACTGCGTGGGGAGTTCTAATCGATAATTGACTGCGGACATCACCTGAGCGACCTTGAAGGGGCCGTGGCGTCGCGCCGCGAGTTTTGCCGTTGGCTGGTGTGTACGTAGGTGGCGTCCCTCGAGCCACACTTGGTCTCCGATTTGGAACTTGGGCGTATCTTTAGCCTTGATCCACCCCTGCTGTGCTTTGATCATCAGTGACTGCGCGCGCTGGCGGAGTTCCTTGAACTGTTTGACCCTGAGTGCCACTTGCGGGATTGGTGACGGCCTATCGGTCCAATCAGCGCGGGGGTTATACCCCATGAGGAGCTGGAAAGGGGACTCTTTAGTGGTTTCACTTGGCCAGTTGTTATGCGTAAACTCAGCCATGGGTAGATAGTGAATCCAGTCGTCCTGTCGCTCGTTGACCCAGAATCTCAGGTACTGCTCGAGCCATTGGTTCGTTCGTTCTGATTGCCCGTCGGTCCGCGGGTGGTATGCGGTCGAGATATTCTGTTCGATTCCTAGGATTTTGCATAGTTCTCGCGTGAATTTCGAGGCGAATCTGGGATCTCGATCGCTGATTATCTTGCCGGGTAGTCCGAATCGGGGAAACACGTGTTTGACGTATAGGGCGGCTGTTCCTTCGGCCGATATTTCTTCCTGGCATGGGATGAACAGGGACATCTTTGTACAGTCATGATCCGTTATCGTGAGGATCGTGTCGCAGCCCTGGGCTTCGGGAAGCTTAGTGATGAAATCAAGGGCGATAGTTTCAAATGGCATAGCTTCGGGTTTTGGAAAGATTGGGCGCAGTGGCGCTTTGATGGCCTTGGTGTTGACTTTGATGCGTTGACAGTCGGCGCAGCCTTTGACGTAATCCATGACCTCGTTTCTAAGGCCTGGCCACCAGTAATATCTTTCCACGAGTTTGATCGTTCGGCTGATCCCTGGGTGTCCGTATACCGGAGGGTCGTGATGATTCTTGATGAGTTCCCTTTTCTCTAGGAGTCCTCCCGTGACCACTCGACGTCCGTCTTTGTACCAAGTGCCTTCAATCTTCTTTAGTCCGTGTGGGTCTATCCAGGGGCGGAGTTTGTCTTCCTTTTGGGCGTATACCGGGTTTACCTTCTCCATCTCCTGGACTGATATAGTGGCGTTGATGCGGAGGGGGTCTTCCGTAGTGTCTATTGCTGCGGCCCTGACGAAGATTTCATCTGGTAGTACCGTCACTTGATCGTTATCACTTTCTCCTTGGTCGTAGTCTGGGCGTCTAGATAGGGCGTCGGCTCTTCCATTGGCTGTTCCTTTGATATGATGAATTTCAATATCGTACTCGGAGAGTTCTAGTACTTCCCGGGCTACTCGGCGGCTTATCTTTTGTGGGGAGCGCCAATATTGGAGGTTCATGTGGTCTGAGAAGACCTTGATCTTGTGTGGTGATCCGGCTAGGTAGTGTCGCCAGTTTCTTAGTGCCTTGACGATTGCCAATAGTTCTAGGTCGTAGATGTCGTAGTTCCTTTCCGCCGCGCTGAGAGTGTTGGAGTAGTAGGCTATGGGGTGTCTTTTGCCGTCTTCTTTGCGTTGGAGTAGCACCGCTCCTACCGCGAACCCCGAGGCGTCTACTTCTAGTTCAAATTGATCTTTTAGTTCGGCGTGTGCTAGTACCGGTTCCTCTGTGACGAGCTTCTTGATCTTGTCAAATGCCTCTTGTTCCGCGGTTGTCCATGTCCATTCGGTGTCTTTGCGTGTGAGTTTGTTGAGGGGTCGTGCGTGTGTGGCAAAATTTCGAATGAAAGCGCGGTAAAAGTTGCAGAAGCCTAAGAATGATCGCACCTGTTTGACGTTCTTGGGGGTTGGCCAATCTTTGATACCGGAAATTTTGACGGGGTCCATGCGTGTCACCCCCTTTTCAATGATTACCCCCAGGTAATCAATGCTAGGAGCGTGGAAGATGCATTTTTCCGGTTTGAGGAATAGGTCGTTTTCTTCTAAAAGGTCCAATATGTCGTGTACCGCGTCGATATGTGCCTGTTCCGTTGATCGAGTTGCTATGCCTATGTCGTCCATATATACCCTGATGGTCGTCCCTTTTGTTTCGTGGTACGCGATGAGATCTTTGCAGATTTCGTTCATCATGGTTTGGAAGGTTGCCGGAGAGTTGGTCAGTCCGAAGAACATTACCGTTGGTTCGAATAGCCCGTATTTCGTTTTGAACGCTGCCTTTTCCTGGTCGCCTTCTTTGATTCGTACGTTGTTGTATCCCCAGCGGATGTCCAATTTGGTGAATATGAACGCTCCACTTAGGTCGGCAATGAGTTCCGGAATGAGTGGGAGAGGATATTGGTTGCGTATAGTCCAGTTGTTGATGTTCCGGTAGTCCTGTACGGGGCGTAGCTTTCCGTCTTTCTTTTTAATGAAGAAGAATGATGATGCGTACGGGGATTTCGATGGTCTGATGTATCCTTTGGCCAGTTGTTCGTCGATCCATTCTTTGAGCGCTACATCTTCTGCTTGGCTCATGGGATAGACCTTGCAGTCGATAGTGTCCGGGGCGTTCGGTTTGAAATCGATTGCGTGATCCCACGGTTTTGATAGTGGGAATCGGTTCGATTCTTCCTCGCTAAAGATTTTGACGTGCCTTTGATATTCTTCCGGTACCGTTTTTGCTTCCGTGTATTGTCTGGCTTCGATCGCCATTTCTGTTGACATTGTTGCGCGAAGGCGAGTGCCTTCGAGGTCGCATTCCTTTCTGAGCTGTTCCTCAATCTTCTGCTTGTTTGGTAGCAGCAACTTCTCGAGTACGAGTCTGGCAATAACCGGATCTATCCGGGGTTTTGAGGGGTTTGTGGTTCGCAGGACTACTGGGTACTCAGCTTCGTTTAGGGTGGCGGTGGCCCACTGGATGTCGGGTTGGAAGGTTGCCAGCCAGGGATATCCTAGGATGATGTCTTCTCCCCCTACGTCGGTGACTAGGAATCTCATTTCTTTGACGATTCCCTTGGTTTGTACTTCTAGGTCCACGTAATGGGTGATCTTGCCCCCTTTGTTGTGTGTACCGTCGATGTTCCAGATCTTTCGATGTCGGTCTAGCTCTCTGGAGCCTAGCCGCATTCGTTTGACGAAATCTGGATGTATAAAGTTGTTTGTGGCTCCAGAGTCCACTAGTGCTCTTTTGTCGGCCATGGCGTAACTTGCGCGCAATGAAACTGGAACATGCATAGATTGATAGCGCGTTATGAACACAGAATTACACCGTAATGCCCTCACCCAGGCCGTCGGGTTCAGGCGCTTTGAAAATCCTCTCGCCCCAATAGGTCCCGGACTACCAGGTCCCTGGCCTCATCATCGAGGTTTCGAACTCCGTTTATCCAGCTGGTCGCCCGTTCTTGTGGCGTATCAGTGGTGGCGCGGGCGCCGCGGCTGCTGCCACCGTCATCTTCGAATTGGATCAGGGGTTCTTCGGTTACGCTTTGAACCTCTTCTATGAACGCCCCGCGTCCTTGGCGCGGTTGCCAGTTCGCGTTGTTGCGCGGGCGGCGGGGCTGTCGACAGTCGCGTTGGAAGTGGCCCGCTTTGCCGCAGTTGTAACAAAGAAGATTCTTTTTGTCAATGATCCCTTGATTTGGTCGTCCTCCTTGCTGGGTGTACGGGGGTTTGGTATAGTCGATCTCTTCGGATCCCGCGAGCCTGGCTCTGACCCTTCCCGGTGTGGTATCCATGGCGTCAGGGTGATTCCTGAACGCTTGCCACCCTTGGCGTGGCTGCTGCGGGCGATTTGGAGCGTTGAACGTTCTGAGGGAGGTGTTGTTTGGCTTACCGGGTCCCGGGGGTTTACGTCCCCCCAAACGCGTCTGAAGATGCATCCACTTGCGCTGTTGTTCCAGCGCGGCTACCTTCCACTGCGCGTACGTGTTTGGGCTGTGGAAATTGTAGGCGTTCTTGTATAGTTCCACCGGAAGTCCGCTGGTGAACTTGTCCAGGACGAGCGAGTCGTCGAAACGGTATCCCGCTTCTCGGACCGCTTTCTCGAATTTGGCGACGTATGTGTCGATGTCTTGCCCTTCCATACGGAATCCTTTTTGCAGCTCTTGTTGGGCGCGTTCTTTTTCGAGCGTGTCTGCGAACGTGTTGCGGAAGCCGAGCTCTATGGCTTCCCAGATCCATTTGTCGTAGGGGCCGTGTTTGGCTTTGTATGCCTTGACCCACTTGGTGGTTGACAGGACCCATTCGTTAACGTGTTCCCCTTGAATATAAGTGAGGAAGATTAGTGCTTTGCGATAGGGGAGAGTGAACGCAGGATTGTCAGTAGTTGGTCTCCACGAACAGTTCCCATTGGGTGAGGAACTGTTGGACTTTGGTGCGGTCGCCCGTGAATACGAGCGGTTCTTTACCCATGAATTTCTCGGGTTTGGTTCCGCTGGAGACGTTGGGTCCCGTGAATAGGGGTCCTCCTGGATCGCCTCCTCCGTCATCCCCTCCTCCTCCTCCACCTCCATGCCCTCCGGGCGGTGGTCCTTCTCCGTGACTTATACGCGCGGGTTCCTGGAATGTAGCGGGTTGTTCGGTGATGGTAGTGGTCATGTCTGTGGGGATGGACTCAGCTAATAATCCTAACTGTGCTTCTTCTTCTTCGGCTTGTGCTTCGAGGATTCGGATTTCCTCCGGGTTACTTCCCAACGAGGGGGATGGTGCGGGGGTCTTGGGAGTGGGGGAGCGAACTGGTTCTTCCTCTTGTCCGTCTATAGGGCCCCACT
This sequence comes from Lactarius vividus, assembly GCA_021527035.1. Taxonomy (NCBI): domain Eukaryota; kingdom Fungi; phylum Basidiomycota; class Agaricomycetes; order Russulales; family Russulaceae; genus Lactarius; species Lactarius vividus. Next base: position 13,849 of record JAKELG010000305.1, on the reverse strand, counting down.
GATCTCTAGTGGTGACTTCGCTTTGTAAAATGTCGAGTTTGAGGCTCGATCCGGCTGGTCGGACGACTTGTAGTTTGTAGTGGAGTGCGTCCCACTTAAGCTCTGTCCAACAGGTATGTTCGAAGTTGAATTCTACCGGGATGAGTCCGGTTTTGCCGTCCTTGTAAGTGTAAAGGACTACGTAGCCTGGGTCTCCTTGTTCTGTCCGCCAAAGGGCTTCTTTAAGGTATTGCTTGGGGACGTTGCGTTCCCCTCTTCTGTCGATGTGATAGGGTCGGAATGGAATCCAAAGGTCGCGGGTTGTTACTGCGGAAGCCACGTTGAAGGATCTTGGTCTTAATGTAACGTCTACCACGGACGTTTGCCTGACTTAGGCGCTGTTGTGTCGTGGGTTCCCTCGGGGGTGAAACCTGTGATTGTCCGAGTGTTCGGGGAAGACTGCGGGATGAGGCCAATACGTGCCGGTAGAGTCCCTGTAGGTATAGAGTGTCTCTTCTACGGGGATGCCTGGGGGAGGACTGGGGACCTTGCGTATATACTCCCAGTCGAGGTTATCGACGATGTAGTAGCAGTGGGTTGGACGTGTGGTGCGAGAGTTGAGATACTCGAAGACGAGATGACACGTGGTACCAGGCGGATAAGTCACGGTCGGCTGATCTACCATTCACGAAGTGAAGATGGAGATAAGGTCACGGGGATCCCTCTTGGTCTCTAAGGGATATGCCGGAGCTAGTTCACTTAAGGACTCCTGTGAGTCCTTAGCACAGTAGACGAGTAGAGGATGTGGTATTGGAAGAAGACCAAGATGGGGATCCTGGTCCGTACTACTGTGAGCTTAAATACAAGTAAGGGAACCATTTCCAGCTCCGCTCCAACTCGTAAGTAGCCAATAGCGTAAGTAGCGTATCCTAATAATAGAATGCGCAGTCGTACTCGTAATCCAGAACACGTACAACAATGGGACATCAGTCAGCAAGCCTAATCACAATCACGTACAACAATAGGAGTCGTCAGTCAGCACAACACGAGGCCACAAGATCCGAAGTCCATGACGTATTACTACTAACGTGCCGAGTCATCACGAACACGTCAGAGTTCACAACCGGTCCGAAGCAGTCCGAGACGAAACGTAACAGTTACGCCCAATATTCCCAAAGCCCGAAGCTATGCCATTTGAAACCATCGCTCTTGATTTTATCACTAAACTTCCCGAAGCACAGGGCTGTGATTCGATCCTCACGATAACGGATCATAATTGCACCAAAATGTCCCTCTTTATCCCATGCTCGGAAGAAATATCGGCCGAAGGAACGGCCGCACTGTACGTCAAACACGTGTTCCCTCGATTCGGGCTACCCGGGAAGATAATCAGCGACCGAGATCCACGATTCGCATCCAAGTTCATCCGAGAGTTATGCAAGATTCTAGGCATCGAGCAGAATATCTCCACGGCCTATCACCCACGCACTGATGGACAATCAGAACGTACAAACCAATGGCTAGAGCAATACCTGAGATTCTGGGTCAATGAACGGCAAGACGACTGGATTCATTACCTCCCCATGGCTGAGTTCACACACAACAATTGGCCGAGCGAAACGACTAAAGAATCCCCTTTCCAGCTTCTCATGGGATACAACCCACGAGCTGATTGGATCGATAGACCATCGCCAATTCCACAGGTGGCGCTCAGGGTCAAACAGTTCAAGGAACTCCGACAACGTGCCCAATCCCTGATGATCAAAGCGCAGCAGGGATGGATCAAAGCAAAAGATACGCCCAAATTCCAAATCGGGGATCAAGTGTGGCTAGAGGGACGCCACCTACGCACACACCAACCAACAGCAAAATTAGTGGCACGGCGCCATGGCCCTTTTAGGATTGCTCAGGTGATGTCTGCTGTCAACTATCGCCTGGAACTTCCCACGCAGTGGCAGATTCACCCAGTGTTCCATGTGGATCTTCTGACGCCTTATCGTGAAACACATACGCACGGGCCCAACTATCAACGCCCACCACCGGATCTAGTTGGTGGCGAAGAAGAATACGAAGTCGAGAAGATTCTGGACTCTCGGCGATTCGGCAGAAGTCGTAAACTTCAATACTTGGTCAAATGGAAGGGCTATCCTGACTCGGACAATCAATGGGTCGATAAGGACGACGTATTCGCTGATGACGCGATAAGGGAGTTTAAAAATTCCAACCCCGCTCGCGAAGTACATATAAGCGCAGGGAAACTCCAAGAGACGTCCCCATCCTCTTCTCATTCCATCCCTCTCACTCATGAGTTCTCAGTCCCCGATCGACTTCCGATATGTTGTCGACACCTCCCTATCCGCACCTTACCGAGTACAGTCCACGCCATCGTCACCCCTGTCGTCTACCCTCGCCCTTCACCAGCGAGGAGATCGTCCTCCTTCCCCCAGGCCATCCCCAGTTCCTTCACCGACCCCCACTGTTTATTCCGAGACCAACCAGCCCAGCTGCCTTGGAAGCATCTACGTACCAACCAGATCGCCTACTCCAGTGGGCGACGAACAGGGCTATGTGCCCAGCCGACCAACGTCCCCGCCGGGACCCGACGAGGGCGGGGATCCGTACAACCCAGCCGAACGTCTCGAGGCGCATCAATATCTACGTTACGCCACCCATCTCACCATGACACACTCGGAAACCCCCCCGCTTTGCGGACCCACCGGGGAGGCTATCACACTACCGGCGTCGTATCCACCCGCGCTTCGCCGCGATCCAGAAGAGGAATTTGTGCAGGAGACCGAGAGTCGTGCGGAGACACCCCCTCCCAGGGGGTACCAGTTCAACAGGGGAGTCCACTACATTCCCTTTCAGATTCGCGACGCTCAGGAACGTCTTTGGCCGGCCAGGTATACTCAGCTCATCCTCACCGCCGACCCATTCGTCCTGGCCTTCAGAGCTGGTTGCGACCAGCAGTACGGAAAGCCAGTTCACGCAGTCCCCTATTACGACGGACAGTCCCCTACCCCCACTTACACCGACGATGACCTCACGTTCCTGCTCTCCGACGCAGGACTAGTCGACTCGGTCGACCAAGCGCTCCTTCACATGAAGGACGCGACCCTGGCGGCCGAGGTCCATCGATACCGCTGCATGACACTCGGGTGGCGAGCACAGCAGCACCGAGTCGCTGCAGAACAGATGAAGCTGGAACGCATAGAGATCAAACGCAACAGGTGCGCCGCCCGACTCCAGTGAGCGCATGTGGTGGATCGCGTCGAGAACACGAGGGCCTTGCTCCACCGCGGGCCCAAGGCCGCACAGGACGCAGAGGAGCTGACCCGAATCAAAGCTCTCCGCGAGGCGGGCACTAATCCTCTTGCAGTCATGCGTGGTCAAGCTGGGGCTTGACGCTGAAAAGGGGGTGATGTTACGTTTCATACTCGGACTACCCGGACCGGCTGTGGACTCTAACGTGTTCGTAATGACTCGGCGCGTTGGTAGTAATACGTCATGGACTTCGGATCTCGCGACCTCGTGTTCTAGCTGACTGATGAGTTTCATTGTTGTACGTGATGGTGCTTATGCCTTTCCCTTCTACTTCTATTGTTGTACGATACCAGCATTACGTTGTGGATGACTGATCCCTAGGATAGTTGTACTAGGGTTTACGTTACTTACGCTATTGGCTACCTACCGGTTCGAGCGGAGTTAGAACTGACTCCCTTACTTGTACTTAAGCTCGTAGCAGTACGGACCAGGATCCCCATCTTGGTCTTCTTCGAATACCACTCTCTACTCGTCTTCCGTGCTAAGGGCCTGTCAGAGCCCTTAAGTGAACTAGCTCCGGCATATCCCTCTTCGACCAAGAAGGGATCCCCGTGACCTCATCTCCATCTTCACTTGTGAATGGTAGATCAGCCGACCGTGACTTATCCCCCAGGGACCACGTGTCATCTCGTCTTTGAATATCTCAACTCGCGTACCGCCCGCCCCACTCATTGCTACTACATCGTCGACAACCTCCAGTGGGAGCACATTTGCAAAGTCCCTCAGCCTCCCCCAAACGTTCCAGTAGAGGAAACCCTATACACCTATAGAGACTCCACAGGCACGTATTGGCCTCACCCGGCAGTGTTCTCAGGCTCGCACGACAACCACAGGTATTACCCACGCGGGAACCCACGCTACAACAGCGTCTAAGTCAGACGAACGTCTGTGGTAGACGTAACACTCCTCTTGGTTTCCATCAAAGACGGGTGGTGGGTTGCCCCCAAGTTTGCCCCCTCCCGGTGCTGGTATCGCCCTGGCTGGGCCCACGGGGAGCGCACCTCCTCCTGGGGCACCACCGCCAGGGGCTCCACCTCCCAGGCCACCTCCACTGCCACCAGGGGCACCGCCGCCCGGTGGGCCTCCACTGCTACCATGTATGCCTTGCACTAGGTCCAGCAGTTGGGCCACCACTTGACCCTGTCGTTGGCTGGGCGCTAGAGCTATAAGTCACTCCGCTCGCCTGAGCAGCCGATCAACTTCCTGTAGCATGTGGTCCTCCACTGCCCGAGCTGGAGGCTCCCGTGGTAGTAAGGCTGGTGGCAACCTGAGTGTTGGTGGCCATCTCTGGCTGTATGGGAGTGAGGGTGGTTGATTCGTCTGGGTCGATGTTAATTCCTGTGATGTTGGTTGACCCAAGGGGTCCCACACTAAATTGTGGAGGGACAGCTTTGTAGGCCTACCACCGTCCTTGTTTTGGGTCGTAGTCGATGTAGGCCCAAATACGAAGATCGTCGAAGTAATGGACTTGGTGGTATTCTTGGTTTTTGGCGTCAAAGATGAAGTACCCCTCTTGGTTATGAATTTCTTCCCAGATCACGGCCCCCTTTTTGTGGCTGGAGAGTTTGTCGGTCAGATACCGATCGATGTACTGTGGTTGAAATTTCGTGCAACTCCTACTAGTCGCCAGGGTTGTGAGAGACTTGACTTAATGTAACATTACCACAGGAACGTTATGTGCAACGTGCACATCACTAAGTCGCTCAGGCCGAGGTAACGGGATGCGAGGTAGTCGGTTAAGACTAAGTTCAATGATGGATAAGCACCACACAGTCTCCTCGGACACGTAGGTGATAGTTGGGAAGTTCAGGGGTTTAAGTGCAAAGGCGAACCAAAGTTGTGCTCAAGCAAAAAGGCAAGCGTAAAGTCGTTCGTGGATTGACAACGATGTGGTATTACACAAGAAGTCAAGTCTACCGTACAAGCTAGGTAGCGTGTGACTTATATACTAGTACAGGATGTTTGTACACAACAAACATATGGCACGATATGTGGGTTCTGAGTAAAAGTAGAACAAAGGCACAACTATAGTAAGAAACATGGTGATTGCATGGAGTCATGTGCGAGTCAGCTGAGACCGGAGCGCCGTGAACTTTGATATACAAGGAAGGGGGTGTAAAGACGTATCGTGCAGCGAGGAGATCATCAGAAACGATTGGGCGCGTAAGGAGTTATGGGCATATCAAGATGGGGCATGGGAATGAGAAGCAAGGAATGAGGGTGTCCAAGGGAAGAATAAGGAAATCATGACAGATGAGATCTTTACAGATTTCGTTCATCATGGTTTGGAAGGTAGCCGGGGAATTTGTTAGCCCAAAGAACATCACCGTTGGTTCAAAAAGTCTGTAGCGTGTTTTGAATGCAGCCTTTTCCTGGTCTCCCTCTTTGATGTGCACATTGTTGTAACCCCATCGGATGTCGAGCTTGGTGAATACGAAGGCTCCGCTGAGGTTGGCAATGAGTTTGGGTATGAGGGGAAGTGGATATTGATTGCATATGGTCCATTTGTTGATATTCCAATAGTCCTGTAGTTTTCCATCCTTTTTTTTGATGAAGAAAAAGGATGATGTGTATGGGGATTTGGAGGGTTTAATATATCCCTTTGCTAGTTGTTCATCGAGGAATTCTTTGAGGGCCTTATCTTCCACTTGACTCATGGGGTAGACTTTACAGTTGATGGTGTCAGGAGCATCTGGTTTGAACTTGATTGCGTGATCCCATGGCTTGGAGAGGGGGAATCGATGGGATTCTTCTTCACTGAAGATCTTGACGTGTTGTTTGTTGTAACGTCTACCACTGACGTTGGCCTGACTTAGGCATTGGTGTAACGTGTGTTCCCTTTGGGTCGAAAACGATGGTTGTCAGGAGAGTCGGGAAATACCGCGGGATGCCGCGGATATGCTCCGAGGTGGTCTTGGTAAGTGTAGAGCGGGAGGTCAAGTGGGACGTTAGGGGGAACAGTCGGGACTTTACAGATGTACCTCCAACTAGGATGATCGACGATGTAGTAGCACTTGTAGGGCCTTGCAGTTTGAGAGTTGAGATATTCGAAGACAAGATGACACGTGGTACCGTGTAATGCTACCACGGCGTTAGTCCGACTTGGACTCATATAGTGACGTTCACGACTTAGCAGGTTCGAAGGATCGTCCGAGAGTTTCGGTGATTTCGTAGAATACGACTAAGGCAATCCACAGTATTTGCCCGACCAGTACTAAGGCAACTCTGAGCTGATGTCTTGAAAGTGCCAGTGTCCTAGACACGAAGGTCAGGAATACAAAGTGCTTGAAGGACGAAGGTGCAAAGGCCTTTAGAAAGATGAGTTGGAAGAGTGGTATTTAGAAGAAGACCAAGATGTCGTATCTTGGTCTTCACGGTCCACTATTTATACATATTACAAGGGCCACTTTAAAGCTCCCCTTTAACGAAATGTCCACTAGCGTAAGTAGCTTGAACCCTACTATCACTATCCTAGGAATGAGTCATACTGTAATGTCTACCACGGACGTTTGTCTGACTTAGACACTGTTGTAACGTGGGTTCCCTCTTGGGTAGCGGCGGTGGTTATCAGGGGAGTCAGGAAAGACCGCGGGATGTCGCTGATATGCTCCTGTGGAGTCTCGGTAGGTGTAAAGGGGGAGGTCAAGGGGAACTCTGGGAGGTGGACTGGGGACTTTACGGATATACCTCCACCGAGGGTTGTCGACGATGTAGTAACAGTGGGTGGGCCGAGCAGTACGAGCGTTGAGATATTTGAAGACGAGGTGGCACGTGGTATTTGGTGGATACACTATGGCTGGCAGGTCTACCATCCACAAGGGAAGTGGAGACGAAGTCACGGGGATCCCCCTTGGTCACGAAGGGATATGCCGGAGCTAGTTCACTTAGGGACACTGCGAGTCCCTAGCACAGAGGACGAGTAGAGAGTGGTATTCGAAGAAGACCAAGATGGGGATCCTGGTCTGTAATACTACGAGCTTAAATACATGTAAGGGAGCCAGTTCTAGCTCCGCTCAAACCTGTACGTAGCCAATAGCGTATGTAGCGTAAATCCTAAGACAGGGATCCTAGGAATCAGTCATCCACAACGTAATACTAATATCGTACAACAATAGAACTCGGAGGCAAGCGCGTAAGACACGTTACGTACAACAATAGGAATCATCAGTCAGCCGGAACACGAGGCAACAAGGTCTGAAGTCCATGACACATTACTACTGACATACCGGGTCATCGCGGATACGTCAGAGTTCACAACCGGGCCGGGCAGTCTGAGAATGAAACGTAACATCACCCCCTTTTCAGGTTCAAGCCCCGGCTTGACCACGCATGATGGCCAAGGGATTGGTGCCGACCTCACGTAAGGCACAAATTCGGGCTATCTCCTCAGCGTCTTGCCCCGCCTTGGGTCTGCGATGAAGCGAGGCGCGAACGTTCTCGATACGATCAACCGCATGGGCTCACTGGAGTCGGGCGACACACCTGTTGTGCTCTATTTCGATCCTCTCCAGCTTCATCTGTTCGGCGGCCAGCCGATGCTGCTGCACGCGCCAGCCCAACGTCATGCATCAGTAGCGATGGACCTCCGCCATGAGAGTCGCGTCCTTCATGTGAAGGAGCGCTTGATCGACCGAGTCGACTAGTCCCGCGTCGGAGAGCAGGAACGTGAGATCATCGTTGGTGTAAGTGGGGGCAGGGGACTGCTCGTCGTAGTAGGGGACGGCATGGACGGGCTTCCCATACTGTTGGTCGCTTCCACTGCGGAAGGCCAGTACGAAGGGGTCGGCAGTGAGGATGAGTTGAGTAAAACGGGCTGGCCAAAGGCGTTCCTGAGCGTCTCGTATCTGAAAAGGGATGTAATGGACTCCCCTGTTGTATTGGTACCCCCTGGGAGGGGGGGTCTCCGGCCAATCTTCGGCCTCCGACACATGTTCCTCCTCTTGATTGCGGCAAAGCGCGGATTGAGGCGGCGCCGGTAGTGTGATAGCCTCCCTGGTGGGTCTGCATAGCGGGGGGGTTTCCGAGTGCGTTGTGGTGAGATGGGTGGCGTAACGTAGATACTGATGCGCCTCGAGATGTTTGGCTGGGTCGTACAGATCCCCGCCCTCGTTGGGTCCTGGCGGAGACGCTGGTCGGCTGGGTACGTAACCCTGTTCGTCGCCCGCTGGAGTAGGCGCTCTGGTCGGGACGTAGTTGCTTCCGAGGTGACTGGGCTGATTGGTCTAGGAATAAAGAGTGGGGGACGGCGAAGGAACTCGGGATGGCGGGGTGGAAGGAGGACGATCTCCTCGTTGGTGAAGGGCGAGGGTAGACAACAGGGGTGACGGTGGCGTGGACTGTACTCGGTAAGGTGCAGATAACTCGGTGTTGATGACATATCGGAAGTTGACTGGGGAGGATGGATGCATGAGTGGTGATAGTAGTAGAAGAAGGGGATGGGGACGTCTCTTGGGATTTCCCTGCGCTTATATGTGTTTCGCGAGTGGGGTTAGAATTTTTGAATTCCCGAATTGCGTCATCTGCGAATACGTCATCCTTATCGACCCATTGGTTGTCCGAGTCTGGGTACCCCTTCCATTTGACCAAATACTGCAGTCTGCGACTTCTGCCGAACCGCCAAGAGTCCAGAATCTTCTCAACCTCATATTCTTCTTCGCCACCGACTAGATCCGGTGGTGGGTGCTGATAGTTTGGTCCGTGCATGGGGGTTTCGCGGTAGGGCGTAAGGAGATCCACATGGAACACTGGGTGTATCTGCCATTGCGTGGGAAGGTCTAATCGGTAATTGACTGCGGACATCACCTGGACAACCTTAAAAGGACTGTGGCGTCGTGCCGCCAATTTTGCTGTTGGTTGATGCGTGCGTAAGTGGCGTCCTTCTAGCCATACTTGATCCCCTATTTGGAACTTGGGCGTATCTTTAGCCTTGATCCACCCTTGCTGCGCTTTGATCATCAGTGACTGCGCGCGCTGGCGGAGTTCTTTGAACTGTTTGACCCTGAGCGCCACTTGTGGGATCGGTGACGGTCTATCTGTCCAATCAGCTTGCGGGTTGTATCCCATGAGGAGCTGGAATGGGGATTCTTTAGTGGTTTCACTTGGCCAATTGTTATGTGTGAACTCAGCCATGGGGAGATAGTGGATCCAGTCGTCTTGTCGCTCATTGACCCAGAATCGCAGGTATTGCTCCAGCCACTGGTTGGTGCACTCCGATTGTCCGTCTGTTCGAGGGTGATATGCCGTGGAGATGTTCTGCTCGATTCCAAGGATTTTGCATAATTCGTGTGTAAATTTCGATGCGAATCGTGGGTCTCTATCACTGATTATCTTGCCGGGTAATCCGAATCGAGGGAAAACGTGTTTTACGTACAGGGTGGCGGTTCCTTCTGCCGATATCTCTTCTTGGCAAGGGATGAATAGGGACATCTTTGTACAATCGTGATCCGTTATCGTGAGGATCGTGTCGCAGCCCTGCGCCACAGGAAGTTTAGTGATGAAGTCAAGGGCAATGGTTTCAAACGGCATAGCTTCCGGTTTAGGGAATATTGGGCGCAGTGGCGCTTTGATGGCCCTGGTGTTAACCTTGATTCTCTGACAGTTGGCACAACCTTTGACGTAATCCATGACTTCTTGGTGCAATCCAGGCCACCAGTAATATCGTTCCACAAGTTTGATTGTGCGGCTGATTCCGGGATGTCCATACACGGGGGGATCGTGGTGCGTTTTGATGATCTCGCGTTTTTCGTGGAGGCCTCCTGTGACTGCGCATCTTCCATCTTTGTACCATGTGCCCTCGATCAGTTTGAGACCGTGTGGGTCTACCCATGGGCGTATCTTGTCAGCGTCCTGTGCGTATATCAGATTGACCTTTTCCATCTCTTGTACTGATATGGTGGCGTTGATTCGGAGTGGGTCTTCCGTGGTGTCTAGCGAGGTTGCTCTGACGAAGACTTCGTCTGGTAGTACCGTGACGTGTTCGTTGTCTCCTTCCCCTTGATCGTAGTCTGGGCGTCTAGACAACGCGTCGGCTCTTCCATTTGCCGTTCCTTTGATATGGTGAATCTCGATGTCGTACTCTGAAAGTTCTAGTACTTCCCGGGCTACTTGGCGGCTTATCTTTTGTGGGGAGCGCCAATATTGTAGATTCATGTGATCCGAAAATACCTTGATCTTGTGCGGGGACCCTGCGAGATAGTGACACCAATTTCTGAGTGCCTTGACGATTGCTAGGAGTTCCAGATCGTAGATGTCGTAGTTCCGTTCCGCAGCACTGAGAGTGTTCGAGTAGTATGCGATTGGGTGTCTTTTGCTGTCTTCTTTGCGCTGGAGTAATACCGCTCCTACGGCAAATCCCGACGCATCTACTTCTAACTCGAATTGGTCTTCTAGGTTGGCGTGTGCGAGTACTGGTTCTTCCGTGACAAGGTTCTTGATTTTGTTGAAGGCTTCTTGTTCTGCGGTTGTCCATGTCCATTTGGTGTCTTTGCGTGTGAGTTTGTTGAGGGGTCGTGTGTAGGTGGCAAAGTTTTGAATGAAAGCGCGATAAAAGTTGCAGAAGCCTAAGAATGATCGCACCTGTTTGACGTTTTTTGGAGTGGGTGTTACGTTTCGCTCTGAACCCCACGCGTCAAGTGCAGACTCGTGCAGCACCGCCGAGCAATACCGCGCTGAATGGGTTGCAGCAGCCAGAAGTGAAGGTATCGACCCCGGAAACATCCTGCATTACGAACATGACCTGGGCTGGCAAGCGCCCTGGGAATAGACGAAGAAAGACGTCAAGCGCCCGTCACGTGACCCTGGCACGTGACCTGGTCTAGACTCGCACCAGAAGGATCCAGATGAGCTTGTGCCTGGATCGTGATTGGATCTGCCTCATGGACTGTATGGTTCCTAATTTCTGATGGATTGTCTGATTGTACCTGTGGCTTGATGCGCCCAGGAGTTGTATGTTTCAGCCACTGATTGATGGACTTCTGACCCCGTTTCACCTTTACCTCATTGTTGACCTTGTGACTGTATGCCCCTGACTCGTGTTGTTTCACTTATGATTGGACGATACGTACTAGGTTTCGGACTTCAGGCTGAGCTTGAAAGCTCCCTGGAAGTGTATAAGTAGTACCCCAGTCTCGCTGATATCCCTCAGCTTGACTTCTTGTATTCTACCAGCCTACAAGTAGACCGAAGCAGATACAGGCAACCCCTGTATAGTTATCCCCTCTCCGATCCTGTCTCCTTTACTTGAGCACGTCATCCTCTTCTTCTTTGCCACTCGCGTTACGCATCTCCTTGCCGTTATCGCCTACGGTATAGTCCAAACCCTAGAAGAACTCAGTAAATCCCAAGATCTCGAGAATCCGGCAGGAAGATAGACCGCCGAAGTCCTGGTCGCCACCGTGATACCGCAAGAACCCCCAAGTTTCCCGTCGAGTGCCGAACTCCGGAAGGTACGCCCGCTGGAGCGTAACAGTGGGCCAATCTTTGATTCTGGAAATTTTGACAGGGTCCATGCGAGTCACCCCCTTTTCAATGATTACCCCCAGGTAATCGATGCTAGGGGCATGGAAGATGCATTTCTCCGGTTTAAGGAAGAGGTCGTTTTGTTCCAATAGATCTAGAATGTCATGTACTGCGTCGATGTGTGCCTGTTCGTTAGACCTTGTGGGGATGCCAATGTCGTCCATGTATACCCTGATGACCGTTCCTTTCGTTTCGTGATATGCGATAAGGTCTTTACAAATTTCGTTCATCATTGTTTGGAAGGTCGCCGGGGAGTTTTGTCAGTCCGAAGAACATTACCGTAGGTTCAAAGAGTCCGTAGCGCGTCTTGAAAGCGGCTTTTTCCTGATCTCCTTCCTTGATGCGCACGTTGTTATATCCCCATCAAATGTCGAGCTTAGTGAATATGAATGCTCCACTGAGGTCGGCTATGAGTTCGGGTATGAGTGGGAGGGGGTACTGGTTGCGTATGGTCCATTTGTTGATATTCCGGTAGTCCTGTATGGGGCGTAGTTTTCCGTCCTTCTTTTTAATGAAGAAGAAGGATGATGCGTACGGGGATTTAGAAGGTCTAATGTACCCCTTTGCCAGTTGTTCGTCGATCCATTCCTTTAGCGCTTTGTCCTCCGCTTGACTCATCGGGTACACTTTGCAGTCGATGGTGTCCGGGGCGTCTGGCTTAAACTCGATGGCGTGGTCCCATGGTTTTGAGAGGGGGAATCGGTGAGATTCCTCTTCGCTGAAGATCTTGACGTGGCATTGGTATTCCTCAGGAACAGCCTTCTTTTCCGTGTACTGTTGCACTTCTATCGCCAGCTCGGTAGATGTGGTGGCTCGTAGTCGCGCTGTTTCCAGGTCGCACTCTTGTCGTAATCATTCCTCGATGTGTTGCTTGTTGGGCATTCCAAGTAATTTCTGTACCACCAATCGTGCGATGACGGGGTCTATGCGGGGTTTGGTAGGGTTGATAGTGCGAAGTACTACTGGGTACTCAGCTTCGTTAAGGGTGGCCGAAGCCCATTGAATGTCCGGCTGGAATGTAGCCAGCCAGGGATATCCGAGGATGATGTCCTCTCCTCCTACGTCGGTGACGAGGAATCTCATGTCTTTCTTGACTCCTTTTGTCTCGACTTCTAGATCCACGCAGTGGGTTATTTTGCCCCCCTTGTTGTGCGTGCCGTCAATATTCCAGATTTTCCGATGACAGTCTAGTTCTTTGAGGCCTAACCTCATTCGTTTCGCGAAATCCGGGTGGATAAAGTTATTAGTGGCTCCGGAGTCCACTAGTGCTCGTTTGTCGGCCATGGCGTAATTTGCGCACAATGAAACTGGAACATGCATAGATTGATAGCACGTTATGAACACAGAATTACACCATAATGCCCGTCACCCAGGCCGTCGGGTTCAGGTGCTTTGAAAATCCTCTTGCCCCATTAGGTCCTGGACCACCAAATCCCTAGCTTCTTCATCAAGGTTTCGAACTCCGTTTATCCAGCTGGTCGCCCGTTCTTGCGGCATTCTCAGTGGTGGCGCGGGCGCTGCGGCTGCTGCCGCCGTCGTCTTCGAATTGGATTAGAGGTTCGTCGTGTAAGCTTTGTACTTCTTCAATTGAAAGCCCCGCGTCCTTGGCGTGGTTGCCAGTTCGCGTTGTTGCACGGGCGGCGGGGCTGACGGCAGTCGCGTTGGAAGTGACTGGGTTTTCCCGCAGTTGAAGCAGTTGACGTTCTTTCATGTCAACGATTCCTCCTGTTCGGAGGGGGCGTCCTCCCTGTTGGGTGTAGGGTGGTTTGGCGTATCGATCTCTTCGGATCCGGCGAGGCTGCTCGCACTCTGCCAGGGGTCGTATCCATGGCATCTGGGTGGTTCCGGAATGCCTGCCATCCTTGGTGAGGCTGCTGGGGTCGGTTTGGAGCGTTGAAATATCTAAGAAGAAGTGTTGCCCGGCTTACCGGGTCCCGGGGGTTTACGTCCCCCCAAACACGTTTGCAAATGCATCCATTTACGCTGCTGTTCCAGCGCGGCCACCTTCCACTGGGTAGGTGTTGGGACT
>JAKELG010000304.1:0-44139 GCA_021527035.1 Lactarius vividus | reverse complement strand
CGGATGAAAGCGCGGTAGAAGTTGCAGAACCCTAGGAACGATCTTACCTGTTTGATGTTTTTTGGGGTGGGCCAGTCTTTGATGCCGGAAATTTTGACAGGGTCCATGCATGTCACCCCCTTTTCAATGATTACCCCCAGGTAATCGATGCTTGGGGCGTGGAAGATGCACTTTTCTGGTTTGAGAAATAGGTCGTTCTCTTCTAATAGGTCCAGGATGTCATGTACTGCGTCGATGTGTGCCTGTTCCGTGGATCGAGTGGCTATTCCTATATCGTCCATGTATACCCTGATGGTTGTACCTTTAGTTTCGTGGTACGCTATGAGGTCTTTGCAGATTTCATTCATCATGGTTTGGAACGTTGCCGGAGAGTTGGTCAGCCCGAAGAACATTACCGTTGGTTCGAAAAGTCCGTATCTTGTTTTGAACGCTGCTTTCTCTTGGTCGCCTTCTTTGATCCTTATGTTGTTGTACCCCCAGCGGATGTCCAGTTTGGTGAATATGAACGCTCCGCTGAGGTCAGCTATGAGTTCTGGGATGAGCGGGAGTGGGTATTGGTTGCGTATTGTCCAGTTGTTAATGTTCCTGTAGTCCTGCACGGGGCGTAGCTTTCCATCCTTCTTTTTGATGAAGAAAAATGATGATGCGTACGGGGATTTGGAGGGTCTAATATACCCTTTGGCCAATTGTTCGTCTATCCATTCCTTTAACGCCTTGTCCTCCGCTTGACTCATCGGATAAACCTTGCAGTCCATCGTGTCCAGTGCGTTTGGTTTGAAGTCGATTGCGTGATCCCAGGGTTTCGACAGCAGGAATTGGTTGGATTCTTCTTCGCTGAAGATTTTGACGTGTCGTTGGTATTCCTCTGGGATGGCTTTCTTCTCCGTGTACTGCTTGGCTTCGATCACCATTTCTGTCGACATTGTTGCTCGCAAATGGGTATCTTCGAGGTCGCATTCCTTCTTGAGTTGTTCTTCGATCTTCTGCTTATTAGGTAATAGCAGTTTTTCTAGTACAAGGCGTGCAATGATCGGGTCTATTCGGGGTTTTGCGGGGTTGATGGTTCGGAGGACGACAGGGTACTCAGCTTCATTTAGGGTGGCAGTAGCCCATTGGATATCGGGTTGAAACGTAGCCAACCACGGGTATCCTAGTATGATGTCTTCCCCTCCTACGTCGGTGACCAAGAATCTCATTTCTTTGGCGATTCCCTTTGTTTGTACTTCTAGATCCACGCAGTGGGTGATCTTGCCCCCCTTGTTATGCGTGCCGTCGATATTCCAGATCTTTTGATGACGGTCTAACTCTTTGAGGCCCAGCCTCATCCTCTTGACGAAGTCCGGATGTATGAAGTTGTTAGTGGCTCCGGAGTCCACTAGTGCTCGTTTGTCGGCCATGGCGTAACTTGCGCGCAATGAAACTGGAACATGCATAGATTGATAGCGCGTTATGAACACAGAATTACACCGTAATGCCCTTACCCAGGCCGTCGGGTTCAGGCACTTTGAAAATCCTCTCGCCCCAATAGATCCCGAACTACCAAGTCCCTGGCTTCATCGTCCAGATTTCGGACTCCGTTTATCCAGCTGGTCGCCCGTTCTTGCGGCGTATCAGTGGTGGCGCGGGCGCTGCGGCTACTGCTGCCATCATCTTCGAATTGGATCAGGGGTTCGTCTTGGACGCTCTGGACTTCCTCGATGAATGCCCCTCTTCCTTGGCGGGGTTGCCAGTTTGTATTAGGTCTTGGCTTGTGTGGTTGGCGGCAGTCGCGTTGAAAATGGCCTAATTTGCCACAGTTGAAGCATTTGACATTGCTTGCGTCTATGATCCCCTTGTTGGGTCTTCCTCCTTGTGGGGTGTACGGGGGTCGAGCATAGTCAATTTCTTCGGAACCTGCGAGTCGAGCACGAACCCTTCCGGGAGTGGTGTCCATCGCATCTGGGTGGTTTCGGAATGACTGCCATCCTTGGCGTGGCTGCTGAGGGCGATTTGGAGCATTGAAAGTTCTGAGAGAAGTGTTGCCCGGCTTACCGGGTCCCGGGGGTTTACGCCCCCCTAAACGCGTTTGCAAATGCATCCACTTGCGCTGTTGCTCGAGCGCGGCTGTTTTCCATTGAGCGTATGTGTTTGGGCTGTGGAAGTTATACACGTTTTTGTAAAGTTCCACCGGAAGTCCGCTGGTGAATTTGTCGAGGACAAGAGAGTCGTTGAAGCGGTATCCTGCTTCCCTGACTGCCTTTTCGAATTTGGCTACGTAGGAGTCGATATCCTGTCCTTCCATCCGGAAGCCCTTCTGAAGTTCTTGTTGCGCCCTTTCTTTCTCGAGTGTATCTGCGAAGGTGTTGCGAAAACCGAGTTCAATGGCTTCCCAGATCCATTTGTCGTAGGGTCCGTGCTTGGCCTTGTACGCCTTGACCCATTTGGTGGTGGACAGGACCCATTCGTTGACGTGGTCTCCTTGGATGTAGGTGAGAAAGATCAGCGCTTTTCGGTAGGGGAGTGTGAATGCAGGGTTGTCGTAGTTGGTTTCTACGAATAGTTCCCATTGCGTAAGGAATTGTTGAACTTTGGTACGATCCTCGGTGAATACGAGGGGTTCCTTGCCCATGAATTTCTCAGGCTTGGTTCCGCTTGACACGTTTGGTCCGGAGAAGAGTGGTCCTCCGGGATCTCCTCCTCCATCGTCTCCTCCTCCCCCTCTGTGTCCTCCGGACGGGGGTCCTCCGCCGCGACTAATGCGCGCGGGTTCCTGGAATGTGGTTGGTTGTTCGGTGATTGTAGTGGTCATGTCTGTAGGGATGGACTCAGCTAGTAGCCCCAACTGTGCCTCTTCTTCTTCTGCTTGTGCTTCGAGGATGCAAATTTCTTCGGGGTTGCTTCCCAGTGATGGGGAAGGTGCGGGTGTCTTCGGAGTGGGGGAGCGGACTGGTTCTTCTTCTTGTCCGTCGATGGGTCCCCACTGATCTCGGGTGGTAGTTTCGCTTTGGCGAATGTCGAGATGAAGGCCTGATCCTGCGGGTCTGACGACTTGTAATTTGCCGTGGAGTTCGTCCCACTTGATTTCTGTCCAACAGGTGTGTTCGAAGTTGAATTCTACCGGGATGAGTCCGGTTTTGCCGTCCTTGTAAGTGTAAAGAACTACGTAGCCTGGGTCTCCTTGTTCTGTATGCCAAAAGGCTCCTTTGAGGTATTGTTTAGGGACGTTGCGTTCCCCTCTTCTGTCGATGTGATACGGTCGGAATGGGATCCAAAGATCGCGGGTCGTTACTGCGGAAGCCACGTTGGAAGATCTTGGTCTTAATGTAACGTCTACCACGGACGCTTGCCTGACTTAGGCGCTGTTATGACGTGGGTTCCCGCGCGGGTAGTATCTGTGATTGTCGTGCAAGTCGGAGAATACGGCGGGATGAGGCCAATACGTGCCTGTGGAGTCTTGATACGTGTAGAGGGTTTCTTGAATAGGGACGCTGGGAGGTGGTTCGGGGACTTTGCAAATGTACCTCCACCTAGGATTGTCGACGATGTAGTAGCAGTGAGTTGGACGAGTGGTACGCGAGTTAAGATACTCAAAGACGAGATGACACGTGGTATCGGGTGGATAAGTCACGGTCGGCGAGTCTACCATTCACAAGGAAAGATGGAGACAAAGTCACGGGGATCCCCCTTGGTCACAAAGGGATATGCCGGAGCTAGCTCACTTAGGAACTCTGCAAGTTCCTAGCACAGAAGACGAGTGAAGAGTGGTATTGAAGAAGACCAAGATGGGGATCCTGGTCCGTACTACTACGAACTTAAATACAAGTAAGGGAGCTAGTTCCAGCTCCGCTCAAACTCGTAGGTAGCCAATAGCGTAAGTAGCGTATACTAATAATAGAATGCGCAGTCGTCATCGTAATTTGAATTGTGTACAACAATAGCGAGCATCAGTCAGCATGGTAATCCACATCACGTACAACAATAGAAATCATCAGTCAGCCGGAACACGAGGCGACAAGATCCGAAGTCCATGACACATTACTCCTGACATACTGAGTCATCACGGATACGTCAGAGTCCACAACCGGGCCGGGTAGTCCAAAGTCGAAACGTAACACGCACCTTACCGAGTACAGTCCACGCCACCATCACCCCTGTCGTCTACCCTCGCCCTTCACCAACGAGGAAGTCGTCCTCCTTCCCCCGCATCATCCCGAGTTCCTTCGCCATCCCCCACTCTTTATTCCGAGACCAATCAGCCCAGCTGCCTTGGAAGCAACTACGTTCCAACCAGAGCGCCCACTCCAGCGGGCGACAAACAGGGGTACGTACCCAGCTGACCAGCATCCCCGCCGGGGCCCGACGAGGGCAGGGATCCGTACGACCCAGCCGAATGCCTCGAGGCGCATCAATATTTACGTTACGCCACCCATCTCACCACTACACACTCGGAAACCCCCCCGCTTTGCGGACCCACCGGGGAAGCTATCACACTACCGAAGGCACATCCATCCCCGGTTCGAGCAGATCAAGCGGAGGAACATGTGCAGGAGGCCGAAAATCGGCCAGAGACACCTCCGCCCAGGGGGTATCAATACAACAGGGGAGTCCATTACATCCCTTTTCAGATACGAGATGCTCAAGAACGTCTTTGGCCGGCCCGTTTTACTCAACTCATCCTCACCGCCGACCCCTTCGTGCTGGCATTCCGCAACGGATGCAATCAACAGTACGGCAAACCGGTCCACGCCGTCCCCTACTATGACGAACAGTCCTCTTCCCCCACTTACACCGACGACGATCTCACGTTCCTGCTCTCCGACGCGGGATTAGTGGACTCGGTCGACCAAGCCCTCCTTCATATGAAGGACGTGACTCTCATGGCGGAGGTACACCGCTATCGCTGTATGACACTCGGATGGCGCGCCCAGCAACACCGGCTGGCCGCCAAGCAGATGAAGTTGGAGAGGATCGAGATAGAGCGCAACAGGTGTGTCGCCCGACTCCAGCGAGCTCACGCGGTCGACCGCATCGAGAACGTGCGGGCCTCGCTTCACCGAGGACCGAAGGCGACACAGGACGCCGAGGAGATAGCTCGCATCCGAGCTCTGCGGGAGGTTGGCACTAACCCCCTCGCGATCATGCGTGGTCAAGCTGGGGCTTGATCCTGAAAAGGGGGTGATGTTACGTTTCGCCTCGGACTGACCGGCCCGGGTGTGGACTCTGACGTATTCGCGATGACTTGGTACGTCAGCAGTAATGTGTCATGGACTTTGGATCATGTTGCCTCGTGTTTGGATGACTGATGCTCGCTATTGTTGTACGTGATGTCGATTACTATGCTGACTGATGACTTCTATTGTTGTACGCGATTCGGATTACGATACAGACTGCGGATTCTATTGTTAGACCACGCTACTTACGCTATTGGCTACGTGCAAGTTCGAGCGGAGCTAGAACTGGCTCTCTAACATGTATTTAAGCTCATAGTAGTACGGACCAGGATCCCCATCTTGGTCTTCTTCGAATACCACATTCTACTCGTCTTCTGTGCTAGGGACTCGCAGTGTCCCTAAGTGAGCTAGCTCCGGCATATCCCTTTGTGACCAAGGGGGATCCCCGTGACCATCGTCTCCATTTCCCCTCGTGGATGGTAGACTTGCCAGCCATAGTGTATCCGCCAAATACCATGTGCCATCTTGTCTTTGAATACCTCAACGCTCGCACCGCCCGTCCAACCCATTGCTATTACATCGTCAACAACCCTAGGTGGAGGTACATTCGTAAAGTCCCTAGTCCGCCTCCCGGAGTACCCCTTGACCTTCCCCTTTACACGTATCGCGACTCTACGGGAGCCTATCAACGACACCCTGCAGTCTTCACCGACTCCCCTGCTAACCACCGTTGGTATCCAAGAGGGAACCCACGTTATAACAGCGTCTAAGTCAGACAAACGTCTGTGGTAGACGTTACAATGTCCATATACGGGAGGATCGTGATGCGTTGTGATGATCTCCCGCTTTTCATAGAGGCCGCCGGTGACTGCGCGCCTTCCATCCTTGTACCATGTGCCTTCGATCAGTTTGAGACCATGTGGGTCTACCCATGGGCGTATCTTGTCAGTGTCCTGTGCGTATATCGGATTGACCTTTTCCATTTCTTGTACTGATATGGTGGCGTTGATTCGGAGTGGGTCTTCCGTGGTGTCTAGTGAGGTTGCTCTGACAAAGACCTCATCTGGTAGTACCATGACGTGTTCGTTGTCTCCTTCTCCTTGATCGTAATCTGGGCGTCTAGATAGCGTGTCGGCTCTTCCATTTGCCGTTCCTTTGATATGGTGAATCTCGATGTCATACTCTGAAAGTTCTAGTACTTCCCGGGCTACTCGGCGGCTTATCTTTTGCGGGGAGCGCCAGTATTGTAGGTTCATATGATCCGAGAACACTTTGATCTTGTGCGGGGATCCTGCTAGATAGTGGCGCCAGTTCCGGAGTGCTTTGACAATTGCTAGGAGTTCCAGATCATAGACATCGTAGTTCCATTCCGCGGCGCTGAGGGTGTTTGAGTAGTATGCGATGGGGTATCTTCTTTGCATTGGAGTAGTACTGCTCCTACTGCAAATCCCGATGCATCCACTTCTAGTTCAAACTGGTCTTCTAGGTTGGCGTGCGCGAGTACTGGTTCTTCTGTGACGAGGTTTTTGATTTTGTCGAAGGCTTCTTGTTCTGCGGTTGTCCATGTCCATTAGATGTCTTTGCATGTGAGTTTGTTGAGGGGTCATGCATAGGTGGCAAAATTTCGAATGAAAGTGCGGTAGAAGTTGCAGAAGCCTAGGAATGATCGCACCTGTTTGACGTTTTTTGGAGTAGGCCATTCTTTGATGCCGGAAATTTTGACGGGGTCCATGCGAGTCACCCCCTTTTCAATGATTACCCCCAGGTAATCGATGCTAGGGGCGTGGAAGATGCACTTCTCCAGTTTGAGGAAGAGGTCATTTTGTTCCAAGAGGTCCAGAATGTCGTGTACCGCGTTGATGTGTGCCTGTTCGTTAGACCGCGTAGCAATGCCAATGTCGTCCATGTATACCCTGATGATCGTTCCCTTTGTTTCATGGTACGCAATGAGGTCTTTACAGATCTCGTTCATCATTGTTTGAAAGGTCGCCGGGGAGTTTGTCAGTCCGAAGAACATTACCGTAGGTTCAAAGAGTCCGTAGCGCGTCTTGAAAGCAGCTTTTTCCTGATCTCCTTCTTTGATGCATACGTTGTTGTATCCCCAGCGAATGTCAAGCTTAGTGAATATGAATGCTCCACTGAGATCGGCTATAAGTTCGGGTATGAGTGGGAGGGGATACTGGTTGCGTATGGTCCATTTGTTGATGTTCCGATAGTCCTGTACTGGGTGTAGTTTCCCATCCTTCTTTTTAATGAAGAAGAAGGATGATGCGTACAGGGATTTAGAGGGCCTGATGTACCCCTTTGCCAGTTGTTCGTCGATCCATTCCTTCAACGCTTTGTCTTCCGCTTGGCTCATTGGGTATACTTTGCAATCGATGGTATCCGGAGTGTCTGGTTTAAACTCGATGGTGTGGTCCCATGGTTTTGAGAGGGGAAATCGGTGAGACTCTTCTTCACTGAAGATTTTGACATGTCGCTGATATTCCTCTGGGACGGCCTTCTTCTCCGTATATTGTTGCACTTCTATTGCCAATTCAGTTGATGTGGTGGCTCGTAGTTGCGTCGTCTCCAGGTCGCATTCTTGTCGTAATTGTTCCTCGATATGCTGCTTGTTAGGCATCCCGAGCAATTTCTGAACCACTAGTCGAGCGATGACGAGATCTATACGGGGTTTGGTAGGGTTGATAGTGCGGAGCACTACTGGGTACTCAGCTTCGTTAAGGGTGGTGGATGCCCATTGGATATCCGGTTGGAATGTAGCCAGCCAAGGGTATCCGAGGATGATGTCTTCTCCTCCTACGTCGGTAACGAGGAATCTCATGTCCTTCTTGATTCCTTTTGTCTCGACTTCTAGATCCACGCAGTGGGTAATTTTGCCCCCTTTGTTGTGTGTGCCGTCAATGTTCCAGATCTTCCAATGACGGTCTAACTCTTTGAGGCCTAGCCTCATTCTTTTTGCAAAGTCCGGGTGGATAAAATTGTTAGTGGCTCCAGAATCCACTAGTGCTCGTTTGTCGGCCATGGCATAACTTGCGCGCAATGAAACTGGAACATGCATAGATTGATAGCGCGTTATGAATACAGAATTACACCGTAATGCCCTCACCCAGGCCATCGGGTTCAGGCGCTTTGAAAATCCTCTCGCCCCATTAGGTCCCGAACTACCAAATCCCTGGCTTCTTCGTCAAGGTTTCGGACTCCGTTTATCCAGCTGGTCGCCCGTTCTTGTGGCGTCTCAGTGGTGGTGCGGGCGCCGCGGCTACTGCCGCCGTCATCTTCGAATTGGATCAGAGGTTCTTCATGTACGCTTTGTACCTCTTCAATGAAGGCCCCGCGCCCTTGGCATGGCTGCCAATTCGTGTTGTTGCGCGGGCAGCAGGGTTGAAGGCAATTGCATTGGAAGTGACCAGGTTTGCCGCAGTTGAAACAATTGACGTTTTTCATGTCGATGACTCCTGTAACGCTCCCACAGCGTTAGTCCGACTTGGACGTGTATAATGGCGTTCACGACTTAGCGAGTTTCGAGATATTGCAGATAAGTGCGAAGGATACCCTGATAAACGACTAAGGCAGTCCAAAGGGCCCGAAGGGTCAGGACCAAGGCCACGAATGCCTGCTGACGAGAAATGGCGAAGGCCTTAGACTCGAAGGTCAAGGACAGTGGTAGATTGAGGTACGAAGACCCAACAGTAGACGAGTACAAGTGGTATTCTGAAGAAGACCAAGATGGTGTGTCTTGGTCTTCCGGAGCCACTATTTATACATGTAAGAGGCAGCTTTAAAGCTCCTCTGTGAGTCCGACAGCCCATAGCGTAAGTAGCTCGAACCCTACTACCGCTATCCTAGTAATGAGTCATACCAGCAATCACATGCCAGTATGACGTGTGGTGACTAAGTCCATGACTAATTCCTACTTACTATCGTAGTCATAACCATATAGTAAGAGTTCACTTCCTCCTTCGTATCGTGCGTCTGTCCGTAAAGTCCCAGCCGTGACATCACCCCCTTTTCAGCCGCGGTGCCCACGACGCCGGCGAAGGCGAGGGCCCGTCATCCATCCATCCTGCACCTCCTCTATCCTTCCTAACATGTCAGCCATCTCGAGGCGGAACTTACTCCGCGCCATCTCCCCCTTGACCCCTCCGAGCACGGTGGCGAGCTGGTGGAGGCGCTGCTCCATCCTCTCAGCCTCGTACGCGTAGGCCCGATAGCGCTGGACCTCGGCCTTCAGGCTCACGTCGTGAAGCTCGTTGATGGCGCGATCGAGACGGGGGCGGTCGTGATAGCCACCGGCGAAGAGGCTCATGTCCTCCTGGGGGTACTGGTCCTTCCCCGTGGCCTTGACGTGAGGCTCGGCGTAGAGGGGCTGCGAGTAGACCTTCTCGCTATCCTCCACTAGGCCGAGCACAATGGGGTCGGAGCCCATAATGACTTGGACGTACGTGGCCTGGCGCATTTGTCCTCGTCCGTCGGTGATGGGGTAATGGACGAAGTCCTCCCCGCGGTTGTATCAGTACCCGTGGGGCGGCGGCCCCAGGGTGGCGTGTCATAGTCGGAAAAGTGGGAAAGGAGGGGGTGCGTCGGCCCGCACGCCGCCTCGGTACAAGGGACGCCCACAAGTGTCGCAGGTGTAGGGGGTTTTGGCGGGGTCGTCAGTGTCCATGGCGGTGGAAATGAGAGGGTGCTCAGCTGGGTGGTTGTCCGCTAGGCTCCCTCGGACTTGCTCAAGAATTGTCTCCTCGCCTCCTGCCGCTCTTTCTTCTCCTGCATCCACTCTCGTCGCCTCCGAAGGGCTTCTCGCCGTCACTCGGCCGCCTTCCTCAACTGCTCCCGCTGCCAGTCCTCCGCCACTCGCCTCCATCGTTGCTCCTTCCACTGCTCCCAGTTGACCATCACTTGCGTCTTGGACCTCTTGCGTGGTTCGATACTCGATTCGCACCTGGAGAGGTCCAGGTGAGGGAGGCGCAGACTCTGGGAGAGCTGCACGAAGCCGATCAATTTCGGCCGTCGTGAAGGGCACCTCGTTGATGCGTTGGCCGTCCTGGGAGAGGATCCACCAGGTGGCGGGGTTACTGGTTCCGTCGGTGTAGCTGGTGGGGATGGTTGACTGGAGTGCTTTGGTGAGTTCTTGATAGGTGATGGGGCCCGTGTTATTGGCAACGCGAGCGATGGCCTCGGTGGCAGAGGGAATAGACATTGTTGAGATAATGGAGTGGAGGAGGCCAGGATGAAGACGATGAGAGGGTGATGAGGTTTGTTGCCAGGTCTGCGCTGTTCTTAAGCGAAGCCCACGTCGGGGATTCAACGATTGATACTCAGCTATGGCCTTGTCTGCAAACACATCATCCTTATCGACCCACTGGTTCTCCGAGTCGGGGTACCCCTTCCATTTGATCAAGTATTGCAGGCGCTTTCTTCTGCTGAAGAGCCAGTGGTCTAGAATTTTCTCGACCTCGTATTCTTCTTCTCCTTCTACCAAATCGGGTTCCGGGCGCTGGAAATTTTTCCCATGCATGAGCGTTTCACGATAGGGCGTGAGAAGATCGATATGGAACACGGGGTGGATGCTCCACTGTGTGGGAAGTTCCAGTTGGTAGTTCACCGGCGATAGAACCTGCGTGATCTTGAAGGGTCCGTGTCTTCTTGCTGCCAGTTTGGGGGTTGGCTGATTAGTCCTCAGATGGTGTCCTTCCAACCATACGTAGTCTCCGAGTTGGAACTTCGGGGTAGTTCGGTGCTTGACCCACATAAGTTGTGCCTTTTTGATGAGCTCGTGGGCTTCTTTTCAGGCTTCCCTAAATTGCTCTAGCCTCGTGGTGACCTGTGGGACAGGAGAGGGCTTATCGAGCCAATCAGTGCGCGGGTCGTATCCCATGAGGAGCGAGAATGGGGACTTCCTTGTTGCCTTGTGGGGCCAGTTATTGTGAGCGAATTCTGCTATGGGCAGAAACACCGCCCAGTTGTCCTGTCGCTCATTAGTCCAGAATCGGAGGTATTGTTCCAACCATTGGTTTGTCCTTTCCGATTGTCCGTCCGTTCGGGGGTGATACGCCGTGGAGATATTCTGTTTGATTTCCAGTATTCTGCACAGTTCTCTTGTGAATTTTGACGCGAAGCGAGGGTCTCTGTCACTGATGATCTTCGACGGGAGTCCGAATCGTTTGAAGACATGGGTTGCGTAAAGTCCTGAAGCGCAGCAATGCACGCAGCTATCAGGAATGGTGTCCTCACCTTTGAGTAGGTTGAGAGACTATAGAGTGGAGAGGGTGCACAAGTGAGAAAGAGAGTGAATCTGTATTCGCCTCCCTCCCCATAGGAGGCATTATATACCCTATGGCCCCACCATATCCGGAAGCGCAAAAGTGATGAGTACAGGCATCCACAATATCGCGTTTTTACATACGCCTGACGTAAATTACCACTTTGACTTAGTCATGAGACTACTTTTCGCTCAGAGGCGAATTGCGCCCAGTATAGTACGTATCCTAACTACCGTAATAGGAAAGCATACTGGCAGTAATGTCGTAACTGCTATAGATAAGGGCCTTACGTACTTATTACGTTCCAACACTCCCCCTTGCTTAGTGCAGCTAATTAAAGCGCGTCTAAGCAAACAGCAAGATCCTCATGAGCGTTGGGGATGAGCATCAAGTGAGGGTTGCATAAGAGTCGGTGAGACTACAACTGTCTCTAACACGTCTCATTAAGTTGTGAATGATGATCATTAATGATATCTTCCAACTTGGAGTGTCATTACTATGTCCCCATCAGGGACAGGACATGTGAACTACCTTGCGGAGTTCAATAAGGCTTAGAGTCAGGTGTCTGCTAATGAAGCAACATCGCACCATGTCTAGGAGAGAAAATGGTGATTCTGTCCTGTTCTGTTCTTCACAAAGAAGAAGCAGTGGACACGGAGGACGTAGAGAAACATATGCTCCGAAGAGCAGACAAGCTTCTCTATAACTTCCTTCACGAGTCACCATCATCAGGCATGGTGTGCACAGGTGGCGAATTGCCAAACTCTAGCCCTAGTTGTTCCCTGAATTTAAGGAACTTAATGCGACCCAGATTCTTAGTAAAAAGATCGGCGGGGTTCTCAGCTCCTTCAATAAAGAATAATTCTATCTTCTTTTCACGGATCACATCACGAATGTAATGGTGACGTAAATCAATATGTTTGATCTGTTTTTCCTGAACAGGATTAGAAGATAAAAATATGGAGCCTTGATTATCTCCGCACAATGGAATCGGTCCAAGGTTTATTCCAAGCTCACTAAAGAGTGAGCGAATCCAGACCAATTGTCTGCTTGTATCACACAGCAACATATACTCTGCTTCAGTGGACGAAAGCGCGATAGATTTCTGCGCTCTAGAATTCCAGCAGAATACTCCATTTGCCATTTTTACTAAGTAGCCTGTAGTGGACTTTCTGGTGACTGGGTCAGAAGCCCAATCAGAATCTGCGTATGCTATTATACCACCATCGCTTTTGCCGTCAAAGACTAAAGCATAATTTGAAGTACCAAGTAAATAGCGGCATATGTAGAGTGCATGCTTGTAATGGTCCTCAGATGGGTTGGCAGCAAACTGCGCCATTTTTGTAACAGCATAGGCAATATCTGGTCACGTACCAATCATAATGTATAGGAGAGATCCTATCACTTGTTGGTAGGACGCTCGGAGTTCTGGGGTTGCAGTTCCCTTATTAGGGGATGGATGATACCCTTCCGGTAGTGGAGTAGGTACTGATTTGGCATTAATCAGATTAAAACGCTGCAGCACTTTCTGAAGGTAGTCCTGCTGATCTAGTAGGAGTTTACCCTTAGAGCGTAGTATGCGCATGCGTAAAAACTCTTTGGTATCACCAAGGTCTCTGCATTCCCATATTTTCATGAAGCGTCTCTTCAGGGATGCTATGTCCTTTTTACTTTTTCCAAGGAAGAGGACGTCATCGACATAAACAATGACTACGATTGTTTTGTCTTCATTCACAAACAGACCTGAGTCTGATTGAAGTCGTGTGCAGCCAAGGGTGCTCATAGACTTATCCAGCACTCTCCACCAAGCAAGTGCAGCTTGTTTAAGTCCGTAAATAGCTTTCCTAAGGCGCATGACTTTATTTTGTTGGCTAGGGTCTTTAAACCCTTCAGGTTGTTCCATGTAGAGTTCCTCGTCAAGGTCTCCATACAGGAAGGCAGTTTTGACGTCATGTCCAGAGATGTGCCAATCCTTCAGCGCTGTAAGCGCGAGCATCATCCGGACAGTCTCAAACCGTACCACTGGCGAGAATATTTCGTCATAATCTATGCCTTCAACCTGAGAAAAGCCTTTGGCAACTAGCCTGGCTTTTTTACGGCCATCTGACTTTAAGTCAAATACCCATCTATTCTTGATTACCCTTCTGCCTTTCGGCGGGTTAACAAGATCATAGACTTTGCGTTTGCGAAGAGAAGCAAGCTCTTCTTGGCACGCATTACGCCACTCCTCCTGGGATTCACTTGGCATTTTAAGAATGTCCCAATAGGTCCATTCGCGAATATTAGAGGTATCAGGTGACTCTAGATCCACTGGTGAGACTGCTTTGGCGAGCAGAAGATCTAGAAATCTGACTCCCCCTTCCTGAGCTAGGCGGATCAGCAATTGCTGATCTACTTCGTCTGAATCCTGCGGAGTATCACTCTGTACACTGGAAGAATCAGAAGCGGCTTGTTCAGGATCATCACCTGAGACCGTCTGATCTTGACGTGGACGCTGCTGGGAGCTACCCTGCTGCGGCTGTGTCATTTGTCGCCATGTGCGAATCCGCGCAATGTCTCGAATAATCGTAGTAGGGGGCCTATCCCCATAGACATTATCAGGACGAGTAACTAATTTCCTTGTACACCCCGATCGCCTAGGTTCACTAGGACCAGGTACTGGGTCAGGGGGTAAAGGCGGAGGTAGCTGCGATCCAATCCCTCTAGTATGAGTACTAGGAGGGGGTCCAGCGGCCGGCTGGGGAGCGCTTCTCCCTTTAGGAATAGGAGGCTCAGGTGGTGGGTCATCATCATCACCAGGAGTGGTATGGTCTTTAGACAGCTCATGGGGAACTGTATCATCATCTAACTGAGTTACACCACAGGGCTCGCGTCTAGGATTGTCTTTAGGACACCTAGGAAATAGAGCTTCATCAAAGAGTGCCTTGTCTGAATAGAACAAGGTGTTCGGTGTGCGCATGAAGACATCAGCCTTCATTCCAGGTCCTCTACCAAGGTAGATCATAAGCTCGCTTTTAGGGGAAAGTTTATTCACGCAGCGAGCTTCTGGAATGTGTACATAGGCACCACAACCGAATACTCTAAGATGCGATATATCAGGGACTTCATTGTGTAATAGTTTGTAAGGAGTCTGCCATTGAAGGCGACTTATGGGGGTTCTATTATAACAATGTGCAGCGTGTTGGACTGCAAATTCCCACCAGCTCTGTGGTAAACAAGCATCAAGGCGCATGGCCTGAGCTTTGTCCATTATTGTGCGCATAAAGCGCTCAGCGCGCCCATTCTGCTGTGGCGTATGTGGCGCAGACTGTAGCACTGTTATGCCGGCATCCTTAAGCTGCTTTAGGAAAGCATCCGATTTGTATTCACCGCCGGCATCGGACATCCATTCTTTTATGGTAGTGTTAAATTGATTTTTAATTAACGCAAGCCACTGCTTTAAAGCAGTAATAGCAGAGGCTTTGTCCCGTAAAAGAGTGATCCATGCAAATGAAGTATAATCGTCAAAGAAGACAATAAAATACTTATATTTGTGGTATGATGGTATAGGGAAGCTTTTCAAATCAGAATGAATTCGATTGAAAGAGGCTTTAGCCCTTGTAACAGACGGAGGATGTGAGGCAGCAGGCATTTTGCCTTGCGCGCACCCAGGACATATTACATTAGAGGTGGGAATAGTTATCCCTTCTGGAAAGCCCTTAGTGTTTTCCTTAGCTCGTCTTAGAACCTCTTTAGATGGGTGACCAAGGCGACGATGCATAAGGTCATAGTCTACATTAGATAATGCAGACTGGTTCGCAATAAGCGACTCAGTTAGAGTGGATATAGAGGCATCTAGCCAATATAACGATTGTCCGTGAAGAAGGGGTTTACATTGGACAATTGTTTTCTTTTTACGTAGCAAGTTAATATGCTGCGAATTCCCCAAAACGCGCAAACCTTGCTGTAAGAAGACTCCCATAGATAGAAGACATGTGCTCATTCTCGGAATGTACAGAACCGGGTATACCCGTGTGATCACGAGTTTGTCTGCGATGTAATGCTCAAGCAAGACAGTTCCGGTCCCTTCAACATATAGAGTATGAGCAGCAGTCTTTACAGGAATCTTATCAGACTGAGCAGTTGGCTTATAGTCGATGAAATCACTAAGTTGATTAGTGAAGTGCGCTGATGCTCCCGAGTCAAGAAGCCACATGTTTTTAGTACGCTCTAAACACTTAGCGCATTGACTGAAGTACTCATTGTGCTCACACTCAAAAGAATCGAGGAGAGCGCTACTAGAATTGTACATTTTGAGTGACTTCGGTGCTACTACATGCGATTCTCGTAGATATACGATACTATTACAGATGCCAACCCTTGGTCTTCTTAGGGGCGGGACTAATTCTGTAATGTTATCAGCACGTGGTGCGCAAAGTGAAGAAAAGACGTACTCTTCATCACATGATCCCCAATCGAGGATCTCAGTATCCGGGCCAGTCAAGAAGGACTCCGGAGTCAAGGAGCGGCCTAGAGAGGCCGAAGGAGAGACAAGGGCATCGAAATAAGGATGTGTTTCTCTGCCGTTATCTCGAAGGTACTGTTGGTTGCTACGCCAGATAGATTCGATTTGTTCGTTAGAACGAGATCGAGGGAAGTGGCCTTCGCCGGTAGTAGCCCACCTGACTGTCACTTCGACAATGGAAGCAGGGTTGATGTAAGGAGGCGTGGGGGCACGATTTTCTGTATCAGAACCCCCATTGCTTACAGTCAGATCCGACAAGTCAATTTGGAGAGCATTAGAATGCTCACCAAAGATCTCGGTGTCATCAAGTCCATCGGTGTTCATTATCGGTTGAGCGCTGCCCGAAGGCTGCCACGTCATATCGATATCGAAATCGGAGTCGTACTCCTCTTCCATGAATGTCTCGAGACGAGGTTTCATGAGGACATCAATATCAGCAAAGCGCTGCTCAAGCGTCTTTACGGTCTGGACTGTAGCAGGTACATCCAGCCGTTCAGCGAGCGTCAATGCCTTATTGACCGAAGGGAAGAAGCCCGAAGTCCTCTGAGGAGAGGATGATTCGACTTCTGTCCTCGTGGTGACACCAGATGACCCAATATGAGTCACCTTGTGAGAAGTAGGGGGTGGTAATGCGGCGACAGAAGCAATATGCGAGTGCTGTGGAGCACGTGCAGGTGCCTTGCCCTTCCCTTTGGCCTTGCCTCTTCCAGAACCTCGTCCTCCACGCTGCCTATTAGGCTGCTGCTGGGTGGATGGGCCGGGGGCGCTAGGCTGCTGCGACGAAGAACCCTGCTTCGAGAAGCGAGGGTCTGTGCGCTTCCGCTTAACGGCAGAGAGCTTCTGCGCGTTATGAGCGGCCTTATGCTGTCCGCGATTAGTTTCAGTCTCATATTGGCTCTCAACACAAGCCGATACAGTAGTGAGCTGAAGATCTGCCAAGGCAAGATTATTGCACATGACAGGAATGAGGTGCTCCCATTTCTGGGGTAAAGCGGACATTGCAATGAGGGCTTGCAGCTGTGGGCAGATAGCAAGGGTAGTGGCGTTAGCACCAGTACCAACAGTTACTGCTCCAAGACGAGCAAAAGCGGCAGCCATCTTCTCAAACTGAGGAGCGGGATGTTGATTTGTGTTGAAACGGATAGAGATGGCTTCTTTGAAGTCCTTGTAGATGTGGGGCATAGAGACCGCACCGTACCGGTCCTTCACAGAGTCCCAGAGTGCCTGAGAAGTCGCTCCAGAAACTGCCTGCTGAATGGCAGGTGAAAGGCGTAGGGTAAGATTACCCCTTGCCATCTCATCACATTTCATCCAAGCCACTCTATCAGCAGCATCAGCAGCGGGAGGTTGAGGGATGGTGCCAGCAATGTAGCCCCAGAGCCCTTGCGACATGAAAAAGGCGGTCATTTGCGTAGACCAGGAGGCCCAATTAGAGCCATCGAAAACAGGGACAAGTGTAGTGAGTTGGGACGACATGGTAGTAGAGATCTGTTGGCTTTAAGGACGTCAGCATTGTCTTACAATACTGAGCGAGATGAAAAGCCAATATTAGTCCCATACATGACCCGAAGGTCAATACTATAACGTTGTACCGGTCTTTGCAGTCTGCCAGATAGCCGCTCTAGCCAATATAGAACTACTCGACATCACCCCAAGGTTATCATGTGCAGTGCCTCAAACTTAATTGAGGTTGTTCACATGGCCTTGTTTAGGTAGGTGAGCGGTCTGGTCTGTGTACTCCTCTAGAGTACAATATTGGGTTGCTAGTAGCCAGGGAGCCTCCTTAAGGTCTAGTGCCCTCCAACCACACGAGTCCCCTCTTTTCAAAGGTGACGCCGTGGTGGGCGGTGACCAAGGTGCAGCTCTATCAAAGAGTGCAATGGCAAACCCTGTAGCAGGGCCCATAACCTGAAGCGCAGCAATGCACGCAGCTATCAGGAATGGTGTCCTCACCTTTGAGTAGGTTGAGAGACTATAGAGTGGAGAGGGTGCACAAGTGAGAAAGAGAGTGAATCTGTATTCGCCTCCCTCCCCATAGGAGGCATTATATACCCTATGGCCCCACCATATCCAGAAGCGCAAAAGTGATGAGTACAGGCGTCCACAATATTGCGTTTTTACATACGCCTGACGTAAATTACCACTTTGACTTAGTCATGAGACTACTTTTCGCTCAGAGGCGAATTGCGCCCAGTATAGTACGTATCCTAACTACCGTAATAGGAAAGCATACTGGCAGTAATGTCGTAACTGCTATAGATAAGGGCCTTACGTACTTATTACGTTCCAACAAGTCCCGCGGTTTCTTTAGCTGAGATCTCTTCGTTGCAAGGTATGAATATGGACGCCTTGGTGCAGTCGTGATCCGTTACAGTGAGGATGGAGTCGTAACCTTGTGACGTCGGGAGTTTAGTGATGAAGTCAAGGGCTATAGTCTCGAATGGTAACGCATCTTCCTTGGGGGTTATGGGCATTAATGCAGCCCTTGTTGGACGTGTGTTGACTTTGTGTCTTTGACATTCGGCGCATCCTTGAACATAGTTCTTTACGTCTAGTCTTAATTCCGGCCACCAGTATCGTCGTTCCACCAGTCGTATGGTCCTTGCGATTCCAGGATGTCCGTGTACCGGTGGGTCGTGATGGGCGGATATGAGCTCTCATTTTTCGTCCAATGACCCCGTAATGACGTACTTCCCTTGTCGATACCACGCCCCGTCTATGTGCTTTAGTTGGTGTGGGTCTACCCAGTAGCGGAGGGTGATTTCGGTCTGCGGTGGTTGTTGGGGGGTTTGTACGGTTGTAACCCTTGCGAATACGTCTTCTGGTAGAACTACGACGTTTTCATTATCTCGCTCTCCTTGGTTGTAGTCTGATCTTCACGATAGCGCATCAGCTCGGCTGTTCTTCTTTCCTGGGATATGATGAATCTCGAAATTGTATTCCATTAGTTTGAGTACTTCCCGGGCTACTCTTCAACTTATTTTCTGCGGAAGCTTCCAGTACTGGAGGTTCATGTGATCCGAGTAGATTTTGATTTTGTGCAGGGATCCGGCTAGTAACGGTCTCCAGTGTCTAAGTGCCTTGACAATGGCGAGGAGTTCCAGGTCGTAGATGTTGTAGTTTCTCTCGGCTTCGTTCAGTGTGGCTGAGTAGTATCCGAGAGGGTGCTTTTTGCCGTCTTCCTTCTTCTGGAGTAGCACTGCTCCAGTCGCGAATCCCGACGCGTCCACTTCCAGCTCGAATGGGTCGTCTAGTTTTGGGTGGGTTAGTACTGGTTCTTCTGTTACTAGGGTCTTAAGTTTCTCAAAGGCCTCATTTTCTTCGTCCGTCCATCTCCATTCTGTGTCCTTCCTCGTGAGTTTATTGAGGGGTTTGGCATGTGTGGCGAAGCCGCGAATGAAGAGTCGGTAAAAATTACAGAAGCCTAGGAATGAACATATGTCGCGGACTTTTGTTGGTGTGGGCCAGTCTTTGATGCCGGAAATTTTTACCGGGTCCATACGTGTTACCCCCTTTTCAAGGATTACCCCCAGGTAATCCATTCGCGGCTTGTTGAAGAGGCATTTTTCGAGTTTGAAGTAGAGGTCGTGGTCCATTGCAACCTGTAGTACGTCGCTGACAGCTTCTTCATGTTCTTTTTGTCCCACCGGGTCCCTTGTAGCTATACCGATGTCGTCCATGTAAACTCGTATAATGGTACCTTTTTGTTCGTGTTTCGCGATGGTGTCTCGGTATATGGTGTTCATCATAGTTTGGAAGGTTGCCGGTGAGTTAGTGAGTCCGAAGTACATGACGGTGGGTTCGAAGAGTCCGTACCGAGTCTTGAACACTGCTTTGTGTTCGTCTCCTTCCCTTATTCTTACGTTGTTGTATCCCCATCAGATGTCCAGTTTGGTGTAGGTGTGTGCTTGACTGAGATCCGTGATGAGGTCAGATATAAGAGGGAGGGGATATTGATTGCGGATGGTGACCGCGTTGATCTTCCTGTAGTCCTGTACTGGCCGTAATTTTCCGTCTTTCTTCTTGATGAAGAAAAAGGATGATGCATAAGGGGATTTGGAGGGTCGTATGTACCCCTTCTTCAGCTGTTCGTCTAGGAACTCCTTGAGCTTGCCGTCTTCTTCCTGTGTCATGGGATAGACCTTGCAGTCGATTGCTGGTGGTGTGTCTTCTTTAAACTTGATTGCATGATCCCAGGGTCGGGAAGGAGGAAATCGGTTGGATGCTTCTTCGCTGAACAGTTTCGTGAACTGCTCATAAGTTTGGGGAAGTTCTACTCTGTCCTGGAATTGCTTAGCTTCGATAGCCAGTTCCGTCGCAGTGGTCCGTAGGTGATTGTCTTCCTCTAGTTCTTCGACAATGTCCTCCTTTTCTTTTTCCATAATCGTAGTTCCTATGACGTGGTGTTCCTGACTGGGGTTGATTGATCGGATTACTATCGGCAGCATTTTCTCGTGTATGGTGGCGTATCTCCAGTTGATCGTGGGTTCGTATGCGGCCAGCCAGGGGTATCCTAACACTAGGTCTTCGTTACCTAGGTCGGTGACTAGAAAGCGCATTTTTTGTCATTGTTGGTTAGTTTGGACGTCGAGGTCTATGAAGTGAGTGATACTGCCCGCTTTGTTCTCCGTATTATCTATGTTCCATATTTTCCTCGGGTGTTCTAATGTTTGTAATCCGAGACCCATTCTTTTGGCGAACGAGGGACGTATGAAATTGTCCGTTGCTCCCGAGTCTACTAGTGTTTTAATGTCGGCCATAGCGTAATTCGTGCGGATCGAGACTGGAATTCGAAGAGATCGATAGCGAGTCATGATTACAGAATTACAATTGACTGCCCTCACCCAGGCCGATGGGTTCAGGCGTTCTGAAAACCCTCCTTCCCCCACATTTCTTGGAGAATGAGGTCTTTTACATCGTCCGTTTCTCCTGCCACTCCTGCCAACCAATCTTTTGCCCTTTGCTGTGGAGGTGCTGTGTTGGTCGCTCGGACTTGCGTTGGGGTTTCTTCTTGTGTATAGTAGTCGGTTTCAGTCATCCGACTAGTGGTTGCTCATCTGCGCGGTTGTGGACAGTTTCGTGAGAAGTGTCCGGTCTGGTTGCAGTTATAGCAGACGACTGTCCTTATGTCTCGGGGTGGAGGTCCTCCTCCCCTTCCATATCCTCCTCGTTGTGGCCTTGGGATGAAGGGTCTGTTTGCGTCTCCCACCTCTGCTACTCTTGCACGTGTCCTATTGGCCGACGTATCCATTGCGTTTGGGTCAAATCTGGACAGTGGTGGTCCTCGTGGCGGGCCCCAGTTGGGGGCTTGTGGCCTCCAGCGGGGTTGTGCGGATGAAGGGGGAGTTTTGTTTTTGAAGTTATCGAGACGTGCCTTCATGTGAATATACTGTTTTTGTCGGCGTAATGCGCATCTTTTCCAGTCTTCGAAGGTGTGAGGCTCGTCTAGTTCGTATACCTTCATGAATAGAGCTCGTGGTAGTCCCGCCGTGAATCGATCAATCGTTTGTCGGTCGTTCAGGTTGTAATGAGCTTTCCTTGCCAGGCGTTCGAACTGAACCACGTACGCATCAATATCTTCTCCTGTCATTTTAATTCCCTTTTGAAGTTGGGCTTGAGCTTGTTCCTCTTCCAGGATATTGGAGAATCGCTTGGCGAATTCGGTGGCGATGTGGTTCCACAGGGTTTGGGAGTATTGACTTACTCCTCTTCGCACTTCTCGGTTCAGCCATTCGAGCATGGTTAACGTCCATTCGCTGACGTTGACTCCTTTGACGTATCCTAGAAATAGGAGCGATCTTCGGTATTCATTTTGCATGATGGGGGTGTCCAGATTCATTCCCCAATATACGTGCCATTGTGTCAGGAAGGCTTCGTATTTAGTACGGTCTCTGTCATATACTGTCGGAGGTTCACCTGACAGTCTGTCTGATCCGTGTCCTCCGCCTCCTCCTATTCCGGGAGGGGGTCCTCTTTCTGGTGGTCCTTCTCCGCCTGGTGGTCGTCCTCCTCCTGGGAATCCTCCACCGGTGGGCCCTTGTCCTGGAAATCCCCCAGGAAGTCCTCCTGGCGGTGGTGGCGGTCCTGTTGGTGGGTCTGGTTGATCTGGGCCTATTGCTCTGAACAGTGCCGCGTCGTCTGCCGTCATTCTGTGACCCGTAGAGGGATTGATGGGATTGAGGATTGCTTCTGCTTCTTCTCTAATGCGTTGTACTTCTTCTATGGCTTGGACTTCTGTGACGGTAGCCATGGGACTTCTGATGTGAATTTCTTCTGGGACCGTGATGTGTAAGGACTCAGCTATGTGTGCTAGTAGGCTCGAGTCGTCTCCTGTTCCCGGTCTTATCTCGCTTTCCGTTGCGGTGTGTTCTTCTGCTGGTTCTTCGTGGCTTGACTCCGAAGGTGCTTGTTCCCTCAGTTGTTCTTCTTCGTTTTCGCTTTCGCTACTACTATCTCCGTCGAGTGATCCCCAGTCGTCTCCGTGAAGTTCTCTTGAATCAATGTCGCACCGGTAGTGTCTTCCTGTTGGTCTGACGACGTCCCACCTATTGTCTATTGGGTTCCACGTAATCTCCGTCCAGCAGAAGTTAGAGTAGTTGAACTCAACTGGTCGGTACCTGATAGCTTCTCCTGGGAAGTCGACGAAGTATCCAGTGTCTCCTCTGTATTCTCTCCACCTAGCAGCACCTAGGAATCGTCGTGGTACTGATCTTTCTCCTCTTGTCTAGAGGGTATAGGTTCTGAAGTTTCTCCACTGATCTCTTGTGGTGAACACCATGGTTGGGGGATCTTGGTCTTAATGTAACGCTACCACGGCGTTAGTCCGACTTGGATGCGTATAATGGCGTTCACGACTTAGCGAGTTTCAAGATATCGCAGATAAGTGCGAAGGATACCCTGATAAACGACTAAGGCGGTCCAAAGGGCCCGAAGGGTCAGGACCAGGGCCACGAATGCCTGCTGACGAGAAATGGCGAAGGCCTTAGACTCGAAGGTCAAGGACAGTGGTAGATCGAGGTACGAAGACCTGACAGTAGACGAGTACAAGTGGTATTCTGAAGAAGACCAAGATGGCGTGTCTTGGTCTTCCGGGGCCACTATTTATACATGTAAGAGGCAGCTTTAAAGCTCCTCTGTGAGTCCGACAGCCCATAGCGTAAGTAGCTCGAACCCTACTACCGCTATCCTAGTAATGAGTCATACCAGCAATCACATGCCAGTACGACGTGTGGTGACTAAGTCCATGACTAATTCCTACTTACTATTGTAGTCATAACCGTATAGTAAGAGTTCACTTCCTCCTTCGTATCGTGCGTCTGTCTGTAAAGTCCCAGCCGTGACAACTCCTCTGTTCGAAGGACGCCCTCCCTGTTGGGTATAAGGCGGTTTGGTGTAATCGATTTCTTCAGATCCTGCGAGGCGGGCGCGGACTCTTCCGGGGGTGGTGTCCATTGCGTCCGGATGGTTCCGGAACGCTTGCCATCCCTGGCGGGGCTGCTGAGGGCGATTTGGAGTGTTGAAAGTCCTGAGAGAAGTGTTGCCCGGCTTATCGGGTCCTGGGGGTTTACGCCCCCCTAAATGCATTTGCAGATGCATCCATTTACGCTGCTGTTCTAAGACGGCCACTTTCCATTGGGCATAGGTGTTAGGGCTGTGGAAGTTATAGGCGTTCTTGTAAAGTTCTACTGGGAGCCCGCTGGTGAATTTGTCGAGGACTAGAGAATCATCGAAGCGGTATCCTGCTTCTCGCACCGCTTTTTCAAATTTGGCGATGTAGGAATCGATGTCTTGCCCTTCCATTCTGAATCCCTTCTGGAGATCTTGTTGAGCGCGTTCTCTTTCAAGGGTGTCGGCGAAGGTGTTGTGGAAGCCTAATTCAATGGCTTCCCAGATCCACTTGTCGTATGGTCTGTGCTTGGCTTTGTACGCCTTGACCCATTTGGTGGTGGACAGGACCCACTCATTGACGTGGTCCCCCTGGATGTAGGTGAGAAAGATCAGTGCTTTGCGGTAGGGGAGGGTGAACGCAGGGTTGTCGTAGTTGGTTTCAACAAATAGCTCCCATTGGGTGAGGAATTGCTGGACTCTGGTGCGGTCTCCGGTAAATACCAGGGGTTCCTTACCCATGAACTTCTCGGGTTTGGTTCCAGCTGATACGTTTGGTCCCGTGAAGAGGGGTCCTCCAGGGTCTCCTCCTCCGTTGTGTCCTCCTGGCGGGGGCCCTTCTCCGCGACTGATGCGCGCAGGTTCCTGGAAAGTGGTGGGTTGCTTGGTGATGGTGGTCGTCATGTCTGTGGGAATAGACTCAGCTATTAATCTCAACTGTAATTCTTCTTCTTCTGCTTGGGCTTCGAGGATGCGAATTTCCTCGGGGTTGCTTGCGAGTGATGGGGAAGGTGCGGGTGTCTTGGGTGTGGGCGATTGAACGGGTTCTTCTTCCTGTCCGTCAAGTGGACCCCACTGATCTCTTGTGGTTACTTCGCTTTGTAGGATATCAAGGTGGAGGCTTGAGCCTGCGGGTCGAACGACTTGTAGTTTGTAGTGGAGTGCGTCCCACTTGAGTTCAGTCCAACAGGTGTGTTCGAAATTGAATTCTACAGGGATGAGTCCTGTAGTACCGTCTTTGTAAGTATAGGAGACGACGTAGCCTGGGTCTCCTTGTTCAGTCTGCCAAAATGCTCCTTTGAGATATTGCTTGGGGACGTTGCGTTCCCCTCTTCTGTCAATGTGATACAGTCGGAATGGGATCCAAAGATCTCGGGTT
The DNA here is from genome assembly GCA_021527035.1 of Lactarius vividus. NCBI lineage: Eukaryota > Fungi > Basidiomycota > Agaricomycetes > Russulales > Russulaceae > Lactarius > Lactarius vividus. Next base: position 19,458 of record JAKELG010000304.1, on the reverse strand, counting down.
GTTACTGCTGTGGAAGCCACGTTGAAGGATCTTGGTCTTAATGTAACGTCTACCACGGACGTTAGCCTGACTTAGGCGTCGGTATAACGTGGGTTCCCTTCTGGTCGAAAGCGGTGGTTGTTGGGAGAGTCAGGGAATACCGCAGGATGACGCTGATATGCTCCAAGGTGGTCGCGATAAGTATACAGGGGGAGGTCGAGTGGGACATTTGGGGGAACTGCTGTGTTACGTTTCGCCTCGGACTGCCTGGCCCGGTTGTGGACTCTGACGCATTCGTGATGACTCGGTGTGTCAGGAGTAATATGTCATGGACTTCGGATCATGTTGCCTCGTGTTTGGATGACTGATGCTCGTTATTGTTGTACGTGATGGTGATTAGGCTTGCTGACTGATGCCCTACGGTTGTACGTGTTACGGATTACGACGACGACTGCGCATTCTATTATTAGAGTACGCTACTTACGCTATTGGCTACTTACGAGTTCAAGCGGAGCTGGAACTAGTTCCCTTACTTGTATTTAAGTTCGTAGTACGACAGACCAGGATCCCCATCTTGGTCTTCTTCCAATACCACTACCTCTGCTCGTCTTCAGTGCTAAGGACTCGAAGGAGTTCTTACGTGTACTAGCTCCGGCATATCCCTTAGACCAAGAAGGGATCCCCGTGACCTTATCTCCATCTTCCGTCGTGAATGGTAGATCAGCCGACCGTAACTTACCCGCCTGGTACCACGTGTCACCTCGTCTTTGAATACCTCAACTCTCGCACCGCCCGCCCAACTCATTGCTACTACATCGTCGACAACCTCAACTGGGAGTACATTCGCAAAGTCCCTAGCCCTCCCCCAAACGTTCCCATAGAAGAGACGTTGTACACCTATCGGGATTCTACAGGCACGTATTGGCCCCATCCCGCAGTCTTTCCCGAGCACTCGGACAATCACAGATTCCATCCCCGAGGGAACCCACGTCACAACAGTGCCTAAGTCAGGCAAGCATCCGTGGTAGACGTTACATTAAGACCAAGATCCTTCAACGTGGCTTCCGCAGTAACAACCCGCGACCTTTGGATTCCATTCCGACCCTATCACATCGACAGAAGAGGGGAACGCAACGTCCCCAAACAATATCTCAAGGAAGCCTTTTGGCAGACAGAACAAGGAGACCCAGGCTACGTAGTCCTTTACACCTACAAGGACGGCAAAACCGGACTTATCCCGGTAGAATTTAACTTCGAACACACCTGTTGGACAGAACTCAAGTGGGACGCTCTCCACTACAAGCTACAAGTTGTCCGACCCGCAGGATCGAGCCTCAAACTCGACATACTACAAAGCAAAGTCACCACCAGAGACCAGTGGGGCCCCATAGACGGACAAGAGGAAGAACCAGTTCGATCCCCCACTCCAAAGACCCCAGCCCCATCCCCATCGTTGGGAAGCAACCCAGAGGAGATTCGCATCCTAGAAGCTCAAGCCGAAGAAGAAGAAACACAACTAGGGTTACTAGCTGAGTCCATCCCCACAGATATGACCACTACCGTCACCGAACAACCCACTACGTTCCAGGAACCCACGCGCATAAGTCGCGGAGAAGGTCCGCCACCAGGAGGACATGGAGGCGGAGAAGGAGGAGACGGAGGAGGAGGAGATCCCGGAGGACCCTTGTTCACCGGACCAAACGTCTCTAGCGGAACTAAACCCGAGAAATTCATGGGTAAAGAACCGCTCGTTTTCACGGGCGATCGCACCAAAGTCCAACAGTTCCTTACTCAATGGGAACTATTCGTGGAAACCAACTACAACAACCCTGCGTTCACTCTCCCCTACCGCAAAGCACTAATCTTCCTCACCTATATTCAGGGGGAACATGTCAACGAATGGGTCCTATCCACTACCAAATGGGTCAAAGCGTACAAAGCCAAACACGGCCCGTACGACAAATGGATCTGGGAGGCCATCGAGCTTGGCTTCCGCAACACGTTCGCCGACACACTCGAAAGGGAACGCGCCCAACAAGAGCTACAGAAGGGATTCCGCATGGAAGGACAAGATATCGACTCATATGTAGCCAAATTCGAAAAAGCAGTGAGGGAAGCCGGATATCGATTCGACGACTCCCTCGTATTGGACAAATTCACGAGCGGACTTCCAGTAGAGCTCTACAAAAACGCCTACAACTTCCACAGTCCAAACACGTACGCCCAATGGAAGGTAGCAGCACTGGAACAACAGCGCAAATGGATGCACCTACAAACGCGTTTGGGGGGACGTAAACCCCCGGGACCCGGTAAGCCTGGCAATACCTCTCTCAGGACATTCAACGCTCCAAATCGTCCTCAGCAACCCCGTCAAGGATGGCAGGCGTTCAGAAATCACCCCGACGCCATGGACACCACACCGGGAAGAGTCCGCGCTCGTCTGGCAGGATCGGAAGAGATCGATTACACCAAACCACCCTACACCCAACAAGGGGGACGACCCAACCAAGGAATCATCGACAAAAAGAACCTCCTCTGCTACAACTGTGGCAAAGCAGGCCATTTCCAAAGAGACTGCCGCCAACCGCGTCGTCCGCGCACCAACGCGAACTGGCAACCTCGCCAGGGACGTGGAGCCTTCATCGAAGAAGTTCAAAGCGTCACGGAAGAACCCCTTATCCAATTCGAGGACGATAACGGCAGTAGCCGAGGCGCCCGCGCCACCACTGATACGCCGCAAGAACGGGCGACCAGTTGGATAAACGGAGTACGAAACCTCGACGATGAAGCCAGGGACCTGGTAGTCAGGGATCTATTGGGGCGAGAGGATTTTCAAAGCGCCTGAACCCAACGGCCTGGGTGAGGGCATTATGGTGTAATTCTGTGTTCATAACGCGCTATCAATCTATGCATGTTCCAGTTTCATTGCGCGCAAGTTACGCCATGGCCGACAAACGAGCACTAGTGGACTCCGGAGCCACTAACAACTTCATACACCCGGACTTCGTCAAAAGAATGAGGCTAGGCCTCAAAGAACTCGACCGTCATCGAAAGATCTGGAATATCGACGGCACGCACAACAAAGGGGGCAAGATTACCCACTGCGTGGATCTAGAAGTGCAAACCAAAGGCGTTGTCAAAGAAATGCGATTCCTAGTGACCGATGTAGGAGGAGAAGACATAATACTGGGATATCCATGGTTGGCAACCTTCCAACCCGACATCCAATGGGTGATGGCTACGCTTAATGAAGCTGAGTATCCAGTCGTCCTCCGCACCATCAACCCTACAAAACCACGAATAGACCCGGTCATAGCACGACTCGTACTCGAGAAACTACTACTCCCCAATAAACAAAAAATCGAAGAACAGCTACGACGGGAATGCGACCTTGAAGATACGCGTCTACGCGCAACAATGTCGACCGAAATGGCTATAGAAGCCCAGCAGTATACGGAGAAGAAAGCGGTCCCGGAAGAGTACCAACGACACGTCAAGATCTTTAGCGAAGAAGAATCGAATCGGTTCCCGCTGTCAAAACCCTGGGATCACGCAATCGACTTCAAACCAAACGCACCAGACACAATCGACTGTAAGATCTACCCAATGAGTCAAACAGAAGACAAAGCACTCAAAGAATGGATCGACGAACAACTGGCCAAAGGGTACATCAGACCCTCTAAATCCCCGTACACATCATCCTTCTTCTTCATCAAAAAGAAGGACGGAAAGCTACGCCCCGTACAGGACTACCGGAATATCAACAACTGGACCATACGCAATCAATACCCCCTCCCGCTCATCCCGGAACTCATCGCAGACCTAAGCGGAGCGTTCATATTCACCAAATTGGACATTCGCTGGGGCTACAACAACATAAGGATCAAAGAAGGAGACCAGGAAAAGGCTGCGTTCAAAACAAAATACGGACTTTTCGAACCAACGGTAATGTTCTTCGGGCTAACCAATTCTCCGGCGACCTTCCAAACTATGATGAACGAAATCTGCAAGGACCTTATCGCGTATCACGAAACAAAAGGCATGATCATCAGAGTATACATGGACGACATAGGCATAGCAACCCGATCCACGGAACAAGCACACATCGACGCGGTACACGATATCCTGGACTTACTAGAAGAAAACGATCTATTCCTCAAACCGGAAAAATGCATCTTTCACGCACCAAGCATCGATTACCTGGGGGTAATCATTGAAAAGGGGGTGACACGCATGGACCCCGTCAAAATTTCCGGCATCAAAGACTGGCCGAACCCCAAAAACGTTAAACAGGTGCGATCGTTCCTAGGCTTCTGCAACTTTTACCGCGCTTTCATCCGGAATTTTGCCACGCACGCCCGCCCCCTCAACAAACTCACGCGAAAAGACACGGAATGGACATGGACGACTACGGAACAAGAAGCGTTCGACAAAATCAAGAAGCTCGTCACGGAAGAACCAGTTCTCGCACACGCCAAACTAGAAGATCAATTCGAACTAGAAGTAGATGTAACGTCTACCACGGACGTTTGCCTGACTTAGGCGCTGTTGTGATGTGGGTTCCCTCGGGGATGAAACCTGTGATTGTCCGAGTGCTCGGGAAAGACTGCGGGGTGAGGCCAATACGTGCCTGTAGAGTCCCGATATGTATAGAGCGTCTCCTCTACGGGGATACCTGGAGGGGGACTAGGGACCTTGCGAATATATTCCCAGTCGAGGTTGTCGACGATGTAGTAGCAATGGGTTGGACGTGCGGTGCGGGAGTTGAGATATTCGAAGACGAGATGACACGTGGTACCAGGTGGGATAAGTCACGGTCGGCTGATCTACCATTCACGAAGGAAGATGGAGATAGAGTCACTGGGGATCCCTCTTGGTCTCGAAGGGATATGCCGGAGCTAGTTCACTTAGGGACGCTGCGAGTCCCTAGCACAGAAGACGAGTGAAGAGTGGTATTCGAAGAAGACCAAGATGGGGATCCTGGTCCTGTACTACTACTGAGCTTAAATACAAGTAAGGGAGCTAGTTTCAAGCTCCGCTCGAACTCGTAAGTAGCCAATAGCGTAAGTAGCGTATCCTAATAATAGAATGCGCAGTCATCGTCGTAATCCACAACACGTACAACAATAGAGTCATCAGTCAGCAGGCCTAATCACGATCACGTACGACAATAGAACTCATCAGTCATCCGAGACACGAGGCAGTAATGATCCGAAGTCCATGACACATTACATCTGACATACCGAGTCATCGCGAATACGTCAGAGTCCACGACCGGGCCGGGCAGTCCGAGAACGAAACGTAACATCACCCCCTTTTCAGCGTCAAGCCCCAGCTTGACCACGCATGACGGCAAGGGGATTGGTGCCCTACGGCAGCGCAACGCCCTGATGCGGGATATCTCCTCCGCGTCTTGCTCCGCCTTGGGTCCGCGATGAAGCGAGGCCCGAATGTTCTCGATGCGGTCTACTCGCATGCGCCCGCTGGAGTCGGGCGACGCACCTGTTGCGCTCTATCTCCAGCCTCTCCAGCTTCATCTGCTCCGCCGCTACGCGATGCTGCTGTGCTCGCCATCCTAGCGTCATGCAGCGATAGCGGTGTACCTCGGCGATGAGGGTCGCATCCTTCTGATGGAGGAGCGCCTGGTCTACCGAGTCGACTAGTCCTGCATCGGAGAGCAGGAACGTGAGGATCGTCGTCGGTGTAAGCGGGGGCAGAGGACTGCTCGTCGTAATAGGGGGACGGCGTGGACGGGTTTGCCGTACTGTTGGTTGCAACCGGCTCGGAAGGCCAGTACGAAGGGGTCGGCGGTGAGGATGAGCTGAGTATACCGGGCCGGCCAAAGACGTTCCTGAGCGTCGCGAATCTGAAAGGGAATGTAGTGGACTCCCCTGTTGTACTCGTACCCCTTGGGAGGGGGTGTTTCCACACGACTCTCGGTCTCCTGCACAGATTCCTCCTCTGGATCGCGGCGAAGCGCGGATGGATACGGCGTCGGTAGTGTGAGAGCTTCCCCGGTGGGTCCGCAAAGCGGGGGGGTTTCCGAGTGTGTCGTGGTGAGATGGGTGGTGTAACGTAGATATTGATGCGCCTCGAGGCGTTCGGCTGGGTCGTACGGGTCCCCGCCCTCGTCGGGCCCCGGCGGGGACGTTGGTCGGCTGGGTACATACCCTTGTTCGTCGCCCGCTGGAGTGGGCGCTCGGGTCGGGACGTAGTTGTCTCCGAGATGGCTGGGCTGGTTGCTCTCGGAATAAACAGTGGGGGTCGGCGAAGGAATTGGGGATGGCCCGGGGGAAGGAGGACGATCTCCTCGTTGGTGAAGGGCGAGGGTAGTCGACAGGGGTGACGATGGCGTGGATTGTACTGGGTAAGGTGCGGGTAGTTCGCTGTTGACGACATAGCGGAAGTTGACTGGGGAAGAGGGCCTCATAAGTGGGGAGTGAAGTGAAAGAGGGAGATGGGGACGTCTCTTGGGAGTTCCCTGCGCTTATATGCGTTTCTCTGGCGGGGTTAGAATTTTTGAACTCCCTTATCGCGTCGTCTGCGAATACGTCATCCTTATCGACCCATTGGTTATCTGAGTCGGGGTATCCCTTCCATTTGACCAGGTACTGAAGTTTGCGACTTCTGCCGAACCGCCGAGAGTCTAGAATCCTCTCGACTTCGTATTCTTCCTCGCCGCTAACCAAATCTGGCGGTGGGCGCTGATAATTGGGCCCGTGTGTGAGTGTTTCGCGATAAGGCGTCAGGAGGTCCACATGGAACACTGGGTGTATCTGCCACTGCGTGGGAAGCTCTAATCGGTAATTGACTGCGGACATCACCTGAGCGACCTTAAAGGGGCCGTGGCGTCGCGCCGCGAGTTTTGCCGTTGGCTGGTGCGTACGTAGGTGGCGTCCTTCAAGCCACACTTGGTCTCCGATTTGGAATTTGGGCGTATCTTTGGCCTTGATCCACCCCTGCTGCGCTTTGATCATTAGTGACTGCGCGCGCTGGCGGAGTTCTTTGAACTGTTTGACCCTTAACGCCACTTGGGGTATCGGGGATGGCCTATTGGTCCAGTCAGCACGAGGGTTGTATCCCATAAGGAGCTGGAACGGAGATTCTTTAGTGGTCTCGCTGGGCCAGTTGTTATGCGTGAACTCAGCCATGGGAAGATAATGGATCCAATCGTCTTGTCGTTCGTTGACCCAGAATCGCAGGTACTGCTCCAGCCATTGATTCGTACGTTCTGACTGTCCATCTGTCCTCGGGTGGTAGGCTGTGGAAATGTTCTGTTCGATGCCCAGTATCTTGCAGAGTTCCCGTGTGAATTTGGAGGCAAATCGGGGATCTCGATCGCTGATTATCTTGCCTGGAAGTCCGAATCGGGGAAACACGTGCTTGACGTATAACGCGGCTGTGCCTTCGGCCGAGATCTCTTCTTGACAGGGGATAAAGAGGGACATTTTCGTACAGTCATGATCCGTTATCGTGAGGATCGTGTCACAGCCCTGTGCTTCTGGAAGTTTAGTGATGAAGTCCAGGGCGATAGTTTCGAACGGCATAGCTTCGGGTTTTGGGAAGATTGGGCGCAGTGGCGCTTTGATGGCCCTGGTGTTGACTTTGATGCGCTGGCAGTCGGCGCAGCCCTTAACATAGTCCATAACCTCGTTCCTGAGGCCTGGCCACCAGTAGTATCTTTCCACGAGCTTGATCGTTCGGCTGATTCCTGGGTGTCCGTATACCGGGGGATCGTGGTGGTTCTTGATGAGTTCCCTTTTTTCCATGAGTCCCCCAGTGACTACGCGGCGTCCGTCTTTATACCAAGTGCCTTCGATCTTCTTTAGTCCGTGTGGGTCTGTCCAGGGGCGGAGTTTGTCTTCGTCCTGAGCGTACACCGGGTTCACCTTTTCCATTTCCTGCACTGAGATGGTGGCGTTGATGCGGAGGGGGTCTTCTGTGGTGTCTATCGCTGCGGCTCTGACAAAGATTTCATCTGGGAGTACTGTCACCTGATCGTTATCGCCTTCCCCTTGGTCATAGTCTGGGCGTCTAGATAGAGCGTCGGCTCTCCCATTTGCCGTTCCTTTGATGTGGTGAATTTCAATATCGTATTCAGAAAGTTCTAGCACTTCCCGGGCTACTCGGCGGCTTATCTTTTGTGGGGAGCGCCAGTATTGGAGGTTCATGTGATCTGAGAAAACCTTGATCTTGTGGGGCGATCCGGCCAAGTAGTGTCGCCAGTTTCTTAGTGCCCTAACGATTGCCAGTAGTTCTAGGTCGTAGATGTCGTAGTTCCTTTCCGCCGCACTGAGAGTGTTGGAGTAGTAGGCTATGGGGTGTCTTTTGCCGTCCTTCTTGCGTTGGAGTAGTACCGCTCCTACCGCGAATCCCGAGGCGTCTACTTCTAGTTCGAATTGCTCTTTCAGTTCTGCGTGTGCCAGTACTGGTTCTTCTGTGACGAGCTTCTTGATCTTGTCGAACGCTTCTTGTTCCGCGGTTGTCCATGTCCATTCGGTGTCTTTGCGTGTAAGTTTGTTGAGGGGTCGTGCGTGCGTGGCAAAATTTCGAATGAAAGCGTGGTAAAAGTTGCAGAAGCCTAGGAACGATCGCACCTGTTTGACGTTTTTGGGGGTCGGCCAATCTTTGATACCCGAAATTTTGACGGGGTCCATGCGTGTCACCCCCTTTTCAATGATTACCCCCAGGTAATCAATGCTTGGGGCGTGGAAGATGCATTTTTCCGGTTTGAGGAATAGGTCGTTTTCTTCCAAAAGATCCAGTATGTCATGTACCGCGTCGATGTGTGCCTGTTCCGTTGATCGAGTCGCTATTCCTATGTCGTCCATGTATACCCTGATGGTCGTCCCTTTTGTTTCGTGGTATGCGATGAGGTCTTTGCAGATTTCGTTCATCATGGTTTGGAAGGTTGCCGGAGAGTTGGTTAGCCCGAAGAACATTACCGTTGGCTCGAAAAGTCCGTATTTTGTTTTAAACGCCGCCTTCTCCTGGTCTCCCTCTTTGATCCTTATGTTGTTATACCCCCAGCGGATGTCCAATTTGGTGAATATGAACGCTCCGCTCAGGTCAGCGATGAGTTCTGGGATAAGCGGGAGAGGATATTGATTTCGTATAGTCCAGTTGTTGATGTTCCGGTAATCCTGTACGGGGCATAGCTTTCCGTCCTTCTTTTTAATGAAGAAAAAGGATGATGCGTACGGGGATTTCGATGGTCTGATGTATCCTTTGGCCAGTTGTTCGTCGATCCATTCTTTCAGCGCTACGTCTTCTGCTTGGCTCATGGGATAAACCTTGCAGTCGATAGTGTCCGGGGCATTCGGCTTGAAGTCGATTGCGTGATCCCATGGTTTTGATAGTGGGAATCGATTCGATTCTTCCTCACTGAAGATCTTGACATGCCTTTGATATTCTTCCGGTACCTTTTTTGCCTCCGTGTATTGTTTGGCTTCGATCGCCATTTCCGTGGACATTGTTGCGCGGAGTCGGGTGTCTTCGAGATCGCATTCCTTTTTGAGCTGTTCCTCGATCTTCTGCTTGTTCGGTAGCAGCAGCTTTTCGAGTACGAGTCTGGCGATAACCGGGTCTATCCGAGGTTTTGTGGGGTTGATGGTGCGGAGGACGACCGGGTACTCAGCTTCGTTTAGGGTGGCCGTAGCCCACTGGATGTCGGGTTGGAACGTTGCCAACCATGGGTACCCGAGTATGATGTCTTCTCCTCCTACATCGGTGACCAGGAATCGCATTTCCTTTTTGACTCCCTTGGTTTGTACTTCTAGATCCACGCAGTGGGTGATTTTACCCCCTTTGTTGTGCGTGCCGTCAATATTCCAGATCTTTCGATGACGGTCTAGTTCTTTGAGGCCTAGCCTCATTCGTTTAACGAAATCCGGATGTATGAAATTGTTAGTGGCTCCGGAATCCACTAGTGCTCGTTTGTCGGCCATGGCGTAACTTGCGCGCAATGAAACTGGAACATGCATAGATTGATAGCGCGTTATGAACACAGAATTACACCGTAATGCCCTCACCCAGGCCGTCGGGTTCAGGCGCTTTGAAAATCCTCTCGCCTCAATAGATCCCGAACTACCAGGTCCCTGGCTTCATCGTCGAGACTTTGAACTCCGTTTATCCAGCTGGTCGCCCGTTCTTGTGGCGTATCAGTGGTGGCGCGGGCGCCGCGACTACTGCCGCCGTCATCTTCGAATTGGATCAGGGGTTCTTCGGCTACGCTTTGAACTTCTTCTATGAACACCCCGCGTCCTTGGCGCGGTTGCCAGTTCGCGTTGTTGCGCGGGCGGCGGGGCTGTCGACAATCGCGTTGGAAATGACCCGCTTTGCCACAGTTGTAACAAAGGAGGTTCTTCTTGTCGATGATTCCTTGATTCGGCCGTCCCCCTTGCTGAGTGTACGGGGGTTTGGTGTAGTCGATTTCTTCGGATCCCGCGAGTCTGGCTCTGACCCTTCCTGGCGTGGTGTCCATGGCATCAGGGTGATTCCTGAACGCCTGCCACCCTTGGCGCGGTTGCTGCGGACGATTTGGAGCGTTGAACGTTCTGAGGGAAGTGTTGCCTGGCTTACCGGGTCCCGGGGGTTTACGTCCCCCCAAACGCGTCTGGAGATGCATCCATTTGCGCTGCTGTTCCAGCGTGGCTACCTTCCATTGGGCGTACGTGTTTGGGCTGTGGAAGTTGTAGGCGTTCTTGTAGAGTTCTACCGGTAGACCGCTTGTAAATTTGTCCAGGACGAGGGAATCATCGAAGCGATATCCTGCTTCTCTAACCGCTTTTTCGAATTTGGCAACGTATGTGTCGATGTCTTGCCCTTCCATGCGGAATCCTTTCTGTAATTCTTGTTGGGCGCGTTCCTTTTCAAGAGTGTCAGCGAATGTGTTGCGGAAGCCGAGCTCGATAGCTTCCCAGATCCACTTGTCGTAGGGGCCGTGTTTGGCCTTGTATGCCTTGACCCATTTGGTGGTCGACAAGGACCCATTCGTTGACGTGTTCTCCCTGGATATAAGTGAGGAAGATTAGTGCTTTGCGATAGGGGAGGGTGAACGCAGGGTTGTCGTAGTTGGTTTCCACGAATAGTTCCCACTTGAGTGAGGAACTGCTTGGACTTTGGTGCGGTCGCCTGTGAATACGAGCGGTTCTCTACCCATGAATTTCTCGGGTTTAGGTTCCGCTGGAGACATTAGGTCCCTGTGAATAGGGGTCCTCCTGGGATCTCCTCCTCCATCGTCTCCTCCTCCTCCTCCGCCTCCATGTCCTCCGGGCGGTGGTCCTTCTCCGCGACTTATGCGTAGCGGGTTCCTGGAACTGTAGCGGGTTGTTCGGTGACGGTAGTGGTCATGTCTGTGGGGATAGACTCAGCTAGTAGTCCAAGTTGCGCTTCTTCTTCTTCTGCTTGGGCTTCTAAGATACGAATTTCCTCTGGGTTGCTTCCCAAGGATGGGGACGGAGCTGGTGTCTTCGGGGTAGGGGATCGGACTGGTTCTTCTTCTTGTCCGTCTATGGGGCCCCACTGGTCTCTGGTGGTGACCTCGCTTTGTAAGATATCAAGCTTGAGGCTTGATCCGGCTGGTCTGACAACTTGTAATTTGTAGTGGAGTGCGTCCCACTTGAGTTCTGTCCAACAAGTGTGTTCAAAGTTGAACTCTACTGGGATAAGTCCGGTTTTGCCGTCCTTGTAAGTATAAAGGACTACGTAGCCTGGGTCTCCTTGTTCTGTTTGCCAAAAGGCCTCTTTGAGATATTGTTTAGGGACGTTGCGTTCCCCTCTTCTGTCGATATGATACGATCGGAATGGAATCCAAAGGTCGCGGGTTGTTACTGCGGAAGCCACGTTGAAGGATCTTGGTCTTAATGTAACGTCTACCACGGACGTTTGCCTGACTTAGGCGCTGTTGTGACGTGGGTTCCCTCGGGGATGAAACCTGTGATTGTCCGAGTGCTCGGGAAAGACTGCGGGGTGAGGCCAATACGTGCCTGTAGAGTCCCGATATGTATAGAGCGTCTCCTCTACGGGGATACCTGGAGGGGGACTAGGGACCTTGCGAATATATTCCCAGTCGAGGTTGTCGACGATGTAGTAGCAATGGGTTGGACGTGCGGTGCGGGAGTTGAGATATTCGAAGACGAGATGACACGTGGTACCAGGTGGATAAGTCACGGTCGGTTGATCTACCATTCACGAAGGAAGATGGAGATAGAGTCACGGGGATCCCTCTTGGTCTCGAAGGGATATGCCGGAGCTAGTTCACTTAGGGACACTCTGAGTCCCTAGCACAGAAGACGAGTGAAGAGTGGTATTCGAAGAAGACCAAGATGGGGATCCTGGTCTGTACTACTATGAGCTTAAATACAAGTAAGGGAGCTAGTTCCAGCTCCGCTCGAACTCGTAAGTAACCAATAGCGTAAGTAGCGTATCCTAATAATAGAATGCGCAGTCGTTATCGTAATACAGAACACGTACAACAATAGACATCATCAGTCAGCAAGCCTAATCACGATCACGTACAACAATAGGGAGTATCAGTCATCCAAACACGAGGCGATATGATCCGAAGTCCATGACACATTACATCTGACATACCGAGTCATCGCGAATACGTCAGAGTCCACGACCGGGCCGGGCAGTCCGAAAGTGAAACGTAACAGTAGACGCCTCCGGATTTGCGGTAGGAGCAGTACTCCTCCAACGCAAAGAGGATGGCAAAAGACATCCCATTGCATACTACTCAAACACACTCAGTACAGCGGAACGGAACTACGACATCTATGATCTGGAACTCTTGGCAATCGTAAAGGCACTTCGAAATTGGCGCCACTACCTAGCAGGATCACCGCATAAGATCAAAGTATTCTCAGATCACATGAACCTCCAGTACTGGCGCTCCCCGCAAAAGATAAGTCGCCGAGTAGCACGGGAAGTACTGGAACTCTCTGAGTATGACATTGAGATTCACCACATTAAGGGATCGGCAAACGGACGAGCCGACGCCCTATCTAGACGCCCAGACTACGACCAAGGAGAAAAAGATAACGACCAAGTCACGGTGCTACCCAATGACATCTTCGTCAGGGCCGCAGCAATAGATACGACGGAAGACCCTCTTCGAATCAACGCCACCATATCGGTACAAGAGATGGAGAAAACCAACCCGGTATACGCTCAGGACGACGACAAGCTCCGTCCCTGGATAGACCCACACGGACTAAAGAAGATCGAGGGCACCTGGTACAAAGACGGACGACGGGTAGTCACAGGAGGACTCCTTGAGAAGCGAGAACTCGTCAAAAACCATCACGACCCTCCAGTGTACGGACACCCAGGGATCAATCGAACCATCAAACTCGTGGAACGATATTACTGGTGGCCAGGTCTAAGAAACGAAGTTATGGACTACGTCAAAGGATGTGCCGACTGCCAAAGGATCAAAGTCAACACCAGGGCCATCAAAGCGCCTTTACGTCCAATATTCCCAAAACCCGAGGCTATGCCATTTGAAACCATCGCGCTTGATTTCATCACTAAACTTCCTGAAGCACAGGGCTGTAACACGATCCTCACGATAACGGACCACGACTGCACAAAGATGTCTTTATTCATCCCATGTCAGGAAGAAATATCGGCAGAAGAAACGGCAGCCCTCTATGTCAAACACGTGTTCCCTAGATTCGGTCTGCCCAGGAAGATCATCAGCGACAGAGACCCCCGATTCGCGTCAAAATTCACACGAGAACTGTGCAAAACCCTCGGCATCGAACAAAACATCTCTACGGCCTACCACCCACGCACCGACGGACAATCGGAACGTACCAACCAATGGTTAGAGCAGTACCTGCGATTCTGGGTCAACGAACGACAGGACGATTGGATACACTACCTTCCCATGGCTGAGTTCACCCATAACAACTGGCCTAGCGAAACCACTAAAGAATCCCCCTTCCAGCTCCTTATGGGGTACAACCCCCGCGCTGATTGGACCGATAGGCCATCACCAATTCCCCAAGTGGCGCTCAGGGTCAAACAGTTCAAGGAACTCCGACAGCGCGCGCAATCGTTGATGATCAAAGCGCAGCAGGGGTGGATCAAGGCAAAAGATACGCCCAAGTTCCAAATCGGAGATCAAGTATGGCTAGAAGGACGCCACTTACGCACACACCAACCAACGGCAAAACTAGCGGCGCGACGCCACGGCCCGTTTAAAATAGTTCAGGTGATGTCCGCGGTCAATTATCGTTTAGAACTTCCCACACAGTGGCAGATCCATCCAGTGTTCCATGTGGACCTTCTGACGCCTTATCGCGAAACACCCACGCACGGACCCAATTATCAGCGCCCACCACCGGATCTAATCGGCGGAGAAGAAGAATACGAAGTCGAGAAGATTCTAGACTCTCGGCGATTCGGCAGAAGTCGCAAATTGCAGTACTTGGTCAAATGGAAGGGGTACCCCGACTCGGACAATCAGTGGGTCGATAAGGATGACGTATTCGCAAACGACGCGATTCGGGAATTCAAAAATTCCAACCCCACTCGCGAAGTACATATAAGCGCAGGGAAATCCCAAGAGACGTCTCCATCCCCCTCTCCTACCTTCATTGCTAATGCGCTCCCAGTCTCCCATCAACTTTCGCTATGTCGTCAACGACGAACTATCCACACCTTACCGAGTACCATCCGCGCCATCGTCACCCCTGTCGTCTACCCTCGCCCTTCACCAACGAGGAAGTCGTCCTTCTTCCCCCGGGACATCCCCAATTCCTTCGCCGACCCCCACTGTTTATTCCGAGAGCAACCAGCCCAATTACCTCGGAGACCACTACGTCCCAACCAGAGCGCCCACTCCAGCGGGCGACGAACAGGGGTACGTACCCAGCCGACCAGCATCCCCGCCGGGACCCGACGAAACCGGGGACCCGTACGACCCAGCGGAGCGCCTCGAGGCGCATCAATATCTACGTTACGCCACCCATTGCACCACGACACACTCGGAAACCCCCCCGCTTTGCGGACCCACCGGGGAGGTTATCACACTACCGACGCCACATCCACCCGCGATTCGCCGCGATCCGGAAGAGGAATCTGTGTCGGAGACCGAGAGTCGTGCGGAGACTCCCCCTCCGAGGGGGTATCAGTTCAACAGGGGAGTCCATTATATTCCCTTTCAGATTCGAGACGCTCAAGAACGTCTTTGGCCCGCCCGGTATACTCAGCTCATCCTCACCGCCGACCCGTTCGTCCTGGCCTTCAGGTCAGGATGCAACCAGCAGTACGGGAAGCCCGTCCACGCCGTCCCCTATTACGACGAGCAGTCCTCTTCCCCCTCTTACACCGACGACGACCTCACGTTCTTGCTCTCCGACGCGGGACTAGTCGACTCAGTCGACCAGGCGCTCCTTCACATGAAGGATGCGACCCTTATGGCCGAGGTTCATCGATACCGCTGCATGACGCTCGGGTGGCGGGGACAACAACATCGACTAGCGGCGGAGCAGATGAAGCTGGAGCGTATAGAGATCGAGCGCAACAGGTGCGTCGCCCGACTCCAGCGAGCGCACGCAGTAGACCGGATCGAGAACGTTCGGGCCTTGCTTCATCGAGGGCCCAAGGCGGAGCAGGATGCTGAGGAGATAGCCCGCATCAAGGCCCTTCGCGAAGTTGGCACAAACCCGCTTGCCGTCATGCGTGGTCAAGCTGGGGCTTGACGCTGAAAAGGGGGTGATGTTACGTTTCGCCTCGGACTGCCCGGCCCGGTTGTGGACTCTGACGCATTCGTGATGACTCGGTGTGTCAGGAGTAATATGTCATGGACTCCGGATCATGTTGCCTCGTGTTTGGATGACTGATGCTCGTTATTGTTGTACGTGATGGTGATTAGGCTTGCTGACTGATGCCCTACGGTTGTACGTGTTACGGATTACGACGACGACTGCGCATTCTATTATTAGAGTACGCTACTTACGCTATTGGCTACTTACGAGTTCAAGCGGAGCTGGAACTAGTTCCCTTACTTGTATTTAAGTTCGTAGTACGACAGACCAGGATCCCCATCTTGGTCTTCTTCCAATACCACTACCTCTACTCGTCTTCAGTGCTAAGGACTCGAAGGAGTTCTTACGTGTACTAGCTCCGGCATATCCCTTAGACCAAGAAGGGATCCCCGTGACCTTATCTCCATCTTCCGTCGTGAATGGTAGATCAGCCGACCGTAACTTACCCGCCTGGTACCACGTGTCACCTCATCTTTGAATACCTCAACTCTCGCACCGCCCGCCCAACTCATTGCTACTACATCGTCGACAACCTCAACTGGGAGTACATTCGCAAAGTCCCTAGCCCTCCCCCGAACGTTCCCATAGAAGAGACGTTGTACACCTATCGGGATTCTACAGGCACGTATTGGCCCCATCCCGCAGTCTTTCCCGAGCACTCGGACAATCACAGATTCCATCCCCGAGGGAACCCACGTCACAACAGTGCCTAAGTCAGGCAAGCGTCCGTGGTAGACGTTACATGCTGGGACTTTACGGATGTATCTCCAACTAGGATGGTCGATGATGTAATAACACTTGTAAGGCCTTGCCGTACGGGAGTTGAGGTATTTGAAGACTAGATGACACGTGGTACCGGGCGGGTAAGAGACGGTCGGTGTATCCACCATTCACGAGGGAACTGGGGAGTAGAGGTCACGGGGATCCCTTCTTGGTCTAAGGGATATGCCAGAGCTAGTTCACTTAAGAGTTGTCGGGACTCCTAGCACAGTAGACGAGTTAGAGAGTGGTATTCGAAGAAGACCAAGATGGGGATCCTGGTCCGTAATGCTACGAGCTTAAATACACGTAAGGGAGCCAGTTCTAGCTCTGCTCGAACCCGTATGTAGCCAATAGCGTAAGTAGCGTAAATCCTAAGACAGGGATCCTAGGAATCAGTCATCCACAACGTAATACTGGTATCGTACAACAATAGAACTTGGAGGCGAGTGCATAAGACACATCACATACAACAATAGGAAACATCAGTCAGCCGGAACATGAGGCAGCAAGATCCGAAGTCCATGACATATTACTGCTGACATACTGAGTCATCGCGAATACGTCAGAGTCCACGACCGGGCCGGGCAGTCCAAGAATGAAACGTAACAACAAGCAAAGGAGAGGTGGTCTTTAGACTGGCACCTGAAGCAGAGCTTGATGGTGCCATTGTTGTTCTTGCGCTTGTGCCTCTTCTTTCTTTCTCCTGAGGGGGTAGGTCCTTCAGGTTTGCCGTGAAGCTGTGGCATGGTGTGGAAGTGGAGGAGGCCTGGTGCTGGGGCGAGGTAGAGTGTGGGTGCTTGTGGGGGAGGTGAAGGAGGGTGGAGGGCGTTCTATCGATCAGATATGCGGACCAGTGCTTTGTGCTCTTGTAGATGTCACCTGGCACTAGTTAGTTGCATGTCGATGTCTAGTAGGTGTCTCTTGAGGGGGGCCATCGTGCTGTACAGGTCATTCACCTGTTTCTGGATGGCCTCTTGGTTCCACAAGAGTCTGCGGACTCGGTGGACCTCTGCAGTGAGTTGGTCATTGTTCAGGTCTTCTAGCACTTCATCTACTTTGGCAGCTAGAGAGTGGCCTTCTTTGAAGTTCTCCATCTGTGTTGGAGAGATGGGGGGTGCAGGGTTTTCTGGGTTGTCGTCTTGAGGGAGGAGGAAAAGGGGTAGTCCATAGCGAGGGAGGTCCTTGCCTAAGGTGCCAATGGCATCTTCTTTGTTGTCACTGATCCGAATGTACTTGGCATCTCTTTGCTGGAATGAGCAGGGGTTGGTGTCGTCTGGGATGAGGAAGTGGACATAGTGAGTACTCCAGGGGTCATTGACAAAGAAGGGGAACCCTGGGTTGTCATCTTTGTCCTGGATGTGCATCCTATCATAATTGATAGGTAGAGTGTCCATTGCAGGGTCATTGATGGTGTTCCTGAGTTGAAGGATGGCGTTTCTGGGGTCTGGGGGAGAGGTATTGGCACATTGGATTTCTGGGGTAGGAGGAGCAGTGAATCCTGGGGGAGGGACATGGAGAACTGCTCTTTCTTCTGTTTCTATGATGCTTGGCATGGTGGGGTCAATGGGCTGAGGGTGGTAGACAGTAGGAGACAAAGAAGTCATGTGCTGGGGGGAGTGGTCTGAGGAAGAAGAGACAGATGGGGTCTTGTCAAAGGAGCCTCTTTCCATGGCACGAGCAATGAGGTGTTCTACAGAGGAGGAGCGAGAGGGCATTGTGTTTGAGCAAGTAGGAAGTGTGGTGACTGTTTGTACAACTACTTCTCTTTGTTTTAAGCATTTCTTTGCTCCTTCACTTTTGGGGTTGTGCTCGAAGTGTTCCTGAATAAGTTCTGGGGCATTGAGGTTCTTTTCCAGTTCCCAACTGTTGTGTGCATCAGAGTATCCCTTCCACTTGATCAGGAACTGTATATAACGTTACCACAGGAACGTTATGTGCGACGTGCACGTCACTAAGTCGCTCTGGCCAAGGTAACAGGATATGAGGTGGTCGGTTAAGACCAAGTTCGATGATGAATAAGCACCACACGGTCTCCTCAGACACATAGGTGATAAGTGGGAAGGTCAGGGGTTCAAGCGCAAAGGCGAACCAAAGTTGTGCTCAAGCAAAACAGTGAGCGTAAAGTCGTTCGTGGATTGACAGTGATGTGGTATTACACAAGAAGTCAAGTCTACCATACAAGCTAGGTAGCGTGTGACTTATATACTAGTACAGGATGTTTGTACACAACAAACATATGGCGCGATATGTGGGTTCTGAGTCAAAGTGGAACAAAGGTATGACTATAGTAAGAGATATGGTGATTGCGCGGGGTCATGTGCGAGTCAGCTGAGACCGGAGCGCCGTGAACTTTAATATACAAGGAAGGGGGCGTAAGAACGTATCGTGCGGTGAAAAGATCATCAGAATCAGCTGGGCGCGTAAGGAGTTATGGGTGTATCAAGGTGGGGTATGGGAATAAGAAGCAGGGAACGGAAGCGTCCAAGGGAAAGAGAAGGGAAAATTGTAACACTGTAATTGGTTCCTGTGGCGTCTTGTTTCCAGTATCTTTTCGATTTCCCACTCTTGTTCTCCATCTATCAGATCTGGGGGTGGTTCTGTGAAGCTTATGCCATGTATGGGTGTTTCTTTGTGTGGCATGAGAAGTGATGCATGGAATACTGGGTGGATCCTCCACTGATGGGGAAGTTTCAGGGCATATGTAGTAGCAGAGATTCTTTTGTGACCCTGAAGGGTCCATATCTTTTTGGGGACAGTTTGAAGCTGGGGTGCATTGTCTTCAAGTTCTTGGCATCAAGCCACACTGTATCCCCTTCTGTGTATTGTTGGAAACAAGGGGAGTCCTTGTAGAGTGACTGGGCATGGGTGATTGCTGCTTGTGCTGCTCTTCTGGCTTCTTGGATTGTTCTAGTCTTTTCTGTGTTTCTGGGACCATTGC
>JAKELG010000303.1:0-44270 GCA_021527035.1 Lactarius vividus | reverse complement strand
ACTTATGAATGATATTCTCCAAAAGCTAAGTTGTGATCGCCATTATCGAGTCCAAGTCGGACTAACGCCATGGTAGCATAACAACTATAGTTGTGCCTTTGTTCTACTTTTACTCAGAACCCACATATCACACCATATGTTTGTGTGTACAAACATCCTGTACTAGTATATAAGTCACACGCCACCTAGCTTGTATGGTAGACTTGACTTCCTGTGTAATACCACATCGTTGTCAATCCACGAACGACTTTATGCTCGCTGTTTCACTTGAGCACGACTTTGGTTCGCCTTTGCACTTGAACCCCAGAACTTCCCGACTATCACCTACATGTCTGAGGAGACTGTGTGGTGCTTATTCATCATCGAACTTGGTCTTAACTGACTAACTCGCATCCTGTTACCACAGCCTGAGTGACTTAGTGACATGCACATCGCACATAACGTTCCTGTGGTAACGTTACATAGGAGACTACATATGGCTGGAAGGACACCATCTGCAGACCAATCAACCCACTCCCAAGTTGGCAGCAAGATGGCATGGCCCGTTCAAAATCATTAAGGTACTATCGCCAGTGAACTACCAACTAGAACTTCCCACACAGTGAAGTATCCACCCCGCATTCCACATCAACCTTCTCACACCTTATCACGAGACACTCATGCATGGGGAAAACTTCCAATGCCCCCCACCAGATTTGGTAAAAGAGAGAGAAGAATATGAAGTTGAGAAGATTCTAGATCACCAGCATTTCAGCAGAAGATGACAGCTCCAGTACCTGATCAAATGGAAGGGATATCCGGACTCAGAGAATCAGTGGGTCAACAAGGATGATGTGTTCACAGATGATGCAATAGCTGAGTATCAACAAATGAATCCCCACTCCAGCACACACTTAAAAGGAGGACAAACAAACCAAACAACCTCAATCCCTCACATCTATCACTCTGGCCTCATTCAATCCATCCTCTCTACCATGTCCATTCCCTCTGCTGCCAAGGCTGTCACTTGTGTTGCCTCAAACATGAGCCCCATCACCCATGAAGAGCTCATCAATGCCCTTCAAACCCTCATCCCTGCCTCACACACCACAGACACCAGCAATCCCAACAGCTGGTGGCTCGTCACCGAACAGGGGGAACGTCTCAATACCATCCCCCTCATGATGCCTGAAGTTGATAGGCATTGTGCAGCTCTTGTCAACAGTGCAAGTGGCTCACCTAGACCTCTCCCAGTATGAATCGAACATTGGGAGGAACAGGACACCAATGCCAGCAACATTACAGTGGCAAGACTGGAAGCAGGAGGAGAAGTGGAGGCAAGTAGCAGAGACATGGAAGCAGGAGCAGCTTCAGAGGGTGACCAAATGGTGGTCAGAGATGATGAAATGCAGGAAGGAAGGGGCAGTCAAGTGAATGAGACGATACTGGAGCAGGCGAGAGGAAGCCTCCAGGACTACTACCCAGATGAGCACCTGCTCATCATCACTGCTACCAACACTGACAACCCCTGCAAGACCCCCTATGCCTGCGACACCCTTGGACGCCCCTTATATAGAGGAGGAGTATGAACCAACGCTCCTCCCCTCTTCCCCATGCTCCAACTCCAACTCCACGCCTTAGGGCCCCCTCCTCATGGCTACAAGTACAACTGTGGGGAGGACTTCGTCCACTACCCAATCACCAATGGACAGGGGTGTACCCACCAAGCCACGTACGTACAAATTATCATGAACACGGATCTGCTGGTATTGGGGCTGGTGGAGGATAGCGAGAAGGTGTACTCAAAGCCCTTGTACACCAAGCTGCAGGTCCAGGCTACAGGTAAGCCCCACTACCCTCAGGAGGATCTCATCCTCCTTGCTGGTGGTTATCACAACCACCCTTGCTTCAATCGCGCCCTTGAGGAGCTGCACTGTCACGATCACATGACATGTGACGTGACGGATGACGTGTCTCAGAGAATACTCGGAAAGTTGACGGAAATTGACAGCTCATTGTTCAGTGACGTGGCTCATGAAATACTACCAGAAAACAGTCCTGAAAACCATAGTATGTACGATATAAAAGCACATAGTACATCGAGTAGGAACTTTGTCTTAGTTTTGTTTGTGAATCCAGCCAAGTTTGCTTCACCTCAAAGTAGCGAGCGCGTCCCTCTCATCTTGAACATTTTCCTGGCTAAGTGAAATATCTTAGTCCGACATCACTATCACTCCCGCCCTAAACCCATCTTCTGAGGTTCTTTTCCGAACTTCTGCCGTCAAAACCCCGAACATCCTGGCTGAGACGTAACAAAAACTAAGACCGCTACCTGGACCCGTGCTCATCGTGCGTGGTGTTATATCTGAAACTCGGCACGGACAGTGAAGCCAGCCTAGCACTTCCGCGGAGCCACCCTGGAACAATCGCAGTCGACGTTGTTCACACCGAAACCTTCTCCTGATCATGCGTTCATTGAACCCACGCTAGACCCTACAGACTTCACCGAAAGATGTGTCGTCGTACGCAGAACCACCCCTAGCGTAAACAACTTATCCAGTGGAGGGAGCTTCTGGGAAGGAACTCGGGGCTATCGACTCATCGCTGGTAACAGACAAGCCATCGACGTTGAGTACTTTGAATCTGAAGATGCCTGGTACGAAGTCTACGGCGAAGGAACAGACTGGTACACGCATAACTCCAGTCGTATCGAAAATCCTACATTGTGGGGATTACAAACTCTAGGACAGACATCTCTCGACCCTCACACGTGGTGAATGCACAGTTGCCAAAGACTCTAGTTCATCGTCAGATTCAGAAACACGAAAGAAAGGGAAAGGACATACTCGATCAACAGTCCTCCCCCTTACTACACCCATCGTTCCCTACCTCTCGGCACCACCTCCTACGATGACGACGAAAACTACACTCGAAACTGGAGCTCTGAAAGGACAGGCTCCGAAGGAATTCACCGGGGATAGGCACAAAAGCGTGCAATTCCTACAAGAATTTTATCAATACAAACGGGTCAACAGAAACCACGAACTTATGGTTGTCCCATATTCACGCATCGGTCACGCCTTGTCTTATATATGAGGACCATCGGTCGACGACTGGGCAGACAAAGTCAGCCGAGATTTAGACAAAAGCGTGACAACGCTCACGCCTAAACTTGACGAATCCGACGAGTCACTCTGGACCACCTTTGAAACAGCATTTAAAACCGCCTGGACAGATACGCTCAGCGAACAGAACGCTCACCAACAACTAGTCTCGCTTGCCATGAAAAATGATGACGTGGATTCATACATCGCCACGTTCGAACGCCTCGCAGCGGCAGCCAACTGGGACCTTGACGCTAGCGGAACCCTTGAGTTCTTCAGGCGTGGCCTAAAGAAGGGACTACTGATCGGATGTCTCCGCCAACCTAAGATACCAAAAAACATGAAAGAATGGCAAGAGGCAGCAAGGGAAGAATTGCAGAGGTTCCGAACCATCACAAACGCTATTGCGCAAATCAACGGGGGAAAGAGCATCCCCACAACAGGGCCCACGCAGATGGCAAAACTGACTCGTCCAAATGGCAACAGTCAAGTAGTACCCATGGACGTAGACAATGTACAGACCGGGCAAACGAAACCGGTGTGGCAGCGCAAATGGACGCCCGAGGAAAAAGAGAAGTGCCAGAGAGAAGGACGGTGTTTCCGCTGCATGGCCCAGGGACATCTATCAAGCAAATGTCCTAAGAAGAACCAAACGCAGAAGGTCAATAATGTATCCACAGATGAAAAGAAAGAAGATGTAGCAGAGAAAACTCCTACGGTGTCAGATGCCAGGGATGTACTACTAAAACTAGGTTCTTTGGAGAGACACGAGCTCATATCAGCACTCCTCCTCGATACATCCACGGAAGATGCCGAAGAAATCAATGCGCTTCAAAGCGTCAGAGAAAACTCTCTAACCTTCCAGGCAGGAGTGAGGGGGATGAATCAAAGAATTTGCGTCCTACTCGACACTGGAGCGTCAGGAAATTTTATCGACAACTCAGCAGTGAAACTCTTCGGGTTCGTCACAAGTCCTATCGATCAGATCAACGTGCGCAATGCTGACGGTATGGCAAACACCAACGGGGCCTTGACGCGTCAATGTCTTTTGACACTGTGGGACGGAGGAGAGAAACGGACTCTGCCATTCTTCGTCACTAACCTTGGGTCTTGCCGAGTAATACTTGGACTCCCTTGGTTCGAACTAAGCAAACCTGTCATTGACTGGGGAAAAAGGACTTACGACGGAGGACCGTTCCAACTAGGACAGGGAGAAACTCAGATCAACGAGACGGTAGCCCAGAAAATGGCGATAGCCAGTGGAAGCAGCGCCGATGATACTATGACACTTCTGGAAGTCTACTCGGACTATGCCATCGTCTTCTCGGAAGAAGCCACGCAGAGGTTCCCACCAGAACGAGAAGATGACCACGCTATTGTCCTAAAGGAGGGGGCACCCGCTAGTCTAGGAACTAAATTGTACCCTATGAATCTTGCTGAAATGGATCATCTTCACGCTTTCCTGACTGAACACTTGAGTAAGGGGTACATCCGCGAGTCAAAGTCTCTGTATGCATCTCCTATTTTTTCATCAAAAAGAAAGATGGGAAACTACAACCCATACAAGACTACAAGGCGCTGAATACGTGGACAGTGCGGGACGAATACCCCCTCCCTCATAGAAAGCATCTTAACTTCATTGGGACATAAGAATCTCTTCACAAAGTTCGACATCCGCTGGGGCTATAACAACATCTGGATCAGGGAGGGAGACCAATGGAAAGCAGCATTCAAAACACCTTTGGGCCTTTCGAACCATTGGTCATGTTTTTCGGGTTAACTAATTCGCCTGCAACATTCTCCCGGGCAATGAATCGAATGCTATGACCTCTGCTCGACTGATACCCCGGAGAGCTCTACGTTTACATGGATGACGTGCTAATTGCCACTGAAGATGACAGAGAACATCATCGTGTCATCGTGAAAGCAGTACTACGGATCTTCCAGCAAGAGAGCTATTTCTTGAAACTATCAAAATGCGCGTTCGAAGTAAAAGAAATTGACTACTTGGGAATGACCATCAAACAGGGCATCATCCAGATGGGCAGCGACAAGGTCTCGGGACTCAAAGACTGGCCGCAAATGCTATCTACGGTCAGACAAGTACGCTCCACTCTGGGGGTATTAAACTACCAAAGACCCTTCATCAGAGACTTTGCAAGCATCGCGAGGCCATTGAACAATCTCTTAAAGAAGGACACCCCTTTTCTCTGGACTACGGAACATACCGAAGCTCTGACAAAATTACTTGACATTGCTACTAGTTGTCCGGCGTTACAACAACCAGATCCACACCTTCCCTATGAATTACAGACAGATGCCTCAGCTTACGCAAGTGGTGCGATCCTAACGCAGAAAGATCAGAGGGGAAAACCCCAGGTTGTCAGATATCTCTCATGTACCTTCTCTGATGCCGAAAAGAACTACGATGTCTACGATAGGGAATTTCTAGCGCTGATCAGAGGGCTAGAACACTGGCGGCACCTCTTGGTCGGGGGCCCTTCCCCGTAACAGTCTACATTGACCACGCAAATCTGTTACATTACAAACATCCCCAAAAGATTAGCAGACATGTAGCTAGACTGGTGAATATTCTGGCAGACTACAACATACAGCTCGTCCATCGACCCGGCCATCTGCTGCAAGCTGACCCTCTCTCCCATCATCCAGGGTTTGCAGAAGACGACCCCTCTGACAATGCACAGACTGTGGTTCTACCACCTTCCCTCTTTATCACAGCAATCACAATCTCAACCCTGGACGACCGCTTACAGAGTGCACAGCTGACCCACCGAGATGAACTCATGCGCTTGACCCGGTCATTCGACCTCATCAGAGATAACGACCTGTTCTTCCGCGATTCCTGTCTGGTCATCGTGGATGATGCCGATCTTAGGAGGGGGGTGATTTCATCATTCCACGACCCACCCACAGCAGGGCATGCAGGAATCGTGAAGACTCTTGACGCGCTACAAAGACATTACTGGTGGCCCAAGATGAAGGAAGACATAACGGAATACATAAAAGGATGTCTTCTATGTCAGGCAAACAAGAACATACCAGGGAAAGCCAAAGTACCGATATTCCCCATTACGCCCGAAGAAACGGTCCTTCCATTCCAAGTTGTGGCAATGGACTTCATTACAAAACTGCCGAAATCTAAGGGGTACGACACGATACTGACGATTACCGATCAGGGATGCACAAAATGCAGTATCTTCGTAGCTTGTAACGAGTCCATTAACGCACTAGGAGTGGCTAAGCTCTACTTAGAAAAGGTCCTCCTGCACTATGGCCTGCCATCCCGGATCATATCAGATCAAGATCCACGATTCACGGCTAAAGTATTCAAAGAACTCGCGAAGATGTTACAAATAGAGCAAAATATCAGCATGGCTTACCATCCCCAGACTGATGGACAGTCGGAAAGAACGAACCAGCGCCTAGAGCAGTATCTACGAATCTTCGGAAATCACCGAAACGATTGGGCCAAATGGTTAGCAATCGCCCAGTATACGCTCAACGCATGGAAATCGGAAACTACGAAGAAAACCTCGTTTGAGCTTCTTTTCGGATTCATTCCGAGAGTCCACCAACCACTGAATGCTAAAACAAATGCAGAAGCCGCCACCAATCACTTAGAGAAGCTCAAAGAGGTTCGAGGAAAAGCGCACGAGGCCATGAAGAAGGCGCAAGAATCTTGGGTATCTGAGACCAAATTCGGTGGATATCGAGTTGGCCAGAAGGTGTGGCTTGAAGCGAAGAACTTAAAAACGACTCACCCTACGGCAAAGCTGGCTCTGAAGAGATACGGGCCCTTCCTTGTTGCTAAAGAAGTTTCGCGTACTTCCTACCAACTCGTCCTCCCAAAGCACTGGAAAATTCATAACGTCTTCCACGCCTCCCTCTTAATGCCTTACGTCGAAACGCCACTCAATGGACGAACATTCGAAGAACCGTTACCAGATATAGTCAACGGAGAAGAAATGTGGGAAGTCGAGGAAGTTAGGGGGGAACGGAAAGTTGGTCGTAAACGGACAATGCAGTATCTGATCCACTGGAAAGGATATTTGGACGCTCACGATAGCTGGGAACCAGAGTCTGGCGTTCATGCCCCAGAATTAGTCCAGGAGTATAAGAATCGCGTCGCCACACAAGAAATCAACACCATTCAGATGGATCCCTTTGGTTACGGACCCTGTCATCCTCCTCAGCACTATCGGGTGCAGCACTGGGAACTGTCTCTCTCGGCTACTGATTTTATCAAACGCCAGGTAGAAGCTTGGTCATGGGTAGCTAATGACCACGACACCAGAGCCGACACTCCACGCACCAGAGATGACTCCTTCGGCTACGCTACATATCGGGAGCCGGACGGCTGCTGGCGTCGTCACTAAGGCTAGAGCTATTCGGCAAGAAAGACTGCAACAGGATAAGGTAGAGGAGCTCGTCGCAGAACGAATCCGTCTTCACGGAGTATTTCTGGACGACGTCCCGCCTCCCATCGTCTATCCAGAGACAACCCCCTCTCCGATCCTAGCTGTGGGTACTACCATGGCACCTTCCACTATCACCAGTCTCACCCCATCCGACCCATCCGTTGAGTTCACATATGTAACACCATCGATCACGGGGACTGCCAAGGGGGCAGCAGCAGACTTCCGTCCCGCCTTTGAACCAGGGCCAGAACACCCAGGAGTCGGGTGGCGTGTCTCGAGGCGAACGGAACCATATATCTTCGAAATCCCATTCGAAGATGGATCTAGAGGACCTGTGCCGTATATCAGGTTCGCCATTAATCAACGAGAACAACTGGTCACACTAGGGACCGAAGGAAAAGATAAGCCGCAATACTTCAAACCACTTTGCGCAATTCCTATGCCAGCGAGGACTGATGCCGGAGTACCTGCCAGACATTCACTGGCCTTGTTTACCACGGACCACACTGCTAGGAACGAGGTCGATAGGGCCTTGGCTCTGGTCGCTGACCTGGGGGCGGCAGCAGACGTCCATCGTTTCAGGCTGTCAATGAAGCGGAAGCAAGATTTGTTCGCACGTATGAGAGATCTGGATATAGCCTGGAACGATTGGCTAGCCAGAGCAGAGGATATCGATCGACGTCTGTGGGCCTCGAACATATCATCACGTATTTTCCCTTTCCTACCTCAGCCCCTGCCCTGTGGATTGGACATCTACCATATCAATGAAGCGGACTCCAACGATCGTCAGTTCAGAGCTCACCTCGACCACCTCGAAGGTCTGAACCCTATCCCCATTCCACCACGACCGCGCGACTCTACCACTTCTCTCCCGTGCCAACCCCCATTACCACGCCCAGAATTGCACGGAGAAGAACCGCACGGTGCCATCTGCCTCTATTGTGATCAGAATCACACCGCCCGTCTATGCCCCCAGCCTCATGTGTTGTGCGAACATGCTGCGCGTTGCAACGTCCCAGTTCATCACCCGGGCTTCAGCGCCCCATGCCTGAGGAGGGTCATTCACTCGCCACACCCCGAACCCTATGACTGCACTAACCCAGATCATATATGCCGCATCGAAGAATCACTCGAAGGGAGGGCACACGGGTCTAAGGAGGGGGTAGTGTCACGATCGCGTGACACGTGACGTGACGGATGATGTGTCTCGGAGAATACTCGGAAAGTTGACGGAAATTGACAGCTCATCGTTCAGTGACGTGGCTCATGAAATACTACCAGAAAACAGTCCTGAAAACCATAGTATGTACGATATAAAAGCACGTAGTACATCGAGTAGGAACTTTGTCTTAGTTTCATTTGTGAATCCAGCCAAGTTTGCTTCACCTCAAAGTAGCGAGCGCGTCCCTCTCATCTCGAACATTTTCCTGGCTAAGTGAAATATCTTAGTCCGACATCACTATCACTCCCGCCCTAAACCCATCTTCTGAGGTTCTTTTCTGAACTTCTGCCATCGAAACCCCAAACATCCCGGCTGAGACGTAACATGCACAATGTGAGCCTTAAGGCTAAGGTTCACCACTACCAGGCATACATGTATGAGGCTGAGCAGATGGAGCAACAGCTTCACCAACTCACCACCATGTTGGGAGGCATCAAGGGTGAGCTTGTGTGCAGCAAGTTCCATCTCAAGATGGCCAATGCCTTGGACCGAGTGGAGGAGACCCAGTTAGGATGGATGGGAGGAACCGGACTTCATGGGTGTTGTGGGCAACACAGCTGAAAAGGGGGTGATGTTATGGTACAAATTGGAGCACTTACTACATGGTTATGACCACAGTAGTAAGTAGAAATTAGTCATGAACTTAGGATCAGTCATCACATCGCAGTAGCACATGATTGTTACTGTGACTCATTACTAGGATAGCTGTAGTAGGGTTCAAGCTACTTATGCTACTGGATATTGGACTTCACAGAGGAGCTTTAAAGCATTCTCTCTAATGTATAAATAGTGGACGAGAAAGACCAAGATATGTCATCTTGGTCTTCTTCTAAAATACCACTCTTGTACTTGTTTTGGGCCTTTGTGCCTCATCTGCCTCTTATTTCCCTTGACCTTCGTGTCTAAGGATTTGCCATTTCATGTCACCAAGTTCTTGTAGCACTCATCTTTGTCACATGAGCCTTGTGGATGGCCATTGTCATATTCCACAGAATATTGAGGACATACAAATGTCTTCATCAATGTTGCTAAGTCATGAATGTCATTTTCTTGGTCCAAGTCGGACTAATGCCATGGTAGCATTACAGCACAGGTCACTTATCAACACTGTGGTAATATGCTGGTGAGGTAGAGACCTCCAAAGTATCAAGGGGCAAAGAAGGATAGATGATTAGTGGGCTGGGAGTGATAGGAATATCCTTTGGAAGAGAGATGTGGGACATGAGAGGATGTAATGGGATTCACACCAAGAGCAATAGAGCAGCAGCAGCTGTGGGAGAACAACAGTGGGGTATGGCCCTGGACCAGCAAAGTCATCACAAACACAAGAAACACAAGGCATCTAACTTACCTGCTGCTTCTCTCTCTCCACTTCTTGGCCTTGTCACTGTTAACCTCTACTTGAACCACCAATGGTGAGGAAGTAAGAGGGCAGTGGTGGTGGGTGAGGGGCAAGAGAGCAAGGCAGCAAGAGAGTGAGTCAAGTGCCAGAGTGCAATGTGCCCTCACAGTGGCCCCACTAAGGCAAAATCTTGCACCACAGGGCTGTGCAGCCTGGTATGAACGACACAAGGTTGTGATGCATTACTATTTACTATTTCACATATGTAGCATAAGGTTAGGTTTTGAGTATGTAAGTGCATTTGGGTCAAAAAAGGTTCGGTTGGTGCACGTGATCAGTCACGTGACGTGTTAGGGGTGGGGTTGAGCATATACTGATACATGGGAACACAACGCGATACACGCGCATACGATCGCAAACGAAACACGACGCACTCAATTCGCCACAGGCTACTCTGGTGACCGAGACTGCCAAGGTGGAAGAAGGTCTGTTGCGTCTCGTGCTGTGGAGGCGACCTCTGCTGGGATCGGAATTACGCTGCGTCACGTTTCCTTCGGGAGCGCATGAGGGACTTGAATGGGGAGTGGGTAAATGTGAACTAAACTCATGCATGCACGTTTTTCTTCTCTTTTTGGATGTTTTCTTTGCGCGCATATCTTTCTCATTTGATAGTCACATCATTACGCGTTACGGCTTGACCTTTTTTCTATGGAAGGAAGGGTTTCAGACGGCCACTCTCTCCTTTTTGTTGATCCTGCACGATCGCTATCCGATATCCCCACATTATAGCTGTCTATAGTTTCGTCGTAAAGCTCATGTTCATCGCTTTACTCCCACCGTGTATATAATCGACATGTACTCAACAACTCGTCTGAACTCTCCCGAATTGCGCGCTTCGCTCCTCTTTGGTCAGAAAATACTGTATTGGCAAGGCAAAATAGAATCGAATTCACGACAAGTCTTGCAGCGAGGAGATATTAGAAAAATAACACATACACACGCACACCGATGCTTCCAATGATGGTGGAAATATATATCATTGAGATGTTACTGTACTACAGTTTTACCCAATCTGATCGAGGCGACCATCGTCCATCGGAATCACGTCGAACAATGTCGGTGGGTACGTATTCTAGCTAATATACCACGACCGTCTGCGCCCCCGCTCGGCTTGTATACCATGAGAAGGCGGAGGAGTGCGCTTGTTAATTCGAACGCTGGGACCGGGTCGGGGGACGGAAGCGTAAGTTGGGTCATGGGGCGGACGCGCATCAGCCAGGCATGTGCATTCTCGCGTGGAACCAGTTCTTTCCGAGAAATTCGAGAGAGAAGGGGACGGAAGGCACGTACCGATCTTGTTGAGCCCGAACCGAACCGCATGCCCTCTGCCTCGCCCCCACGCACGTCCGAACAATCGGGTCGTGTGAATCAAGGACGAGTAAAACGGACGTAGAGCTGGTATAGATGCTCCATTGTCTTTTCGTTCCTCGCAGAGGTTCGCTCCGACGCAGCGGATGGGACGTCACGTATGGGGGCGAAGACACGAACGCCGAGAGTCTGGGCTCGGCACCACCGTCGCGTGTTAGTGACGCGGGTCCTGCGGGGGAGACCGGATGGAACGGATCAATGGCTAGGTCGGTGGGTAAGATGGATGGAGGGGACGATGTTGACTTTGAGTGCGGGCAGGCTGGCACCTTGATACTTTTTGAGTCATGAGTCAGACCGACGTCGTGAATGAAGATAATTTGGTGCTCACTTCATTTGAGGGGTAATCTTGGCTAGTTGTTGAGATGGTCACAAAATCGATGCTGTCGTGCTAACTGTTTCTGACGAATTGGTGTAAACGAGAGAAATGAGAAAGATAGTGAATTTGAGGGAAATACCAATGGCACAATCGAGACAATTGGCGTGGTCGACTACCCGTCATCGGAGAGTTGATGGAAATTTGGCGGTTCCAGGCGTGTTGTCTCGGACGAGAAAGTCGGAACAGGACGGGTCAAAGCGCTCAACCTAGGCCACGTGGCAGTACATGTGTTGCTGTTTTCACACGCGACTTGCGTCTTCAGGGCTACCTTCAACCGTTACTCGTACATCCATCTGCTTCATCAGAGCTCTTCACACAGCACCCAAGCTTAAACAACCAAATTTGCGATGGATTCGAATTCACAATCTGCATCTGATATGGTCGATCAAACTCAGTTAGTCGAGCAGCTTCCTCTTGAGCATGGGCTGACCAATTCACGAACAGAGTCATTCATTTGAAAGGTATAAAGCACCTGCTATTGTCTCTGAAAAGAATTGATCTAGTTTCGTAGAAATATCTGTCGATTTTATCAAGACACGTCCTACATCCGACCTCGAGCTCGTTTTCAAGGACGATGCTGGCGTCACACGCAAGTCTAACAAATTCAGGAACGGCGCCCTTGTTCACTGGGACCTCGACATGTTCGTTTCATCAGCCGTGTTTACCCTCACCGTCGAATGCTAATTTATTCGCGTAGCTATCTTAAGGTCCACACCAGTGCCACGTTGACCATCCAGCGAGCACTTTTCAAAATAAGGGTTCGCTCAGGTTTTTGTCGAGTTTAAGCCATACAAGTTCGGAGACGACAAAGTTGTCCGTTTAGAAGGTGGTGATGTCTTGTTCCCAGTACGGTCCATTTCTTGCTGAGCGGCTTCACAGATAACAACCATAGCGTTACCGTGACTTTTGTCTACAGGAAATCTAAATCCGTGAGTCTTTGGTTATTCTCTGGTGCAAGAAAGTCGTCAAATTTCTCCTGCAGCCGGCAGACGTCACTCGCGTTCTTGGCTCTCAGGCCGCCTTCACAAACATCGTCGCTTCAATGGACACACAGCAACCCCGTCGTCGAATTCCAGAAATCCGGTTCCGAGTGCTTATTATAGGAAGGGCGAACGCAGGAAAGACGTCTATCCTGCAGAGAATATGTGAAACGACAGAGAGCCCTGTCATTTACCACAGAAATGAGGAGGTATGTGGTCCAACCTGTTTGTCCGTGAATCTGATCTCACTGCCGACCAGGTCAAACTCGACCCATCCATGGATGTAAGTGACAGTGGTACCTCTCTTTGGTGCCTCTAAAAATGTAGCTAGCGAGGCGAGCACAGGATCGACGATGAACTTATATTTTCCAATCATCGGGGCTACGTTTTCCATGACTCTCGAGGGATTGAGTCAGGTAGCACAGATGAACTCGGCATATTGCAAAACTTCATTCGACGCAAGTGTGGAGAACGGCGACTCCGAGACAGATTACACGCGATATGGTTGGATTCCCCAGTGTTTATGATTACGTTACGACAGCTGACGGTCGTATTTTGAGGTACTGCGTCCCAATGGACAACCAACGACCAGGGCTCGATCTCAAATACTTCAAGGACATCTGTCCTGAAAAGAATGGTGCGTCATTATGGAGATTCGTGACCTTATGTGACAAATTATTTTCAGTCCCTGTCATTGTTGTGTTTACAAAATATGATCAATTCTGGCAAAATGTGCGAATCCATGTGGAGGATTTCGGAAGCCCGGATGACAACATACTTGATGTGGCGGACAAACAATTTCAAGAGCATTACCTGCTTCCCCTTGGTGATGATGTCAGATTCGTGCGATTAGAAAGTAGGTTCAGAGGCAATTGACGGAGTCAGGTGCTAATACTTTTCGGCAGAAATGCACAAGCAAAATATTGGCTGCGATAGGCTTATTGAGACCACGGCTGCAGCTTTGAATGACGACGCCGTCAGATTAATGCTTTTGGCTGTGCAGAGGGGAAATTTAGAACTGAGTGTCAAAAGCGCTTTGAAGCGGTGAGTGCGCGAGTTGAAGGGGCAAAGTGAGCGATGATGACACGAAGGATCGCAGTGTCAGTTCCCGCACTGGCATGAGCGTCGAACGAATTGTTCAGGGTTGTCTTTTCCCGTTTCCATACATCTGGGTAGGTGTTGATAAAGTCTTAAATTATGAAAGAAGGCTTATAGTACTTGACGCCGCGTACCGCATAGTGGGTGAGTGTCAGCGCTTACTCGCAGCTTTGAGATTGACTGACGTAACCATGCACAATGGTACTCTGGGATTCAGATTGTGAGTGGATATGGTTCCCTGCTTCTTTTCAATCTTGCTGACAACACCTGTCCTCGGCTCTCCAGACAGTGAGTGGCTGGCGTGGCTTGCTGTGCTTCAAGCCTGCTGACGACGCCTGTCCTCGGCTCTCCAGGATGTGAGTGGCTGGCGTGGCTCGCTGTGTTTCCAGCCTGCTGACGACGCCTGTCCTCGGCTCTCCAGGAAGTGAGTGGCTGGCGTGGCTCGCTGTGTTTCAAGCCTGCTGACGACGCCTGTCCTCGGCTCTCCAGGAAGTGAGTGGCTGGCGTGGCTCGCTGTGTTTCAAGCCTGCTGACGACGCCTGTCCTCGGCTCTCCAGGATGTGAGTGGCTGGCGTGGCTCGCTGTGTTCCAAGCCTGCTGACGACGCCTGTCCTCGGCTCTCCAGGAAGTGAGTGGCTGGCGTGGCTCGCTGTGTTTCAATCCTGCTGACGACGCCTGTCCTCGGCTCTCCAGGAAGTGAGTGGCTGGCGTGGCTCGCTGTGTTTCAAGCCTGCTGACGACGCCTGTCCTCGGCTCTCCAGGAAGTGAGTGGCTGGCGTGGCTCGCTGTGTTTCAAGCCTGCTGACGACGCCTGTCCTCGGCTCTCCAGGAAGTGAGTGGCTGGCGTGGCTCGCTGTGTTTCAAGCCTGCTGACGACGCCTGTCCTCGGCTCTCCAGTATGTGAGTGACTGGCGTGGCTCTCTGTGTTTCAAGCCTGCTGACGACGCCTGTCCTCGGCTCTCCAGTTGGTGAGTGGCTGGCGTGGCTCGCTGTGTTTCAAGCCTGCTGACGACGCCTGTCCTCGGCTCTCCAGGAAGTGAGTGGCTGGCGTGGCTCGCTGTGTTTCAAGCCTGCTGACGACGCCTGTCCTCGGCTCTCCAGGATGTGAGTGGCTGGCGTGGCTCGCTGTGTTTCAAGCCTGCTGACGACACCTGTCCTCGGCTCTCCAGTTGGTGAGTGGCTGGCGTGGCTCGCTGTGTTTCAAGCCTGCTGACGACGCCTGTCCTCGGCTCTCCAGGAAGTGAGTGGCTGGCGTGGCTCGCTGTGTTTCAAGCCTGCTGACGACGCCTGTCCTCGGCTCTCCAGGATGTGAGTGGCTGGCGTGGCTCGCTGTGTTTCAAGCCTGCTGACGACGCCTGTCCTCGGCTCTCCAGTATGTGAGTGGCTGGCGTGGCTCGCTGTGTTTCAAGCCTGCTGACGACGCCTGTCCTCGGCTCTCCAGTATGTGAGTGACTGGCGTGGCTCTCTGTGTTTCAAGCCTGCTGACGACGCCTGTCCTCGGCTCTCCAGTCGTGAGTGGCTGGCGTGGCTCGCTGTGTTTCAAGCCTGCTGACGACGCCTGTCCTCGGCTCTCCAGTTCGTGAGTGGCTGGCGTGGCTCGCTGTGTTTCAAGCCTGCTGACGACGCCTGTCCTCGGCTCTCCAGTTCGTGAGTGGCTGGCGTGGCTCGCTGTGTTTCAAGCCTGCTGACGACGCCTGTCCTCGGCTCTCCAGGAAGTGAGTGGCTGGCGTGGCTCGCTGTGTTTCAAGCCTGCTGACGACGCCTGTCCTCGGCTCTCCAGGATGTGAGTGGCTGGCGTGGCTCGCTGTGTTTCAAGCCTGCTGACGACGCCTGTCCTCGGCTCTCCAGAGAGTGAGTGGCTGGCGTGGCTCTCTGTGTTTCAAGCCTGCTGACGACGCCTGTCCTCGGCTCTCCAGTTCGTGAGTGGCTGGCGTGGCTCGCTGTGTTTCAAGCCTGCTGACGACGCCTGTCCTCGGCTCTCCAGACAGTGAGTGGCTGGCGTGGCTCGCTGTGTTTCAAGCCTGCTGACGACGCCTGTCCTCGGCTCTCCAGGAAGTGAGTGGCTGGCGTGGCTCGCTGTGTTTCAAGCCTGCTGACGACGCCTGTCCTCGGCTCTCCAGGAAGTGAGTGGCTGGCGTGGCTCGCTGTGT
Organism: Lactarius vividus; assembly: GCA_021527035.1. Taxonomy (NCBI): domain Eukaryota; kingdom Fungi; phylum Basidiomycota; class Agaricomycetes; order Russulales; family Russulaceae; genus Lactarius; species Lactarius vividus. The sequence continues at coordinate 28,152 of JAKELG010000303.1, read as the reverse complement.
TTCAAGCCTGCTGACGACGCCTGTCCTCGGCTCTCCAGTATGTGAGTGGCTGGCGTGGCTCGCTGTGTTTTAAGCCTGCTGACGACGCCTGTCCTCGGCTCTCCAGGATGTGAGTAGCTGGCGTGGCTCGCTGTGTTTCAAGCCTGCTGATAACATCTGTCTTGGCCCTTTAGGGCGTGAGTTGCTCTTTACCTTTCTCTATTTTTTGCCCATTGTTCTCACCTGTTATTCTTCATTGATCGTACCCATCCCTTACCGACTAGCCTGTGCGTGCATATTCTTTTTTCGAATATACTGCGCTCACATTTGGTTCTCTAGTTTGTAAGTTCTCTCCGTATGTTTACTCCACCAACATCTCACTTCGTCATAAGGTAAAGCAGATCATGTCATTGCGCACCGTTCAAAATGTGTTTCATTTTTGTTATCACCATTGCTCCCTCACCTACGTTATTTTTTTTTAGCTGGCCCCCACCAATCTTGGCGGTTATCAATTAATCATTGGTATTTCATTTTACCATTATTAGGTTGTATTTAACCTTTCTTGAAGCTATTATCCTTATCTTGAAGCACGCGACTTTCTTACGTCTCTCAAACATGTCACCTGAATCAGCTTTAACCCACGCGGAGGTTAACTATCGGGAAGCAAATATCGACTCGAGGATTCAAAAATTCCTCACTGAATCTTCTCAAGAGCACTCTGACGAGTCATTTGCAACCTTTATAATGGCTGCTGATCTGGTTCGTCTGTTCTTTCGTCTGTTAAGATTATATCTTGTCAAACTTTTAGTGTCGTCTCAGTCTTCAGTCGAAGACACATTTGCATAGGAGAGATCATCGGTTCACGTCGTTTTGGGAATCAGTATTTCCGTTCAAGTTTGTCTTCTTACCGGAGTTGAGGACTACCACAATGAAGGATAAGTGGTCCATTATTGTATTGTTCAGGAATTGTGTACGAATTAAGCCATGTATGTGTACGATCGAACTTGATGTCTCAGACTGCGTCCGCCCCCACTCGTCTTAATAGCGCCACTGTGGTGTGTACTGTTGTCGAGCGGGATGATATACCAGTTGCTGGTTTTTGTGATGTAAATAAGGTGGGGCAGCACGGGGCGATCCGGCTAAGTTGAGCCGGTCTGGTGACGAGTATCTGATAAGGCCGATTCGGTTGAAAAGAGCGCGAAGCTGATAGTAAGAGATGAGCGAAGATGAGCAAATGCGAAGAGGAACTTCATTTTGGAGAGGGACTTAAGGCAAATGACGAACGAGAGGGGAAAAAACAACCGGACGAATTATTCGGTACATAGAGTCGCATTTTTATACAGTTTATCTAAATTTTATGAGGCAATAGAAGTAAAGTAGAGTAAAGTAAAGAGAAACAAAGATGCACGCACAGGCATGAAACAGGTGTCGGGGAAACGGAACAGACGGGAAACGAGACCGAGACCGAGAATGTACGAGAAAGGGGCGCGTGAAACCCTATGAGGCTGAAACGAGAATGGCTGCGCTTGGAACGGAATGGACTCGGAAATAAACGGTAAAGGCAGAAGGAGTGTATAGTAACTTTGCAAGATAGGATGAATGTCCTCCGTGGTCTCCTGAGCGGGAGCGAGCGAGCGCGGCGGATGTTGTTGAGGGTTCGAGTCGGCGCCGAAAATGCAGCATTTAGACAGTGATTTCTGATAATTTGACGAATGTATACTGGTGACGGTTGCTAGGCTTGAAAGGGCGACACATTTAGCGCGCGATATGACGTCATCCAATTTGCTTAACAAAATCCACGGATTCAGAGGCAAATGAGGATGCCAGACAGGTGCATTTAACAATGCCTCATGATTGAACGGTAGAACGCCGGGACTAGGTTTCTTGACAGGAAAGAGTAGAGGGTACAATGAAACCTAATATGATGACGCCCGCCATGTCCTACACATAGTGGTTTGCAGGCTCGGCTTCAAAGCCTAAGGCCAGCCTAAGACGGCCGTCCGAAAACTGGGACGGGACTGGGACGAGAGTGGGTCCTGGCAGGGCCCAAGGCCCAGTCTTCACTTTTGGTATTCGGCTCCCATGGTCCCACGTCCTCGGCCTCAATTATTGGGGACACACGTCCTGGGCTCAGGATTCACCAGGATCTGCGACCTCCTTCAGAACTGTATCCTTGCCTTTGAACCTTTGTCCACACCTTCGCCATTGTATCCACGTATTCCCAACTTCATCCACCCTTCAAAATTGGCAACTGCATCCACCCTCTGGGATTTTCACTTCACTTGTTACACTAGTCTTTGTCATGGCATCGTACTTATAAAATAAATACAAGTCCTTTTTTCTCCCTCACAAGCCATCTTAGCTATGTCCACTCAACCTGCACAAACGATTCCCTACTATCAAACTGGCCACCAACAATGTGTGTGAGCTAGATTGCATGGCTACTGCATTTGCCTCTGAGCCATTGACACCCCAGCCAAACAGCACCCCAGCGACAACATGACTTGTAACACACGTGCTACTGGCTGGCACGATCATCAACTTGACTCTCCCTCACCACAACACCATCCCCTACATCCTGTGTGGATTCGAGGAAATCCTTTGCCCCATGAACCCCAAGTGTGGCACTCCCCGTGGCTGCTCACTCTCGACAATCTAGGAGTCAAGTTATATTTCAAATGATATAGGCTACAGAAATGAGAGGAGCCATGATGCTATCCTCAGTTGTCGTGTCATCAATGGTGGTTGTAAGTTTACGATTTCTTCAGCCCAACTGCCCCTTGCATGTGCCACTAGTTTGCAACTACTTCTCTTTTACAGTCCAGCTTGCACACATTCATGAAAACTGGCTGACATTACTACCCCACGAAGCCTCCCTCCAAAAAAAGGTGAGTATCATTCTGGTCGTACCTATCACGTACTGACATTGAGTACATGCTTGGACAGCTGTCCTGGTACAACACCTGTCTGAGTCATCATCATCACCACCGCAGCTGCTGCTTAAGGTAGATCTCAAGCCACGCCATTGCTGCAGCTGCTGGGTGGGCGATGCTGGTAAGGCAGGAGTCAACCATGACTACAATGGCAGCAAGGCTATAATGCACTGCAACTAGCAACTATGACAATGAAAATGGCCACAGCGGTGATGTTAGTGACAGCGATGGCAGCAGTGGCAGTGGCAGGGACAGTGGCAGGGGTGGAGTTAAGCTGTAGATATATTGTCCTATGTACTTTCCAATAAACGAGTCTTTTCTATATTTGCAAACCGTGAGAGGATTCCCTAGTAGAAAGCCTTGGCCAGCCGAGGCTGCCGGGCTGATGCAGGCCTAAGACGTCAAGGCCGATGAGTACAGTCCCAGTCCCTTTTAATTCCAGGCCTAAAGCCACAAAAAGACGGGCCTAATGGCAGGCTTTTGGGCTGAGCCGGGCCCGCAAACCACTACCTACACAAAATACGGCATATTGCCCTTTCGAAAGGTCCTGGGTGAGTACGGACAGACTGTCGTGTCGAACGAACATGCAACCTACCACGCGTCTCGTCCGTTGCTGCACCGCGTCCTGCTCGTTCTCCTCCGCGGGGCCATACACGGTGAAGCCACACATGCCGTCCTCCTGAATTGTGAGAATCACCGCCATGTTCCCACAGCGGTAGCAATAGTTTGGCGCCGACCACACGGTCGCCACCGCCTCGTCGACCATATACTTGTACTCCTCCTGCACCAGCTGATGCGCGCAAGCGATGAGTGAGAGCGAGTTGACGTGGTTAAACTATGTATTTGTCTCAGAAGGAACGAACATAGAAAGAAAAATAAGGGTGGTCGCACCTCGTGCGTAATGCTGCCGCCGAAAAGCCATCTGGCATCGCGTGGGCTAATTCTCGACGTCATCCGGGTCAGACCACATAAGATCTATGATAATACGTTACACCAACCCAGACGTTTGCATACAGGATGTGACTCACCGCAAAATGCACCCCCGTGCGGGATCTCCTGAGCCCGCGACAGAACGCGGATTGGTCAAGCGTGCGAATGTCTGGCGAAAGCCCTCCGTGAACACAAAGCACCTCGCCGTCAATTATCTATATGCATGGTGAATGGGGACTGTGGGGATGGCAGTGGGACACGTACCGCAGCAAGATTGAGACGCTGCAACACGCCTTGCATACAGAGGCGCTACCGTACTTCTGCTGACACTCCTCTCCAAAGGCGTCGGACAGCGGGTGAATGTGGAAGGTGGGCGGGCATACCATAAAATCCATAGACTTGCGTTATCTGTCTACTCTCGTGGTTCCCACCAAGTAGCGATATCTTATCGGGATAGCTTGATGAAAGTCCGTCAAAGAGGGCGAACGCATGAGTAGGCCCACATACCGTGCCTTGAGTGCAAGCAGGAGAGATACTGTCTCTAGGCTATAATGCCCCCGGTCTACGAAGTCGCCCTGAAAAAGAGGAGGGGAGTGAGCGAGATGGAACGTCTGTTGCGTTCCACGTACGTGCCATGAATATATAGCTTGTCTCCGGCACGGGCCCACCCTTGCGGAGTAGCTCTAGGAGGTCCCAGAACTGACCATGGATGTCGCCGCATATGGTGACAGGGCATGGGTTGGATATTGGATTCTTCGACGAGGATTGTGCGGATGCGGTCGTGGAGGGCCTTTATATCGGGCTTAGGGAGGGGCCAGCAGCGTATAAGCTGTGAGATCTATTGTGGTGAGTCACTCAGCAAAAGGTTGCGGTTTTTGACTGGGATAGCAGGTTTGTCTGTTTTTACTCGGCTATTTCCGATTAACGCCTCCCTGCACTCTTGCTGTAGACTCCTCACCGGCCTCACTGACGGAACTGCAAATTTGGTGTTTGCACAAGCTGTGCAACATTACTGGGTTCATATTTCTGGAACTCACTGATTCTTTTTTTATTTTTATTTTATTTCTCTGTCGTCGTGGTTGTACCCTACGCCGAAGGTATACCGATTGTGCGGTCTGTTCAAACCGACGTGCGCTCGCTGCTGGGAACCTGTCACGAACTTGAACCTCACCTTCTGACCGCCAGGTACGCTGCCTAGCCCTATTCCTGCATTCGGTCGTTCCTATATGTCTAAGAGCTTGAAGCACTGCTCCCTCTTCCTACCTCACGAGCGCGCAGAACTCATGAGTGGTACCTAGAAGGAATCCTCGCGAACCTAACACCTCCGGTATTTTGGGGTCAGTTTCGTCTCTCGCTTGCTTTTCCATATTCGAGTCTGGCTCATGCTCCAAATCTGCACATACGCATCAACTTCTACGTGACTATCTTTACCACGTCTGTTGTCCTACAGAGGCGTTCAATCGAAAGGCTCACCGACGCTCTTAACATGAATTCGGGCTTCACCGGCTTTGACCCCTTCACCACCGGGATCATTCAGACCTCCCAGAACCGACTGGACCTGTAGCACGCCATCTTCGTGTTGCATATAGTGTATTTTCTTGAACTCATAGTGTATTTTTCTGGCGCGTTATTTCTGAGTCCTTTTACTCTAGCATTTCTGCTTACCAACACGACATACAGGTGTATTCAAATCGACAATCGCGCACATATGGTCGTCTCTCAGATAACGACTTTTGGAGTGTTCTCGGCTTGGCGAATATATGTCTCGGCAAACGTCGGATCAACCCCAGAATGCAATGAGAAAATACAATACATCTCGTATTATCGTATTCTCTCCATCACTCTCCTATAGTTCGGAGGACATCGGGTTAGGCATGATGGCGGGCTCTACGATACTGGTAACGCGGTTGTCATCGGGCGGTGGAAAAAGCGCGAGGGATAAGCGAAGAACCTTTGAAGCACTTTACCCAACGGCATCGGAGATACTTTCGCTCCCTTTGTTTGCGTATATCATTTTCTCATTCCGTTCGGCCAACGCCGATTCCCGCAATCTCGTCGATAGTACTACTCCAGTTGGTGGTTCGTACCCTCTCCAGTTCGACTGCATATTACGCGAGCTGATAAGGGGCTCTCAGACAGGGTACAATAGACATCTTGTCCTACCCAATGAAACCGACTGGGCCTTTGGACAGGTGCTGTCTCTCGTCATGTTTGCCACCAGTCTGAAAGAAATATTTTCTGATTGACCTCGTTAGACGACAGTGAAAGGTCGGGTGTGATTACGAAAATATCGTCCCAAGGGGATATGTAGACAGGGATGAGGGTGAGGAGGGACAAGTGAGCGATGGGATACGAGACGGTGTGAAATCGACGGACTGGCAGCTGTACTTCCACAGTCGCGCCAAAAGGCAAATATCGGTGGTAGGTCCAGAGCGGCCCGGACCGTGAGATCCATGCGTTTGGAATGCAACTCGTAGAACCAGCCCAATGTCCAAAAAGGTCTGAGAACTACAAATCTTATCTCTGAACATCTAAGATGGCAGGCGAATATGTTGATGTACAGAATGAGACATTTGGTGGTCCTGCTCAAGGTACGAAGGACTCGCCATCCTGTCTTGAAGGCCCCAACACTCCATCCTCTATTAGCACTACTACATCTATGGATAGCAGCGTAGCAGCACGGATCCAGAACGTCGAAGTCAGGTTCCAACCGCCGTTGCACGAGCAGCGACGCGCTTGTGTCACGATCGGAGCTCAGTGGACTCATATTACGGTACGGGGATTGAAGTGGACACTTACTATACGGTTATGACTACGGTAGTAAGTAGAAATTAGTCATGGACAAGTAGGATCAGTCAGCGCGTTGTGCTAGCATGTGATTGCTAGTATGACTCACTACTAGGACAGCGGTAGTAGGGTTCGAGCTATTACTGCTATTAGTTATTACGTTCAAGAGGAGCTTTAAAGCTACCTCTACAACCTGTATAAATAGTGGGCTGCGAAGACCAAGATACGCCATCTTGGTCTTCTTCAAATACCACTCTCGTCTTCTATTCTTTAGAAGGGACCCCTTAAGCCCTCTTCCGTTCTTAGGAGAAGACCTCGTTCATAGTCCTGACCTTTGAGTCTAGGAATCTGGCCCTTTCGACACGACAAGTCGGAGGTGCCCTGGTACTAATTGGACGCGTGCTGTGGATCGCCTTGATTGTCTTCTACGGCCTTACCGAGACCTTGCAAGGTCATCTGCGATCAGCTAAGTCGTGAACGCCCTTCTGTGAGCTCAAGTCGAGCTCAACGCCGTGGTAGCGTTACATTAAGACCAAGATCTTCAACCGTGGCGTTCACTACAAGAGATCAGTGGAGAAACTTTCGACCCTACAACCTCGAAACTAGAGGAGAACGATCAGTACCGCGACGATTCCTAGGCGCAGCCAGGTGGAGAGAATACAGAGGAGACACTGGCTATTTCGTAGACTTCCCGGGAGAAGCAATCAGATATCGCCCAGTTGAGTTCAACTATTCAAACTTCTGTTGGACAGAGATTACGTGGAATCCAATAGACAATCAGTGGGACGTCGTCAGACCAGCTGGAAGGCACTACCGCTGCGACATCGACTCAAGGGAATTACACGGAGACGATTGGGGATCGCTAGACGGAGACAGTAGCGAAAGCGAAGAAGAACAACCCAGAGAACAGGCCCCGTCAGAATCTAGCCACGAAGAACAAGCGGAAGAACACACCGCAACTGAAAGCGAAGCACGACCCGGAACAGGAGACGATTCCAGTCTGTTAGCTCATATAGCTGAGTCATTGCACATCACAGTCCCAGAAGAAATTCATATCCGAAGCCCCATGACTACAGTAACCGAATCACAAGCAATGGAGGAAGTACACCGCATTAGGGAGGAGGCAGAGGCCATCCTCAACCCCATCAACCCCAACACCGGACACCGAATGACGGCCGACGACGCAGCTCTATTTCGAGCCATAGGACCAGACCACCCGGACCCTCCAGAAGGACCCCCACCACCACCAGGAGGACTCCCCGGCGGATTCCCAGGACAAGGCCCAACGGGAGGCGGATTCCCAGGAGGAGGAAGACCACCAGGAGGAGGAGGACCGCCAGGAGGAGGACCGCCAGGAGGAGGACACGGATCAGACAGATTATCAGGTGAACCCCCAACAGTTTTCGACGGAGACCGCACTAAATACGAAGCCTTCCTCACACAATGGCACGTATACTGGGGAATGAATCTGGACGCCCCAATCATGCAAAACGAGTATCGACGATCTCTCCTCTTCCTAGGATACGTAAAGGGGATCAACGTCAGCGAGTGGACCTTGAGCATACTGGAATGGCTCAACAGAGAAGTACGACGGGGAGTCAGTCAATACTCCCAAACTCTGTGGAATCATGTGGCGGCAGAGTTCGCCAAAAGATTCTCAAATATCCTCGAAGAAGAGCAAGCGCAAGCTGAATTACAAAAAGGGATAAAAATGACGGGAGAGGACATTGACGCGTACGTCGTTAAATTCGAACAGCTAGCCAGAAAAGCTCACTACAACTTGAACGACCGACAAACCATCGATCGATTCACCGCGGGACTTCCACGAGCCCTATTCATGAAGGTCTACGAATTGGACGAACCGCACACATTTGAAGACTGGAAGAGGTGCGCACTGCGAAGACAAAAACAATATATACACATGAAAGCACGCCTCGACAACTTCAAATCCAAAACCCCATCGTCATCTGCCCAACCCCGACAATGGAGACCGCAACCCCCAAACTGGGGACCACCGCGAGGACCACCCCCTCCTAGATACGACCCAAACGCAATGGACACATCGGCCGATCGAACTCGCGCAAGAGTGGCCGAAGTTGGAGACCCCAACAGACCATTCATCCCAAGACCGCAGAGGGGAGGATACGGAAGAGGAGGAGGACCTCCACCTCGAGATATGAGGACAGTTGTCTGCTACAACTGTAACCAGATGGGACACTTCTCACGAAACTGTCCACAGCCACGCCGTCGAGCAACCACCAGCCGAATGGCCGACACGGATTACTACACACAGGAAGAGCCACCCGCACAAGTAAGGGCAGCAAACACAGCGCCCCCGCAGCAACGAGCAAAAGACTGGCTGGCCGGAGTAGCCGGAGAATCGGATGACGTAAAAGACCTCATCCTCCAAGAAATGTGGGGGAAGGAGGGTTTTCAGAATGCCTGAACCCATCGGCCTGGGTGAGGGCAGTTAAATGTAACTCTGTAATCATGACTCGCTACCGTTCGCTCCGAATTCCAGTATCGATTCGTACAAGTTACGCTATGGCCGACATCAAGGCTCTCGTAGACTCGGGAGCCACCGACAACTTCATAAGACCATCATTCGCCAAAAGAATGGGCATGGGTCTGCAGCAGCTAGAACACCCTCGAAAAATATGGAACATAGATAACACCGAGAACAAGGCGGGCAGTATCACTCACTACACAGACCTCGAAGTCCAAACTAATCAAAAACGACAGAAGCTGCGCTTCCTGGTCACGGACATCGGAAATGAAGATCTAGTACTAGGATACCCCTGGCTAGCCACATATGAACCCACGATCAACTGGAGATACGCAACCATCCATGAGAAGATGCTCCCAGTCGTAATACGCTCCATAAACCCCACAACGGAATACCACGTCATCGGAACCCTCAAAACAGAAGACAAACAGGAAATACTAAATGAACTCGCCGACGAGTGTCAGATACGTACCACTGCAACTGAGTTAGCGATCGAAGCTAAACAATTCCACGACAAGGTAGAACTTCCAGAAGTATACCAGAAGTTCGCAAAGATTTTCAGCGAAGAAGCATCGAATCGATTCCCACCGTCTAGGCCATGGGATCACGCCATCGAATTTAAGAAGGAAACCCCACCGGCCATCGACTGCAAGGTCTATCCCATGACGCAGGAAGAGGACGGCAAATTGAAGGAATTTCTCGACGAACAACTAAAGAAAGGCTACATACGACCATCAAAGTCCCCCTACGCGTCTTCATTTTTCTTCATCAAAAAGAAGGATGGAAAACTCCGACCAGTACAGGACTACAGGAAGATCAACGCTGTTACTATCCGCAACCAATACCCCTTACCCCTCATATCGGACCTAATTACAGACCTAAGTCAAGCACACACTTACACGAAGCTTGACGTCCGCTGGGGGTATAACAACGTCTGTATTAAAGAAGGAGACGAACACAAAGCGGCCTTCAAGACACGGTACGGTCTCTTTGAACCCACGGTTATGTACTTCGGACTCACTAACTCTCCGGCCACGTTCCAAACGATGATGAACACCATCTACCGAGACGTCATCATCAAACACGAACAAAAAGGGACAATCATACGAGTATACATGGACGATATCGGTATCGCAACAAGAGACCCAGCAGGACAAAGAGAACACGAAGAAGCAGTAAGTGACGTGCTTCAAGTAGCCATGGAACACGACCTGTACTTCAAGCTCGAAAAATGCCTATTCAACAAGCCGCGAATGGATTACCTGGGGGTAATCCTTGAAAAGGGGGTAACACGTATGGACCCGGTAAAAATTTCCGGCATCAAAAACTGGCCAACGCCTACAAAGGTCCGTGACGTACGTTCCTTCCTGGGCTTCTGCAATTTTTACCGACTCTTCATTCGCGGCTTCGCCACACACGCCAAACCACTCAATAAACTCACGAGAAAGGGAGCGGAATGGAAATGGACAGACGAAGAAGATAGGGCCTTCCGAAAACTCAAAGCCCTAGTTACAGAAGAACCCGTACTCGCCCACCCAAAGCTTGATGACCCGTTCGAACTCGAAGTAGACGCTTCAGGGTTCGCAACGGGCGCAGTCCTACTCCAAAAGAAAGAGGACGGCAAACGGCACCCGATCGGTTACTATTCGGCTACGCTCAACGAAGCAGAACGCAACTACGATATATACGACCTAGAACTCCTAGCGATAGTCAAAGCCCTCCGACACTGGAGACCGCTACTAGCTGGATCGCCGCACAAGATCAAAATCTACTCGGACCACATGAACCTCCAATATTGGAAGTTGCCGCAGAAGATCAGCCGGAGAGTAGCAAGGGAAGTACTCGAACTCATGGAATACAACTTCGAAATTCACCACATGTCGCGATTGGACTTATGGACTAACAATACGGTACGAGAATTGAAGTGGACGCTTACTATACGGTTATGGCTACGTTAGTAAGTAGGAATTAGTCATGGACTTTAGGATCAGTCAGCGTCGTACTAGCATGTGATTGCTAGTATGACTCATTACTAGGATAGCGATAGTAGGGTTCGAGCTATTATTGCTAGTAGTAGTTACCTTCAAGAGGAGCTTTAAAGCTACCTCTTCAATATGTATAAATAGTGGGCCTGCGAAGACCAAGAAACGCTATCTTGGTCTTCTTCTCAAATACCACTTTTCCAATCGACTCTTGTCTGAAGTCTTATTCCTCTTTCCCCTTCCTAAGGGACGACGCCTTTATAAGTCTTGACCTTCGAGTCTAAGACCCTGGCTCTCTCGACACATCAAGTCGGAGTTGCCTTGATACTAGTAGGGCGCCTTTTGTGGATCGCCTTGGTGGTGTTCTACGGGATTACGGAGACACTACGCGGGTACTTACGACCAGCTAAGTCGTGAACGCCTTTGATCGAGTTCAAGTCGAACTAAACGCCGTGGTAGCGTTACATTAAGACCAAGATAGCCAACCGTGGCGTTCACAACAAGAGACCAGTGGAGAAACTTTCGACCATACAACCTCGAAGCTAGAGGGGAACGATCAGTACCGCGACGATTCTTAGGCGCAGCCAGGTGGAGAGAATACCGAGGAGACACCGGCTACTTTGTAGACTTCCCTGGGGAAGCAATCAGATACCGCCCAGTTGAGTTTAACTACTCGAACTTTTGTTGGACAGAAGTTACGTGGAACCCGATAGACAATCGGTGGGACGTCGTCAGACCAGCTGGAAGACACTACCGCTGTGACATCGACTCAAGGGAACTTCACGGAGACGACTGGGGATCATTGGACGGAGACAGTAGCAGCAGTGACGAAGAGAACGAACAACCCAGAGAACAAGCCCCGTCGGAGTCGAGCCACGAGGAACACATAGAACAACACACCGCAACAGAAAGTGAAGCGCGACCAGGAACCGGAGACGACTCAAGCCTACTAGCCCACATAGCTGAGTCTTTACACATCACAGTTCCGGAAGAGATTCACATCTGAAGCCCCATGGCCACAGCAACCGAAACGCAAGCCATGGAAGAAGTACTACGTATAAGGGAGGAGGCGGAAGCCATCCTCAACCCTATCAACCAAGCCACCGGACATAGAATGACCGCAGACGACGCGGCACTCTTCCGCGCAATAGGACCGGATCATCCGGATCCACCAGAAGGACCACCACCACCACCTGGAGGACTCCCAGGAGGATTCCCAGGACAAGGACCGACGGGAGGAGGATTCCCGGGAGGAGGGCGACCACCGGGAGGGGGAGGACCACCAGCAGGGGGAGCACCGATGGGAGGACCCCCAGGCGGAGGGCATGGATCGGACAGACTGTCAGGTGAACCCCCGACCGTTTTCGACGGAGACCGTACTAAATACGAAGCCTTCCTCACACAATGGCACGTATACTGGGGAATGAACCTGGACGCCCCGATCATGCAAAATGAATACCGGCGATCCCTCCTCTTCTTGGGGTACGTCAAAGGGGTCAACGTCAGCGAGTGGACGTTGTCCATTCTCGAATGGCTAAACCGCGAAGTACGACGAGGAGTAAGTCAATACTCCCAAACCCTGTGGAACCACGTAGCGGAAGAATTCGCCAAACGGTTCTCCAACATCCTCGAAGAAGAACAAGCACAAGCCGAACTACAGAAAGGAATCAAGATGGTGGGAGAAGACATCGACGCGTACGTAGTCAAGTTTGAGCAACTAGCCAGAAAAGCTCACTACAATCTAAACGACCGCCAAACGATCGATCGCTTCACGGCGGGACTGCCACGAGCCCTATTCACAAAAGTCTACGAATTAGACGAACCTCACACCTTCGAAGAGTGGAAGAGATGCGCGCTAAGAAGGCAGAAGCAATATATACACATGAAAGCGCGCCTCGATAACTTCAAGACAAAGACCCCACCATCATCAGCACAACCTCGATGGAGGCCACAAGTCCCCAACTGGGGACCACCAAGGGGACCACCTCCGCCAAGATACGACCCAAACGCCATGGACACCTCGGCCGATCGAACACGCGCACGGGTCGCGGAAGTAGGAGACGCGAACCGCCCCTTCATCCCAAGACCACAAAGAGGAGGATATGGACGAGGAGGAGGCCCGCCACCTCGAGACATGAGGACAGTAGTCTGCTACAACTGTAACCAGACGGGACACTTCTCACGTAACTGTCCACAGCCACGACGACGAGCCACCACCAGCAGGATGGCAGATACCGACTACTACTCACAAGAGGAGCCACCAGCACAAGTCAGAGCAGCAAGCTCGGCACCACCCCAGCAAAGAGCCAAGGATTGGCTAGCAGGAGTGGCGGGAGAGTCGGACGATGTAAAAGACCTCATCCTTCAAGAGATGTGGGGGAAGGAGGGTTTTCAGAACGCCTAAACCCATCGGCCTGGGTGAGGGCGGTTAATTGTAATTCCGTAATCATGACTCGCTTTCGGTCTCTTAGAATTCCAGTCTCGATTCGCACGAATTACGCAATGGCCGATATCAGAACACTAGTGGACTCAGGAGCCACAGACAACTTCATACGACCCTCGTTCGCAAAACGAATGGGCCTGGGACTACAACAACTAGAACATCCCAGAAAGATATGGAACATCGACAATACAGAGAATAAAGCGGGCAGTATCACCCACTTTATCGACCTGGATGTACAAACTAATCAACGACGACAAAAGATGCGTTTCCTAGTTACAGACCTAGGAAACGAAGACCTCGTACTCGGCTACCCTTGGTTGGCAACCTACGAACCTACGATAAACTGGAGGTATGCCACCATCCACGAGAAGATGCTTCCCGTCGTTATACGATCAATCAACCCCAACAAAGAAAACCACATCATCGGAAGCATCCTCACCGAAGAAGAAAAAGAAGACGCAATGGCAGAGCTAGAAGAAGAAAGCCACCTGCGAACCACCGCCACGGAACTAGCCATCGAGGCTAAGCAGTTTCACGATAAAGTGGAGCTTCCCCCAGCTTACCAACAATTCGCAAAAATCTTCAACGAGGAAGCATCCAATCGATTTCCCCCTTCACGACCGTGGGACCATGCCATCGAATTCAAGGAAGGTACACCGTTAGCAATCGATTGCAAAGTCTATCCCATGACACAAGAAGAAGACGGCAAGCTTAAGGAATTCTTGGACGAGCAGCTAAAGAAGGGATACATCCGCCCATCCAAATCCCCATACGCTTCGTCCTTCTTCTTTATCAAAAAGAAGGACGGAAAGCTACGACCAGTTCAGGACTACCGAAGAATCAATGCCGTCACCATCCGCAATCAATACCCCCTACCGCTCATCTCGGATCTCATCACGGACCTCAGTCAAGCACACACTTACACTAAACTAGATGTCAGGTGGGGGTACAACAACGTGCGCATCAAAGAGGGAGATGAGCATAAGGCTGCATTCAAAACACGGTACGGGCTCTTCGAACCAACAGTTATGTACTTCGGACTCACCAACTCTCCGGCGACCTTCCAAACCATGATGAACACGATATACCGAGACACCATCGCGAAGCACGAAGCGAAGGGGACAATCATACACGTATACATGGACGACATAGGCATCGCAACTAGGGACCCAGCCGGACAGAAAGAACATGAAGAAGCGGTCCGCGACGTATTACAAGTGGCTATGGAACACGACCTCTACTTCAAACTCGAAAAGTGCCTCTTCAACAAGCCGCGAATGGATTACCTGGGGGTAATCCTTGAAAAGGGGGTAACACGCATGGACCCGGTAAAAATTTCTGGTATCAAAGACTGGCCCACGCCCACCAAGGTCCGTGACGTCCGCTCATTCCTAGGATTCTGCAATTTTTACCGACTCTTCATTCGCGGCTTCGCCACACACGCCAAACCACTCAACAAACTCACGAGAAAGGACACGGAGTGGAGATGGACGGACGAAGAAGACAAAGCATTCCAAAAGCTCAAAGCCCTAGTCACGGAAGAACCGGTACTCGCACACCCGAAATTGGACGATCCGTTCGAACTCGAAGTAGATGCTTCAGGATTTGCGACCGGCGCAGTACTACTCCAGAAGAAGGAAGACGGCAAACGACACCCAATAGGTTACTACTCGGCCACCCTCAGCGAGGCGGAAAGGAACTACGACATATACGACTTAGAACTCCTCGCAATCGTCAAAGCCCTCCGACACTGGAGACCACTGCTAGCCGGATCACCACACAAGATAAAGATCTACTCGGATCACATGAACCTCCAGTACTGGAAGTTACCGCAGAAGATCAGTCGAAGGGTTGCCAGGGAAGTACTGGAACTCATGGAGTACGACTTCGAAATTCACCACATTCCAGGAAAGAAGAATGGCCACGCAGACGCCCTATCCAGACGACCCGACTACGACCAAGGAGAACGGGACAACGAAGACGTGATTGTGTTACCGGAAGATGTATTTGCACGGATGACCACGGTACAAGCGGAACAAGACCCCCCACAAACCGAGATCATACTACGGTACTGGGTGGACTCCCAGCAACTAAAATTCGTAAACGGAGCATGGTACCGACAAGGGAAGTACGTCATCACGGGATCACTAGATGAAAAACGAAAGCTGATCGCCGCACACCACGATCCGCCGGTACACGGACACCCCGGAATTGCACGAACCACGAGGCTCGTAGAAAGAAGATACTGGTGGCCAGAACTGAAACTGGACGTTCGCAACTTCGTACAAGGATGCGCCGAATGTCAACGTCACAAGGTCAATACACGCCCCACAAGAGCCCCGCTTGTACCCATCACACCAAAAGAAGACGCCCTACCATTTGAAACCATCGCCCTCGATTTCATCACTAAGCTCCCAACATCTCAGGGATATGATTCCATTCTGACCGTAACAGATCACGACTGTAGCAAGGCCTCGGTCTTCATCCCCTGTAACGAGGAAGTCACAGCGGAAGAAACGGCCGGCCTTTATGCCACCCACGTTTTCAAACGATTCGGATTACCCTCGAAAATCATCAGCGACCGAGACCCCCGATTTGCCTCCAAATTCACACGAGAACTATGTCGAATCCTGGGAATCCAGCAGAACATCTCGACGGCCTACCACCCTAGAACTGATGGACAATCGGAACGCACCAACCAATGGCTGGAGCAATACCTACGTTTCTGGACAAGCGAGCGTCAAGACAACTGGGCGGCCCTCTTGCCTATAGCAGAATTCGCGCACAACAACTGGCCCCACGAGGCAACAAGGAAGTCCCCATTTTCCCTCCTCATGGGATACGACCCACGCGCTGATTGGCTCGATAAGCCATCCCCCTATCCCACAGGTCACCACGAGGACAGAACAATTCCGAGAAGCGCGACGAGAAGCCCAGGATCTCATCAAGAAGGCACAATCCATGTGGGTCAAACACCGAGACACGCCCAAGTTCCGAATCGGAGATTACGTATGGCTGGAAGGGCGACATCTCCGAACCAATCAACCGACGCCGAAGTTGGCGGCGAGACGGCACGGGCCCTTCAAGATCACACGAGTCCTGTCACCAGTGAACTATCAGTTGGAGCTTCCCACGCAGTGGAGCATACATCCAGTAGTTCCACATCGATCTTCTCACACCTTATCGCGAGACGCTCGTGCACGGGCCAAATTTCCAACGGCCGCCACCGGATCTAGTAGAAGGAGAAGAAGAATACGAGGTCGAGAAGGTTCTGGACCATCGGCATTTCGGCAGGAAGAAACGCCTCCAGTATCTGATCAAGTGGAAGGGGTACCCGGACTCGGAGAATCAGTGGGTCGATAAGGATGACGTGTTCGCAGATGAGGCAATAGCTGAGTACCAATCATTGAATCCCCGACTCGCAAGTAGTTTAAAAGCAGGACAAACGAAAGGCCCGTCCTTATCCCCTCTTCACTATCATCACACTGGCTCCCTTATCTCTTCCATACTCACAACCATGTCCGTTCCCTCTTCCGCCGACGCCATCGCTCGTGTTGCCCGAAACGCGGGACCTCTCACCTACCAAGAGGTCGTCGAAGCCCTCCAGTCGACAATCCCCGCCTCCTACAACGACGACACCAACAACCCCGCCACCTGGTGGATCCTCTCCCAGGACGGCCAGCGCATCAACGAGGTGCCATTCACGACGGCCGAAGTCGATCGGCTTCGCCAGGCTCTCCCAGAGCTTGAGCGTTCCCCATCTCGACCTGTCCCAGTACGAGTCGAGTATCGAACCGAGGAAGAAACCCAAGACACAGCCAACGATCGATTGGGAGCGATGGCAGGAGCAGAAGTGGAGGGAAACGGCGGAGAACTGGCAGCGGGAGCAGTTACGGAAAGCGGCGGAGAGGCGTCGGGAAGCGCTACGGAGGAGACGCGAGTGGACGCGGGCGAAGAAGGAGCGCGAAGAGGCGAGGAAACAATCCTCGGACAAGTCCGAGGGAGCTTAGCGGACCACTACCCAGCTGAGCACCCTCTCATCTCCACGGCCACCGATACTGACGACCCACGCGAAACTCCGTACGCATGCGACACCAACGGCCGTCCCCTCTATCGCGGCGGCGTGCGAGCCGACGCACCCCCGCCGTTCCCACTCTTCCGACTTCGACACGCCGAGCTCGGTCCGCCCCCCCACGGTTACAAGTACAACCGCGGGGAGGATTATGTCCACTTCCCCATCACCGACGGCCAGGGGGTGACGCGTCAGGCCGCCTACGTGCAAGTCATCATGGGGGCCGACCCCATCATGTTGGGCCTCATTCCCGACAGCGAGAAGGTATACTCGCAGCCTCTCTATGCCGAACCCCACGTCAAGGTCACGGGGAAGGAAGTTTACCCCCAGGAAGACATGGCCTTATTCGCAGGCGGTTATCACGACCGCCCTCGCTTCGACCGCGCAGTCGGCGAGCTCCACGACGTGAGTCTTCGGGCGGAGGTGCATCGCTACCGGGCTTACGCGTACGAGGCTGAGAGGATGGAGCAGCGACTCCATCAGCTCGCCGCCGCGCTCGGGGGGATCAAGGGCGAGATGGCTCGCAGTAAGTTCCGCCTCGAGATGGCTAACACGCTGGAAAGGGTCGAAGAGGTGCAAGCGGGTTGGATGTCGGGACCGCGCCTTCGCCGGCGTCGTGGGCGCCGCGGCTGAAAAGGGGGTGATGTCGCGATCGGACTTATGGACTAACAATACGGTACGAGAATTGAAGTGGACGCTTACTATACGGTTATGGCTACGTTAGTAAGTAGGAATTAGTCATGGACTTTAGGATCAGTCAGCGTCGTACTAGCATGTGATTGCTAGTATGACTCATTACTAGGATAGCGATAGTAGGGTTCGAGCTATTATTGCTAGTAGTAGTTACCTTCAAGAGGAGCTTTAAAGCTACCTCTTCAATATGTATAAATAGTGGGCCGCGAAGACCAAGAAACGCTATCTTGGTCTTCTTCTCAAATACCACTTTTCCAATCGACTCTTGTCTGAAGTCTTATTCCTCTTTCCCCTTCCTAAGGGACGACGCCTTTATAAGTCTTGACCTTCGAGTCTAAGACCCTGGCTCTCTCGACACATCAAGTCGGAGTTGCCTTGATACTAGTAGGGCGCCTTTTGTGGATCGCCTTGGTGGTGTTCTACGGGATTACGGAGACACTACGCGGGTACTTACGACCAGCTAAGTCGTGAACGCCTTTGATCGAGTTCAAGTCAAACTAAACGCCGTGGTAGCGTTACACCACATCCCAGGAAAGAAGAACGGTCGCGCTGACGCACTATCCAGACGACCCGACTACGATCAGGGAGAACGAGACAATGAAAACGTAACAGTACTGCCAGAAGACATCTTCGTACGAACCACGATAGTACAAGCCATGGAAGACCCGCCGCAGACAGAAATTACCCTACGATACTGGGTGGACCCTCAACAACTTAAATTCGTAAACGGAGCATGGTATAGACAAGGGAAGTACGTCATTACCGGATCACTAGAAGAAAAACGAAAGCTCATCGCCGCGCACCATGACCCCCCGGTACACGGACACCCCGGAATTGCGCGAACCACGAGACTGGTGGAACGAAGATATTGGTGGCCGGAACTGAAGCTGGACGTCCGAAACTACGTACAAGGATGCGCTGAATGCCAAAGACACAAAGTCAATACGCGACCTACCAGGGCTCCACTGGTACCCATCACACCTAGAGAAGACGCACTCCCGTTCGAAACCATAGCCCTCGATTTTATCACGAAGCTTCCAACGTCACAGGGATTCGACACTGTTCTGACTGTAACAGACCACGACTGCAGCAAAGCCTCAGTGTTCATCCCATGCAACGAAGAGATCACCGCCGAAGAAACTGCAGGACTCTACGCCATTCACGTCTTCAAACGATTTGGATTGCCGTCAAAAATCATAAGCGACAGAGACCCCAGATTCGCCTCAAAATTCACCAGGGAATTATGCCGAATCCTTGGAATCCAACAAAACATTTCAACGGCATATCACCCACGAACGGACGGACAGTCCGAAAGGACTAATCAATGGCTGGAACAATATCTCCGCTTCTGGACTAACGAACGGCAAGACAACTGGGCGGCCTTCCTACCAATAGCTGAATTCGCTCACAACAACTGGCCCCACGAGACGACAAGGAAGTCCCCATTCTCCCTTCTCATGGGGTATGACCCACGCGCTGATTGGCTCGATAAGCCATCTCCGATCCCACAGATCACCACAAGGCTGGACCAGTTCCGAGAAGCACGGAGAGAAGCCCAAGAGCTTATCAAGAAGGCACAACATATGTGGGTCAAACACAGAGACACCCCCAAATTCCAAGTAGGGGACTACGTATGGCTGGAAGGACGTCACCTGAGAACCAATCAACCAACTCCCAAACTAGCGGCAAGACGGCATGGACCCTTTAAAATCACGCGGATTCTATCACCGGTAAACTACCAATTAGAACTCCCCACGCAGTGGAGCATCCACCCCGTATTCCACATCGATCTTCTCACACCTTATCGCGAGACGCTCATGCACGGAGAAAACTTCCAGCGCCCACCACCAGATTTGATGGAAGGAGAAGAAGAATACGAGATCGAGAAGGTTCTGGACCACCGGCACTTCGGCAAAAGGAAACGCCTCCAGTACCTGATCAAATGGAAGGGATACCCCGACTCGGAGAATCAGTGGATCGATAAGGATGACGTGTTCGCAGACGAGGCTTTAGCTGAGTACCAACGATTAAATCCCCGCACGACTCGAGAGTTAAAAGCCAGGAAGATTTCGTCAACATCCCCATCACCATCCACCTCTTCTCTTCACACTGGCTTCCTCCAATCCTTACTCGCAACAATGTCCATTCCCACTGCCGCCGATGCCGTCGCTCGCGTTGCCTCAAACACGGGCCCCATCACCCACCAAGAGCTCGTCGACGCCCTGCAGAGCCTCGTCCCCGCCGAACACACCCCCGACACCAGCAACCCCGCCAGCTGGTGGCTGGTCACCGAAGACGGCCAGCGCCTCAACCGATCCCCACTTACGACGCCCGAAGTTGATAGGCTTCGCGCAGCTCTCTGCGACAGTGAGGTGTCCTCACCTCGACCTCTCCCAGTTCGAGTCGAGCAATGGGTCGAGGAGCCGGTCGCCGGCGACGTCACGATGGCAAGACTGGAAACGGGAGCGCAAATGGCTGGAGGTAGCGAGGGCGTGGAAGGAGGAGCAGCTTCGGAGGGCAACGGAACGGCGGTCGGAGATGATGGCGCGGAGGAAGGCAGGGGCCGTGGAGCGAATGAGACGATATTGGAGCAGGCGCGGGGGAGCCTCCAAGACTACTATCCAGATGAGCACCCGCTCATCGTCACTGCCACCGACACTGACCACCCCGACGAGACCCCCTACGCATGCGACACTACAGGACGCCCCCTGTACCGAGGAGGAGTCCGAGCAGACGCTCCTCCCCTCTTCCCCCTTCTCCAACTACGACATCGAGCCCTAGGGCCAGCCCCTCATGGCTATACACACAACCGCGGGGAGAACTTCGTTCATTACCCGATCACCGACGGCCAGGGGCGCACCCGCCAGGCCGCGTTCATTCAAGTCATCATGAACGCGGACCCCTTAGTACTGGGGCTGACGGAGGAGAGCGAGAAGGTGTATTCGAAGCCGCTCTACGCGGAGCCGCAGGTCCGAGCACGAGGTAAGCCCCATTATCCTCAGGAAGACATGATGGTCTTCGCCGGCGGATACCACGACCGCCCTCGCATCGATCGCGCCCTCGGGGAGCTGCACGATGTGAGCCTCAAGGCCGAGCTACATCGGTACCGGTCGTATGCGTACGAGGCTGAGCGAATGGAGCAGCGGCTTCATCAGCTCGCCGCCGCATTGGGGGGCATCAAGGGAGAACTATCCCGGAGCAAGTTCCGGCTGGAGATGGCCAACGCCATGGACAGGATCGAAGAAGTGCAGGCAGGATGGATGGGAGGAGCCGGTGATCGCCGGCGACGTGGGCGTCGCTCCTGAAAAGGGGGTGATGTCACGATCGGAGCTCAGTGGACTCATATTACGGTACGGGGATTGAAGTGGACACTTACTATACGGTTATGACTACGGTAGTAAGTAGAAATTAGTCATGGACAAGTAGGATCAGTCAGCGCGTTGTGCTAGCATGTGATTGCTAGTATGACTCACTACTAGGACAGCGGTAGTAGGGTTCGAGCTATTACTGCTATTAGTTATTACGTTCAAGAGGAGCTTTAAAGCTACCTCTACAACCTGTATAAATAGTGGGCTGCGAAGACCAAGATACGCCATCTTGGTCTTCTTCAAATACCACTCTCGTCTTCTATTCTTTAGAAGGGACCCCTTAAGCCCTCTTCCGTTCTTAGGAGAAGACCTCGTTCATAGTCCTGACCTTTGAGTCTAGGAATCTGGCCCTTTCGACACGACAAGTCGGAGGTGCCCTGGTACTAATTGGACGCGTGCTGTGGATCGCCTTGATTGTCTTCTACGGCCTTACCGAGACCTTGCAAGGTCATCTGCGATCAGCTAAGTCGTGAACGCCCTTCTGTGAGCTCAAGTCGAGCTCAACGCCGTGGTAGCGTTACAGCTTGGGTACTCGGTGTCCTTCGTCGCGAGAGCGTCACATCGGTAGGGCCGAAAGCCTCCTTCAACGTCGCGCCCATATATCCACTGATTTTTTTTCTCACAGTCATTGGACGTCGGCTGTGGCGAAGGTATCCTCCTGCAGCATCTGACTCACACCGCGCCGTGGCGCGCCTACTCGTCCTCGACTCCCGCATCGGCTGTATTCGAAAAGCCCGAACTGATTCACATTCGCGACGTGCACGGCCTCGACATCGTGCATGACGACCTTTTCTACGCCATCAACATCACAAAGCCGCCGAAGCGCGCATACGATTGGACGCGCTTCGAACAACTGAACTTATCGATCTGGGAGGGCGGTCTGCAAGAACCCAACGCCACATTCAAAGGCGTCGACTGCATCGTCGCCACAGAAGTGTACGTGCACACCCCTGCACCCTTGTACGCGGGTTTTATCTGACCCGAGTCTAGGATCGAACATCTGCCCGAGGACGTCCTTACTTCTTTTCCCCCGATCCTGCTCGGGAACTACGCCCCACGTCTTCTTTTGCTCGCCAAGCCCTCATACAATTTCAATGTGTACTTCAGTGCCCCAGGCGACCATAAATGGGGCTTCCCAGACCCGACTTTGCGTACTGACCGCGTGTTCCGCCACGCTGACCACAAGTTCGAGTGGACAGTAGACGAATGCGTGGCGTGGTGTAAGGCAGTGGCGGCGGACTGGGGGTATGAGGTCATTATCGATGGCATTGGACGCTTGACGACTAAGGACCCCTGGGGCCGCGGTGGCGAGACAATACGCGTCAGTCAAGTTGTCACCTTCCAAAGGCCCGAAGGCGACGAATGGGCTACGAGACGCGCCACCAGGTACGCAGAGTGGGCCGAGGGGAGGGTGGACGGAGGGCAATCCCACAAGTTGTTGGCCACGCATGATTATGAGGCACACGCTGCTGCAGAGAAGCCAGCATCGCGCGAAGACATCGTTACCGCTATCGAGATCGCCATTCAGGCTATCGATGCCGTCGACGTCACTATCTTCGAACTCTGGCGCCAAGAAGCAATATCATCTGCATGCGGCGGTTGGCTCGAGGTCTTGATAGATGTTGTGGACCAGGATACGTCATTCGTACTGCACAAGGAATGCAAGGATGCGGAGGAATGGGTAGTGGAGCTGCTCGGTATCTAACTGGCAGTCTAGGAATAAGGTACGAGCACGAAGACTACTGTATACGAGCGAACGACTAGTAGGCCAGTTGTGATTGTCCGGTCCGGCTAAATCTCAACCGACACAACAGAGTCAAACAAACATAACACCGCACACCGAGTGAGTTCGCCCCGTACTTTACTAACGTACTAGTTAACTCACCACATTGTACTCTCCGCAATCAACTCAAGCCGTAGCCTTCAATGTACGAACCCAACACAGGATTTGGTTCAGGTGCTTTCTGCATTGCACGTGACAACCCCCATCGTTCTCACTAACCCCTGCTGCTCAAATAGGTGACGACCAATACCCACCCCGCTCAGCACAGAATCAAGAATTGCGGGGCGTATCTAACTTTGTCGATGGCTCCGGGCCTATATTCTCAATGTATTCGGAAATGGCCGCAGAAGAAGACAAGGAAGATGGCCGAAGGATGGAAAGCGGACGCTGATGGGATTCTAATCTTTGTGCGTGACTATCTTCCAATGCCATGCACTGCCTCACAGACTTATCTTCGAGTCCCCCATAGACCGGTTTATTCTCTGCCGCTGTCGCGTCGTTGATATCAGTGTCGATTCAGGACATTCGACCGAATCCACTGGATACTTCCAATTTCTACCTCGCAAATATCTATCAGTCTGTTTCCGACCCAAATAAATCCAATGCTTCGAGTTCTCTTCGTACTTCTCCACCCACGTTCTCCCCGCCAAACTATGCAGTTTGGGTAAACTCACTTTGGTTCTTGAGCTTGGTGATCAGTCTAACTTGTGCTCTGCTCGCGACATTGCTACAGCAGTGGGCACGGAGGTACCTCAAGGTCACTCAGCCACGTTACAGTCCACACAAGCGAGCCCGGATCCGTACTTTCTTTGCTGAAGGGGTTGAGAAGTTTCTCCTTCCGTGGGCAGTCGAAGCATTGCCCACACTGCTACATGTTTCACTATTCCTATTCTTTTCCGGCCTGGTCGTGTTCCTTTGCAACATCAATCTCACGATCTTCAAGTTGGTGCTGTCATGGGTCGGCGTTTGCACGGCTCTGTACGGATGCATCACGTTCATCCCAATCTTTCGTCATGACAGCCCATACTACACCCCGCTCTCATTACTGGCATGGCACATCGTCGCTGGAATATCATTCGTCACATTTCGGGCACTTCGGAAGCTCACCTATTTGCATTATTTCAGCGGCGAAGTTTACAACCGCTTTCTTCGCTTAGAGAAAAATTACCGCAAATTTCTCGTGCAGGGCATGCTGAAGACAGCCGAGGAAACTGCTCTGAATTCACTATCGGAGATGGATACCCGTGCGTTTCTGTGGACGTTCGACAGTCTGGATGAAGATCATGAACTGGAGCGCTTCTTTTCCGGCTTACCCGGCTTCCGCAGATCGAAAGTCGTCGATGATCCTCTCCCCGGTCTCACCGTAGGGCAAAAGCAGAAAGCTTTCAACGGCATTGATGGGATTGTTGGACCGCACATTCTCGTCTGATCTGCTACCTGAGTTCGTCAAAAACAGGCGGGCCATAATATTCGCGAAGGCTATCGATCCAGCGCACATTCCCCACATTCACACGGCATTCGGTGTTTTTAACAGCATTTTGTCCAGATACCAGTATAGAGGTCCGATGTCTGCTGAAATCGTACAGATTGTAAGACGCTGGGGAAATAGCAAGGACGAAGATGTTATTTCGGACGCACAAGCCACTATCTCCATGATTGTCGCAAGAGTACAACCGCGCGATGACTCTTGGTTTATCCTCACTTCCGATGCACTCGGTGTCCCGGAATCAGTCCTTCGAGACTACGCCGCATATGGCGACAGCTTGTCACTTGCCATCTTGATTCACATCACCCGCCAGCAATTTCTCCATTACTGGAAATGGTACTGGCCAACGTTCGGGTTCTCGGAAGTTCTCGAGGCAGCCTCGAAGTTCAATGTACGAGATACGACACCTGAACTGCAGCACGGTTTCTGCGCACTCTGGAATCATATCGTTCTCAAAGCACAGGATGATGACAATGAAACAATTGCGCGGTATGTCCTCGGACCGATTCGCAACATTCACGTCGCTCTTCATCAAGGTACTGGTTCTGCACCAACACGATCCTCCACCTCCACTAGCGATCTGGGCCCGATTTTATCTCAGCCATCTTCGTATCCATTATGTAATGTCCCTGACCATCATCCGGACTTGACATGCTTGACAGCTCACGTCCACAACGACTCTGCCTTCACGACCTGTGCTCCCGTAGTCCTGCGCAATAACACCTCGCTGCCCCCTGCTTCCCTTACCAGTCCCGATGCACTTTCTTTGTCCATCCCCGCTCCACGTCATGTCGGCGAAGGCC
Source organism: Lactarius vividus (assembly GCA_021527035.1). Classification (NCBI taxonomy): domain Eukaryota; kingdom Fungi; phylum Basidiomycota; class Agaricomycetes; order Russulales; family Russulaceae; genus Lactarius; species Lactarius vividus. The sequence goes on along the minus strand of JAKELG010000303.1, from coordinate 2,387 downwards.
TCACGGATGTCCCACCACTTGACGACGATCTAAACGCTTCAAGGCCATTCCACTCCGCTCATCAGACAGCCACTGACGATCTCCGCATTCCTGCCTCATCCCGGGATCCAGTCACCGCTTGCGTGGCACAAGGCAGCATTGGCACCACGATCCCGCTTTCAACCCCGAAACCTTCGGCATTTACCCCCCCTACCTCAATGGTCTTAGCCTCTCCACCTGGTGCTGCTGCCGTTCAGCACATTGCAGATCGCCGCACTTCTTTGGATGTTCCAGACATTCCATCGCTACCTTCTTCTACTCCGGTTCTCGACGACATGCGCCCTACAGGTTTGCAGTCGCCTTTACACACACTCGTAACTAAATCTAATCACGTGTCTTCACCAGAATCCCACTCGTCGCTGCCAGCTCCCGCTACTCCTAGCTTATCTCGTCAGCTGTCTTCTGCACTTTATCTGGGCACGTCTACTGAGGGAGAGGGTAGCGCAAAGGGTGCGTTGCACAAGGAAAGGGACGCTCTCGGCTCCCCTCCGATGATCCGGGAAAACATGATAGCTGCGCCAGGTGTTCCGCCTACTGACGTCGCCATCGCAGGTCCTTTATGGCGCAATCTTGGTGCCGAGAATCGTCCTCCGTACCCTTCGCATGACCATTATGATATTGTGTGACGCGCATCTCTGTAGGGTGGAATACGTGTTCTTAATATCGCGCATCATGGCACTCTTGTCTCAGGATGTTCAGACACAGATAAACTTCGTACTTACAAGATACGGATAGTGTGAGAAAAATGACCACGAGTAGTATAGGAAACACGAGTACACGCTGCAACCTCCATTGAGACTCGGATGAATGCCATTGAGTGAATTATCACGATGTTCGAGAAAAACATGAAGTTGAATCGTTATCTGCTCCATGGTGTTCGCCGGTGCGCGTGCCAGGGTGGTAGCATTCAAATTTGGGCCTATGGGCCTACCAGAGCTGAGCCGGGCCGGAAATCACTTAGTCTAGGCAAAAGCGGGGAACATATACAACATTCGTACGGTACTGTATTGCAGAGCGTAATTAAGCGTAAACGGAGCTGAGATGGAAAAAGGAGTGTGGAAAAAGGCCAATGGTTGCTGTTATACACCGTTTTATGGGGCTATGCCAAAGTTTTGTATTACAATAAACATGGACGCACGTCTCTATGAGGGTTCGGAATCTTCCACAACATCCCTGCGTTCTGACCATGGCATCCCAATCCCAACAACCAAAGAAGCAAGACGGTATTCCCCTCTCGCTGGATATCGCCATCAGCATGGTAAATATCGGGAAGGAGGCCGCGAGCATGACACCGGCCCCAGCTCTTTTCGGCTCTGTTGCCATCCTTCTCACTACGATCCGGGTAAGCTCCCTTCTCTTCTGCGATGGGACGTTACGAGCTCATACCTAGCCAGGACAAGATGGCCAACGATCAGGATTGTGTGGACCTCGGGGTACTCTGTGTGAGTGTCTGCGATGCCCTGAAACGAGGAACGGATGGAAAGAAGCTGGAAGACCTCAACGGGTCCGTGCGTGATGCGATAAGGCGGTTGGAGGCGTGAGTTCATGCAGCGATATACACTCCGAGTCTTCTCACCTACTAACCCCGTCCTCAATCGCAGTACTGTGGAGAAAATACGACAAAAGATCGACAAAGTGACCAAGCGGCATGAAATCGTTAAATTTTTTGCTGCGAACAACGACAAGGGGAAGTTCGCCGGTTGGAGGTCGGAACTCAACGGGATCCTCCAAGTCTTCAACGTGTGTTCGGTCGACTCCTGCTTTGTCATTTCTAATTACTCCTTTCTCAGACTGAGTTGAGTCTGAACACCAACACCCAGGTTTCTGACATGCATCAGGTAGTGTTAAAAATCCATGAAGCCGTTGGCGGTCAAAATCTGGCGGTAAGTGACAAACATGATCCAGCACCACACGCGTCGCGCGAAGGGGGCCTTCATTCACTGAACGTGAACGTTCGTCCATCAAATGTACGGTACTCTAACGAGACGAGCCTCCCTCGCGCAGGTACGTATATAAGTTCTCCAAACCACATTATGCCCCAGGTTCTCGAAACCCTCTCCTTCCCCCAATATGACGTCTATACTCATCCTCTCACCTAGTCCCCACCTTGAGGGTCGGCCTTGCCGATATCGTAAGCCTCGGGCAGGATGGAGTCGTTATACTCCGTAAGGGCGTCAACGTTCAATCCTTCCTCGCGACCAAAGACTACGGTTACGATACAGGAGGATGGCACACCGAACAACACGTCCGTCTCGTCGGCGACGTCACTGGTAACGGAGCCGGTGACCTCGTTGAATTTGGAGAAGCTGGCGTCCTAGTCACCATCAACAACGGCGACAATACCTTCA
>JAKELG010000302.1:0-44304 GCA_021527035.1 Lactarius vividus | reverse complement strand
AATGGTCACCCACAGGATACAATAGCATCTGGCGTGCCAGCTTGTGCTCGTATTTTTCGTTGCGTTCCCGGTCTGCGGATGCGACAGAGGTCGAAAGAGCTTGAGCACGAACGATCCCGCGCATTTTCAAAAACACGAGAAGATAGAGAATAAATGCGAGCAGCGCAGAAATGAACATCTGATAATTCATGAGGTGAAGGTCGAGCAAAAAGGATTGTGTGGTGGCTTACAACCATGTAATCGAGACTGTAAGCGCAGGACGAATCAGTACGGTAAATAAGTATGTGAGGGACTATGTGATCTGAAAATACGCACGCGATGCGCTTGGTACTATAATTTGGAGATATCCAACACCAAATGCCCGAGATGCCGTCTGAACATGGTAATTGAGCATATAGAGGAACGAGGATTCTTCAAAGAGTGCTCACAAAATGGGCCGAGCTTATCACTCGTCGTCGCTGGGCCAGCAATGACAATCGCACCAAGGAGAGACCAGTTGGCAATTAAAGTAATCCACATCGTATATCGCTTGTGCGGGACGCGGAGGAATAGAACTAAAAACGTGCGCGTCGCGATGACCTATAGCAAGTGGGATATAGTGACATTTGTAGCATATAGTTATTTGACGACCGCACCAAAGACCTAACATAAATTGGTCAGGGCTAATCCTTTCAACGTGTTTCTTGAGGGCTCACCAGAGAGCAATTCCAACATCCGCCGTCTGCTTGATGACACCTGAAGAAAGTGTAAGCGCGCACGGGACGAACGAGCATACACCCGCCTACCTTGGGCTGTGCAAAGTGAGTCATAGATGACGGCTTGTTTGGTTACCCAGGCTGAATTCATGATTGACCCAATCGCTACGAAAGAACAAGAGTCGTTAGAAACTGAATCTAAAAACTGCACAATCCTGTCCGCTCCATCCATTGCATTCTGTTTCCAACATTACAACTTATACCACGTCCACGCCGAAGAGAAAGGTGCCAACGAATTGATCGAATGGTAGGAGCGTACCTTGTAGGATGTCACTGAGTAGTAGAGAGATGAAGTAGAAAACGACGTGCGTTCGCACAAACATTCGGGTCTTTAACCATGCGCGTGTTAAACGCAGAAATCTGGAGAAATGAGATTTGAAACGGACGGACACAGACGCTGATTCAATACGTACAGCGATCGCGGATAACAACCCGACAGTGGCAATCAGAGAAATGCAAGACGCAACGACGAGAGCCTGTTCGAGATGAGAGAGGTATTCGATCCGATATGAAGTGCGACTCTTACAATGACAGCACGAGATTGCGAGACCGTATACGTAGAGATTACAGGGAAGCTACCGTCCTCCAGGGTGATCGACAGGATGGTGGAGTTGTCCATCTTAGTGAGGGTGACATAAAGAGGGTCCGTCATAGCGATCGTGGGGCAGCTCAGCTGCACACAAAGATAGGGAAATAGCGGATCGACAACGGAACGCCGACCGCAGAGGACTTGAAAAGTGAGGACCGGCCCCGAGAGAACGAAGGGTGGTTGTGCGGAGCAATTGTAGGGTAAGAACACAGAATCACTTGCGCGATTCTCACCAAAACCGTATATGCTCATGATTTGCCAAGGGAGGCACTGCCGGAAGCGTCCGGAACAGCCTTTGTTGGCCCTTCACGTGTTCGCTTGATGGGAGGCATAACGACAAAACCAAAACATTTGATCCCAGTCATGATCGATCAAATAATCGGACAGCAGGAAAGCTGTGATCAACTGGGAGGCGAGGGCCATGGTCGATAGGATATTGTTCGTTGAAGAGGAAGAACGGGTCGTTTAGTACTACTAGAAGTTATCAGTGAGGTGCTACGTAGAGTCCCGTGCGCGCGAAAAGTAGAACCCAAAAAAAAATCTTTGAGCAGTTACCAGGCAGAAGGAAGGATCATTGATATCGCAGTTGAAAGTCATCTGTCTGTCAAGTTCGCAACCATGCCATCGAGTCCTTGGTAGGGATCAACAACCACACGACGACCTGAACCTACTCACGTTCGAAAAGCTTGGCAGCCCGCCATGACGAGGGTGAGTGTTTACTTACACTAAGAGACCCGTCATCAGACCCTTAATCAGACCAGCGGATGCCAACTCATTACATGGATCAAATACAATACGGAATTGTACTGTAGTCACGGGGGTACATGATTCACTTGAACTTAAACAGCTGTCTTCATCGCTTGTCTTGATTAGCGAAGCTTGTCAAATCGCTATGCTATTCTCACGTGGGATGGGAAAGTAATTTCTCAGTCAGACTATTCTTAGAAGGATGGAGGAAAGGATGAAGTTTTGGTGCTACACTAGGTTCTGTACTACACGTCGGTGGATGATACATTGCGAACATAGGTTCAGAGTAAAACGCCTCTTCCGCTCGAGGTTCATGCACGTTCACGTCTCGAGACAGCTCCTTCTCAGTTGACAGTATCGAGGGTACCTCGGGAAACCGAGGCGTAATCTTACACTCGAACGGGAGAGGCTTGCTGCAGTGAATGAGTCAGTACCCAGGCTTGAAGTAATAGGCGTCCAAAACTATCCCAGTATCCACGTACGTCTCCGTGTCAATAGGCGCTCCCTGTCCATCGACCCGTTCGAAGCATAGCGCCGTGGCCGTGAAAATGAAGAGCAAATCGTTGGCGAAGTATTTCCCTGTGCAAGCGCGTCGCCCTCCTGTATTCCCGCAGGAATCAGAATAGCCTTGCCGTTCGCGTCAAAGTACCGCTCAGGTCTGAAGTTCTTGGCGTCATCGCCATAAGACGTCAATTCGTAGTTGCAATGCCAGAGATACATAAGGTTCAATGTCTCCTTAGGGATGAAAGTCCCGTTGTACCAGTCGTCATCTGTTGTGGTATGCGGAAGACCAAGTAGAAGAGCAAGGCACCATCGAAAAACTCCTCTGGACATTGCTTGTATCTATGGAAGGTTCACAGCATCCGAGAAGGTTGGAACGCGTGACTGCCCAACAGCGGTGCAGCTCAGCTTGTGCGCGATCTCGATGCGCAATCATTGCGATCGCCCACCAAGACACTGTGCTGGATATCGTCTCTGCGCCAGCGGCACTGAAAGAATGGGATTAGACGAGGTCCATTGACAATGTAGAGGAGACAGACTGCAACGGGCAGCGAGCCAAGCCATTTCTTGATTAGAAAGCTGGTTGCGATCAGAGCGTTGCACTGAAACTCGGTCTTTCAGAACCCTTAGACTTGGTTTCCGTAGCTCAGTCCCGTTGCAACTAATTATATCTGTGACCAGGCATACCATCTCACTCCGAACATCATTCAACAGCGTCTCGAACATAGTATTGTGTTGCTCGAAATGTCGCTTTCCTTCGTACTTCCACCTTGCGAGTCTGACACAATATCATAAGACCGAGCCAAGGAGACAGCTCATAGATATGAGAACAGACGTTTCAGGGATGTGCAACATCCAAGGCATCAACTCAACAAGATACGCTCTTGGAGCAGCTGCAATGAATACGCGGTCAATGAAAGTACGGATGTCCTTGAGGGTCTTTCATCTTCAGATTTTCGAGAGTCGGGTAATCGTATAGGATAGATAAGATCACGGAGGTAGTGGTGCTTTGGAAGTACTTTTTTTTGTGATCCATTTATTCTGGGATGCGTACCATGGATACAGACCAGACGTAGCGTGTGCCTACTACAGTTAAGAAACGCGTTTAGTTCTTTGTACGCGTTGGAGGTACTTCTCCAGAGCACCAGGATCCGCTAGATGTGCAGAAGTAAGGAGAACACCTTCCTTGAGAACAATAGTGTGATAGTTGCGAACTGCAGATTTTGTAAGCCCCTCGCGAGCAGCTCGTCGATCACGACGCCAACGAACAAGGCAGTCAACCCTGATATTGCAAAAGGGAAATAACGAACTCACGCTTTTCTATAGCCTGAAGGGAAGGTATCACCCAGCAGAAAACACACCAGGCTAACACCCAAATCTTCAACACTACCCCTTGCAAAATAATAGGAGTGGAGCGCATCGTGACCACAACTTCTGCGAATGCCGTTTCACTTGAAAATTGGAGGGCTCGTTACGAAGTGTTTTGGCCTATGTGCTAGACGACCCCAACGCCATTTCAGATAGACCTGTCGCTAGGTTTAGGGTGGTTGAAGAAGCACGAAGCTTTGCCAAGACTGGAAGGACGATTCGTACGAGCCTACGGACCCCGGGCGAGCGACGTACGCTTCAGGATCAGGCCGATATGTAATGAGAACGATGGTCCTGGGAATTTTGCTACTGCGGCCGGACCCTCCATGAAGAACAGCACCGCCGACAGAAATATTCCTTCTCGTCGCACTGGACATAGTCACGGGAGGAAAACGTCTGACGACGAGTCTGTGTCTGTGGAAGCTTCTCGTTCATATAAGTCTCCAAGATCAACAATCCGGAAACTGCAACGACAGTCACTGCATAACAAGGCTTTCCCCGTAAAGATAAGTAAGGTGGTCGCGGGGTCTCGTGTGGGTTTATGAACCCGCATATACTGCACTGGTGCGGTAGCAGATGAGACGAGAGGAGGGAGAGGAGATCGTGTAGTAAGCGTAGAGCGAAGCATTGTTGCAGTAGACACAAGACATCGTGGTTAATGTGACACTGGCACACAGAAGACCAAAATATTTGGGTTTCGTAGAGAACGGGGAAATGGAGGGCGTACTATCTTCTCCGAGTCAGTTCTCTGGACCTTCTAGGTTTAATACAGACCCTGATTTCTTTCATACTCGAGCGTGCTGACAGCCTGCAGGGTCAAAAGCATCCGCAGTAGAAGGTGCATGTAGGTTACCATCTGAATGTGTTTTTTCCCCCTGTGGCAGCGCCGCGCGCGTCGATGATCCTGATGAATTTGTTGGCACCTAATGCAGCCGCGCCCGCCATTCGGTATTTCAAGTTCTGCTACCTTGGCTCTCACTCGCGCTGTGTGATTGCACTTTTGACTCCTCTTGGCTTTCCTACACTATCAGGAACTTGGTCTTGACTCGGCTCAACTATTCTCTAGCATATAACCTTATGTGGGCAGGTCCACACAAGTCTCATCTTTCGACAACCGAAGAACTTCTGTGTACCTCACATCTCAACAAGGCTCTGGGCGTTCCCTTGTTTGCATCCCAGAGCACTTTTCCAATTCACCACTGCACCCACGCAGGACCTTGGTGACCCCCTCTAGTTGTAGGTCTCTATAGTCATCATGGTAGCAATCTCTCTTTCTCGTATGGACGAGTTCAAGGACGTAGAAAGTTACAAGCAATACCGTTTGCTTTGGAATAACTTGACGTGAAATACGTAGACGGATAAGTAAGCATAGAAAAATCACTCAGCACGAGAACCGAACTTGGGGACAATCACATCCACCCCCCAAAAATGGAAGTGGCGGTTTATCGACTTTGGCCACCACAAATATCCGCGAGCTTGCAACGATCCCCCCAATCATCATCGGCCATCCGAGGTGTCGACGTCTGGCAATCGATCAGCAAATCTCACTCACGTCCGAGTGTAGTCTTGTACCAATTACGGCACTCTGATATGAATTTGGCATTGCCCGCATCTTCTCCCTTCACAGTCCGTTTGCAAGGATCACCCCATAAATAAATAACGCTACCGCCAAGACAGAATCATGGTCATCTACCGTGCTGACCGGGTGCTGGTTACGTTTCCCTCCGTGTACTGTTGTTGCTTCCGATCGTACAGCTTGGCTTCCAGAGTTTCGCCGCGGGTGCTACGCCTACTGTACAGCCCTCATATGGGATCTCCGCGGGCTGAATGTGCCTGGCCACTACTTGCATGTCTATGTCACAGTGGTCCGGGACCGGTGGCGGAGAGGGGCCTAGCCCATCGCAAAATCAGACACCAAGGCAAAAACGTAAAGTCTTATCGCCCTTCCCTAGCTTCGCCTTGGCTCTGACCGCGGTGATAGCTACGTCGACGATAGGCACGCACCATGGCACTGGCCTCGCACTACCGCAGTAGGCTGCATAGGTGGCTATCTGGTTTGCTGCCGAGCTGCGAGATCGTCGCCCCACGGCCCACGGCCACTGGGCCCCTCGGGCATCCCTCCCAGCCAACCAATGGCTCGTTCCACGCCACGCGAATCGATTGCCGGGGATCTTCCTCCCTCACTTTCCACCCCTCGGCTGGGGCCATTCAATGTAAGCGCCGCGCAGCAGCTTGGCTTGCCAGATTTAGCGGAGCCGCAGCACGCGCTTGGAGGGGGGGACTATCTATCACCAGGAGTTCTCTCACCGAGTCCCGAGGGTTGTAAACCTGATGCTTTATAATACAGTAATAGAATTACGAGTCGACCCGAATGCTCGCAACGGACCCGTCATAGTGGAGTGGAAATGGAACTTTGGGAAAGCGGCGTCAGACATGGATGAAAGAGTTCGTCTGCGGTTCGACCCAACATTCCGATTCTCTCTCGCAACGTGAACTGTAACCGCCTGTCACAACACAGACCCGGTTCTCGTACTCAAGGGTTTGTATAACCACAACCGCTATTACCGTGCTACTGTACTTCAGTACAATGCCAGCGCCTGCCGCCAGCCAAAATGGTATTCAATTGATTATTACAGCTAATTCCATAATGGGGGGCCCCTTTTGACCACATTAGACATACAGGCTGAGTCTGAAAGGGTGTTCTGATAACCGTGCCGAAGTATTTTCTCACAAAAAAATATTTGTCGGATCCCTGGATAACTATTTTGTACTCGCGATAACTATTTAACAGCTACATATTTGTGAGATACCAATTTTCCTGATAGTTTCAAACCATACTTAACTATGAACCCTGCACGTCAAATTTGGAGGTCAGCTGTGTTCTATAATGCGTGAAGGGGCCCCCCATTATGGAAATAGCTGTACTGTAATCAATTGCTCACCCTACTGTATAACTGAAATGTCACCTGCCGGATATTAAATACTACACCAACGCCTCTGCCGTAGCCACGCTGGAAACCCGTACTCACGGGGGCCGCATCTGTGTCATATGCGATGCGGGATATAAATGCCAAGGCTCCACCATGACGCCCAGGAGAATGAAACACCAGTCCCCAGAACCAAGATGAAGAACACGAACCAGTCGCCGCTTCCGCACTCCGGCGAAGAACGACTCGAAACGAAATCTTGAACTGGAAAGCAAGCGACAAGGCAAGCGATCGCACGACTGAGAAGAGTTGTTTTGGATTGTTTGCGACCGGTTCAGGGAAGATGACGTCAGTCGCGTTGTACAAGTCAAGTATACATTTTGGCAATGCGACAATCGCCGCAACGCAACATCATGCAAGGTGGTGCCTCCACTGCGTCCAATGATTGAGTATGAAAATTAAAGACTACTGTCGCACGCAATACACGCCGCTACGTAAATAATTCTTCCTGATACAAAGGTCGGCGCGCCGCCTACTTCCGTACCCGCCCTATCACCGCATCTGGGGCATACCGTGGAATGACCTTGGGGTCATGCAGCATGTTGAACTCCTCCGTCGCATCGCGGCCCGCATAGAGCAAAATCGCCTTCTCGCCTCCGGGGTGATCTGGGAGGAACTTGGTCACGTCGAGCACCTGCCCATCGACGACGACCCAAATATCGTCCTTTTTGTTGTGCTTTGCAACCTCGTCGATTGTGTACGATCCACCAGCGCTTGGTGGGGACGCTGCCGCGCCTGAGCCTGCCTTCGCCGTCTCGGGTTCCGCGCCGAGTTGTGCTGCGACGCCAGCGACGCGTCCAGCGGCCCGTGAGCTCACATCACCAATGTTCTGCAAAAGGTATGCAGCTGCGGTATCACCCGCCACGCGGCCGAAGACAACGCAGCCAAGCAATGAAGAACCGCCGAGCCGATTCGCGCCATGTACACCACCAGCAACCTCGCCAGCAGCGAACAGGCCAGGAAGAGGTGCCCCACCAGCCGCAAGTACACGGCCCTCCGGGTCGATTTCAAGACCGCCCATGGTGTAGTGTAGTACAGGAGTCATGACGGCGACGTGGAACGTGTCGTTGAGCGTCCAATTATCATCTGAGAAGAACTTCGCCACGTAGTTAGCCTGGCGTGTGAGTGAAAAGATCAAAAGTCGCACTTTCTTCGCAAATTTGTCCTTTTTGGTCTTTGCTGCTAAATTGTAGTCATCGAAAGTCTTCTTGAGGACAGCAGGGGGCAAGCCGAACTCCTTGGCGAGTGCGTCTCCGGAGTCAAACTTCTTCATGAGTCCACGGCCGACATAATGCTTGCAGTGCCACTCGATCTCCTTGCTTGACTTGCCGTTGAGAATAAGCCGGATCGGATATTTGCCATTCTCCCAAATCTTGCCAGTGACAAAGTCGCGGTGCTGAAGCTCATCGACGAAGCGTTGACCCTCGTTGTCGAGTAGAAGACCACCAACGCCACGAAGTGCCTCAGCGGCAAGGAACTTGACCTTGGCATCGGGCTCCTTGGGGTCTACGAGACCGGTTGGGTGCACTTGCACCTTCTCCATATCAACGGCACTCGCGCCAGCAGAGATGGCGATTTTGTGGCCATCTCCAGTTGAATGCTCGCCATTGGTTGTCGGGAGGTCCCAGAGCTCGGGGCGGTACTTCCTCAACAGCGAGTCACTTGTGAAGTCGGCAGCGTAGCCACCAGTGGCAAGGATGACGGGGCCAAATGCGGAGGCAGTTTTACCATTCTGAATGTATTCGACACCAGTGACAGTGCCCGACTGGTCCTTGATGAGTTTGGTTACGCGGGTCTTTTTGAGGATCTTAACGCGGTCGGGAATAGACACCGCGAGGTCCTCGAGACGCTCGAGCTGAGCGTAGGTGATGACCATGCCGGGGAATTGAGCATCGCCGCGGTGGGTGCGGGGCTGAGAATGTCCGCCGAGTCGGGAGACCTTGGAAAGGTCGAGGGCGAATTTGTCCTGAAGCCAGTTTACGGCGTCGCCTGAGCGGCCAGTGAGAACACGTATGAGGTCATCACGGGCGAGGTCCCGAGCCTAAGGCAATTAGAAAGTTGTCAAAAGCTCAGCTTCGAATGATACTCACAGAACGCTTGGTGTCGTCAAAGAAAATCTTTGCAGAGTCTGTGATGCCGTGGTCATGCTGAGTTTGAGTGCCAGCGCCGTTGATACCAGACGTTGCTTTGGTGGAGTTACCACCCATGAAACTATGATAGGAGAGGTGGTAAGGGAAAAAAATAAGAAAAAAGAAGAGGTCAGGACGAAACATACCCTTGTTTGTCAATGAGGAGGACATTGGCACCACGCTCAAGAAGAGTATGAGCTGCAGAAAGGCCAGCAAGACCGCCGCCAACTACGATGACCTGAGCCATTTGAAGAAAGGGGAATGAAGGGTGACGGTTTTTATTAGGAGGTTATGGTTGGGACACGAAAGCAAGAACGGAGAGACGGGGACTTTAAAGGCAGACGGAGCTAAGGTACCGGCACGGGATTGCGAGTGGGGGACATGTGATAACCCCACACCAGTCCCCTCTCCCCGGATACTCACCTCGCCGCCGGTCGAGAATTATGTTCCGAGTCTCGTCGGTGTTTGCTATTGCTACATACTACTGTATAGTAAGACCAACCAACTATCAATAAGAATTCTGGTTTCGGAGTTGTTACTGATTGTGATCAATGCCGCCGGCTGGCCTTCGAACCACGACATCATAATCCCTTGTAGCTTTGTGCCTCAGAGATGCGGTAGAAATAATCTATCGTGGTCTCTCTCTCTAGAAGGAACAGCTGACAAGTACAAACTTGTATGCACTTGTATACGTGTCACCAAAGCTTGAATGATTGAAAACTCGAGCACCATCCACCAGTTTCACTTGCTACCATCTCAGCATGGACCCAGCGTCTGAAACTCTTAACGAGAGTGCCACCCTCCTCCCGCACTCAAACGGCATCTCGACTACCACCGCGGCACGACCCAACGCCCGTCGCAACCGCGTCCTCGTCCGTGCTGGACTCGTTCTCGTCGTTCTCATCGCCCTCCCCCTCTTCCTCTTCACCAAACACCCGAGTTCGTGGATTGGTGGCGGGCTCCCGCCCGACCCGCTTAAGGCCGCAGACATAATCCTCAGTGGGGCGCCCATAATCGTATGTCCCGTACTCTTCCGCAATCCCACCCTGTTCTAATCACGACCCCCTTCTCTCCATGCCTTCTTGGGCGGTCAACGGACTTTTCGTACCGGTGGTTATGACGGCAGGACGGGCACATCGATTTGCCGTGGCTTGTGCGCTCTGCGTATGGAAACAACGCCACTGCTGTTGACCTCAACAAGCCCATACTCGGACATGTCGATATCCCTCGTCTGCGCACGGGACGTGTGGGTGGGTTCTTCTGGTACGTTTCTCTCCGTCCCGCGTACCCCCATTGCGTTTCCACCGACTAAGTATCATCGTTCGTATACAGGTCCGTATACACGCCATGTCCGAGTGATATCGATGAAGACCCAGGAAAGGAATTTCTCGATCCGACATCGAGTGTGCGGTACGTGCTCGTGGGCGCCCTCACATTTAGCAGAATATATGCGCGAAAAGTACTGATCCCGCACAGCGACACGCTGGAGCAGATCGACATCTCCCATCAACTAATCTACAAGCACTCGGATGTACGTATCGGCCGCACTCTCAGTTCATAACGACTCGCCGTACTTAATTTCCCGGATAACTATCAATGGTACATACAGACGTTTGAACTCGCGCTCACCTCACACGACATCGTCAGCGCAGTGAGGCGTGGCAAGATCTCCGCGCTCATTGGAATAGAAGGGTCTGTCTCGTTCCTTCCCTTCTCAATGTCCTTCCTGTGACCACACACAGGGGTCACCAACTTGGCAATTCTCTCGGCGCGTTGCGCCAGTTCGCCGCGCTCGGCGTGCGCTACGTCACGCTCACCCACACGTGCCACAACGTCTTTGCTGATTCGTCTGGGCTCTTTGATGGTATCGAACCGCTACATCACGGGCTCAGGTGCGCTTTTCTTCCCGTTGCTTCTCAACTGAACCGTCGAACCGTTCGCGCAGCCCATTTGGCGAGACTCTCGTGAGGGAGCTCAACCGTCTCGGTGTCCTCGTCGACCTCTCGCACACATCGGACGACACTACGTTCGCCGCGCTCAAAATATCGCGCGCGCCCGTGATATGGAGCCACTCTTCCGCACGCGCGCTACGCGACATCCCCCGAAACGTGCCTGACGAGGTGCTCCGGCATGTCGGGACCGGCGCGGGGCAGCTCGACGGGGTCGTGATGGTATGCGTGCGTCCGCCACAGAGTGCGTGTACTGACGTTTGGATGCAGGTGAACTTTCATCCCGGATTCGTGTCTGCAGACCCGGACCGTGCGGACGTCAAGGCCGTCGCGGATCATGTTGACCATATCGCGAGCGTGACCGGCCGCGCTCAGTACGTCTCCCACTCTTTCCATCGCACCTTCCCTATACGCCTGCCTCCTCTCTAATAAATGATCAGCGTTGGCATCGGGAGCGATTATGATGGCATCGATCGCTGCCCAACCGGGCTCGAAGACGTTTCGACCTACCCCGTACTCGTGCGTTCATAGTACGACCCCATTATCGCTTCGCGCTCTGACATCGAAACTTCGTAGGTCGCGGAATTATACAGCCGCGGATGGTCTGCGGATGAACTGCGCGGGTTTACGGGGGGTAACTTCCTCCGTGTATTCGCGGGTGCGGAGGACGTGGCGCGCGAGATGGCGCGCGAGGGCGTCGCGCCAGCACAAGACCTATACGAGAAGCGCACGGATATCCCAAAAAAGCACTAAGGCTCTCAGCTCCTGTCTGTACTTAAAAGAAGACCAAGTCATGTTGTTCCCGCGATGTGTGCTGTTGAGAGTGTATGTCGTTCAAGTTGTAGAGAGAGCTGATAGCTTGACGTGGATCAGAACTAGCAAGCGCAAGCCTGTCCTGCGACCTTGAGGCAGCCCTTTTCATCCTTTGGAGCTCTTCCTGCAAGTCGACCACACAGCGCAAGGTTCTGTCTCAGGGATTTTGGTGTTAGTGACGGGATCATTCTGGTCCGCAAACTCGGGGTGGTGAGTACTGGTACGACGTTTGGAAGCTCGCTTTCTCTCTCCCTCTCTCCAGCTCCGTTTCCTCCTCCCTCACCCTCACGTCCGAGTCCAGATAGTCATTCTGGAAGAAACAAAAATCGACGGGGCAGCGCATGGGCCCGTCAACGTCACGTGAGGTGAGGCAAGGTAGATCCCCAGGCGTCTGGCGTCCCGCTTCCGCTCTTTTATGTTTCCTCTCCCCCCAGCCGTGTCGTGCGCATGTGGGCAAGTTCGTGTCGGTGGAAGGTTCTTTCCCAGCTTTTCGGCTCTTTTTATCATTATTGATCTGCATCTATTGTATCCTCGGTCTATTGCAAATCCCTAAACAATTTTGTGCGTTAAAGTGCCCGCCGAGATTTGCTGATCCCATCCCAAATCGACACCGTATTGTTTCCCGATCACACACTATCCTTGACCTGCTTTGGATCCCCATCTTGGTCGAACCCGGGCTGTAACACTTGAATTGTCCGCCATGGCCGGATGGGATCCCGATTGGGCTCCACTAGATTTGTTGCCTCTGTTCCAAAGGTCACGTGTTACGGGTCTCGGGGCGCCTGATTCCGACGCACTGCCACTGCGGGAGCGGGAGACTCTTACTCTTGGTGTCTCAGTAGCTTGCTCAGTAGAAAAGCTCACGGTGTACAGACTCAACACATTAACGACCGGTTAGACACTCGTCATCGAAAAGCCAAGGTCGAAACCGATAATCGGCCTCAAATGTAGTCCCACTCGTTATTCTTTGGTGCGTGATACAACCTAAACCGGCCCTTATATTGAAAAGCGCAGGTCTTGTGAGTTGGTGGCTAAGTATGGGGTATTGCTTTACTCGTTAAATACTAGAATAACCTGGCATCATAGGTAGTGCTTTGATCTTGAAACCTAGAGAGCCCCGGGGATGCGTTGATATCGGGAGGAGACGTGCCGACGCGGACCTGGGGACAGAACGAATTTTATCTCATAGTTAATTATCAAGATTACTGTCAAGGAAAAGCGCTCATGCTGTCTTGGTCTTAGTGCCAATCGTTACTATCCTACACTGTATCTCCATCAACCTGAACTACCGCTTATTCGCTGCGGATTATTCCTAGTTCGCGCGGCGGGCGGGCTATTCCTGAACCCATAGGTCGGCCGATAAATAGTCCCACGATACTTACATGCAATGACGCATGTCTGGCGCTATCTGTTTCAGTTAGCCCGCATCGTCGTAGTCGGGAAGTAGGGACAACAGGCGCTGGAAGTCTGGCGTCCCAAGACCTGTGACCTAAAGGGCCGATAGTCAGCCATCGTCGAAAGTGAAGGTTGGCGGCAACTGACAGGATCCCATCCCTCAATGGCGGAGAATCCATCAGTGTTGCAGCCCGGGTTTGAGCCGGATGTGATGTCAGTGAGGCCACTCATGCCGGTACCGTACAGCCAGGGGTTAAGGAAGCCGAGCGGGACCTCGCCTTGCGAGATTAGGTAATCGTTAAGCAGTGAGATTATGCCTGCCACGACCTGCACATTAGTGGTCAGCCAGATGTACAGCCTATATAGGAGGGAGGAGAGAAGAGAGAGAGACGCACAGGGACGGAGGCACTTGTGCCATGCCCGACTTCCTTCTCGCCCTTGAGGATGATCGGGAATCTCAGAGCCTGGGCGGAGATGTCGGGCATTCCCCGGCTCGTAGCGCTGTACCAATTACGAAGTAAGTACCAGTCAGATCAACTCACGGAAGGGAATGCACTTGTATTTCCCTTCATACTGGTTCCCAAGGCGCTGCAGGAATGGCGTCACAGCCTGTTCCTGGTAGTCGGGGCGTTTAAAGTGGTTCGAGAAGCCCCCCCCGGAGAGGCTTGCCGCGACCTCTGGTTCATGACCCGTCGTTCCACCGACGGCTGTGACATAGGGACCTGCGAAAGTACAAGTTGTGGTGGGTGACCTGTTCTATATGTCTCCCAAGCTGAGAAAGAATGCCACACGTACAGGTTGCGGGGAAGGTCGGGATGAACCGAACGGAGCCGTCGTTTGCCACGCAGTCCCCATGGCCGACGCCGTTGTCCCCAGTCGCGATGAGCACGCTGACGCCAAGTACGCCGAGCATAGCAAACTGGGCGCATACATACGTTGCATATGCCTCCGAAATCACATTCTCATCGAGGACGTACGATATGCTGATTGTCGGCGGAATATCCTCCTCCGTGAGGATGTAGTCGAGCCAGGAGATGAACCAATCTGTCGTGCCCGCCGGCCCGCGCCCGGTACTGTAGAAGATTACTGGGGTCGGATACGTCATGGCCACAGCATATTGGGTGTCGAGGTTCGCCTCGTCGTCGGGGTTGGTTGGGTCGTATCCACCACCGTTGACCCGTATGACGATGATTTCCGCATCAGTCCCATCGGAGCGGTATTCGGACATGAACATCGCCAGGTCCTCTGGGCTCGGGTAACCATTTAGAATTCCTACAATCCCGAGCGTATTATCGTCCAGAGCAGCGGGATTGTATTCGACCGTCTTGTATAGGGAGCGCAGAAATGATGGCGTCCTCAACTCATCGTCACGGCTCGACAGCACAGTCACAGGTCCTCCTGATACCGGCTTCTTCAACCCAGCTGTCGCCCCTCCCGAGCGCTTGCGCGATGACTGCCACTGCGTGTGAGGGGTGGAAAAGCACGTCGTTGGCGCTACAGTCTGCACCAGCCCGTGCAGTGCAGTTGGAAGCGCGTAGCCAATCGTGCGGACGACAGTCTCATTTGTCTCGACATGCCTGTAGAGCTGATATGATGCGCCAAGGAGAGCATTGGCCTGGATTATCGACACGCCACTGAGAGTCAGTGTGGTGCCGCCGTGTGTCATCGAGATGGACGAGGAGGGCACGCCGTGGTATTCGAGCCAGGAATTCACGAGCTCAAAGGTTTTCGGGGGTGGAGAGACAAGCTCCGCCACCTGCTCCTTGGATAGGTATTTGCCATATCTGCATCAGAGTAGGAACACCCGTGAGTGCATGCATGTGGGAAGGAGTTGCGGAGAAGACGTGCCTTGGATGGTTGGGGTTGCTGACCTGATATAACGTGTCAATCAAAGCGTTCTCTCGGTGGGCCTTGAGTGCAACGTAGAGGTCGATGGTGGTGCCACTAAGTGGATTGCCAAGGTTCTCCCAGTTATCCGGGATGGCATTCCAAGAGTGCTTGATACGGGTGTCGTCCCAACGTGGTGAGAAGTGCTTCGCTAGACTACCAAGGAGAATAGCTGCGAGGACGGAAAGCACAGAGACCAGATCGTACATTACTACAGGGGTCACCGAGAGGCTCTCGGCAGTACACTGGCAGTGCGTTCGTGAGGATACCAGAAATGTGAGGGCTTTTATGGAGTATTTCTATATCATGAATCATGATGAGAACTCGGGAGTAAAGGCACAGTACAAATGTTACGATGCTGATACCCTCGATAGAGGTTGAATTTTGAATTGCCAGCGAGAGAGGGCGAGGCTTGGTGAGGACTGATACGAATAGAGTAGTACCCGAGGCCTTTACAACAAACCTGAGATCTGAGATCTGAGAACCTGTCCAGTGCATATCCTGTCCTTGATCCTGTCGCACGGCGTCAGCGAACGTGCGCCAGAGAACCTTCGAAAATATGGATGCGGAGGGAGAAGCCGGGACCATCACGACATGGCCGCCCAGTTCCCATCCATTCGTTCCCGCGGTCGTAGACCCCGATTAGTGTTTGGGGACTACAACAAGTTTCATACAGTAACGATAGGCGGTTTATCGCACCGCTTGTTTGTATCCTTTGTTTTGACACTATTCGTGTTGTGTCCTCACAAGCCGGCTTGCCGAGATCAACCGAGTTGCCAGTGCTCACTAGCGAGCGCATCGGAAAACCCCCCATCGCCTCAGTGACGAGTGAATATTAGTGAATTGTATGTCAGATCACTGCAACCACTGAGTCAGACAGTCACACTTTGTCAGGGTCTCATTTTAGAAGACCTGGAACTCCACTCGATCGAAGAGGCAAGAACCCTCACGTGCAACTAACAGTTACTAACTCTCTCCACTTTTGGAAAGTAGTCAGCCACTAAATTGAACTCCGACACGGCGTTGGTCGGCAAGTGTGACATGGAGCCTTTTTTCTAACTTCGCAACACAACAAGATCTTAACAAAAAAAAGTTCGAGTGCATTAAAGAGTAGTACTAGACACTATGTATTTAATTTGGTGGGGATTGAGCCAAAGGTGAGTGAGAAAATCGATGTGTTTGACTCAGTGGTCACGTCCGAATGAGTGATCTGGCATAATAGTAGATACTTTGACCCCAACAGTCCCATGAAGTGGCTCCTGCAATTAGTGTTAACGCCAAGTCCGGCTGTTGTTCGATACAGCCCTCAAGGAACTGCCCAACCGTCAAGCTTATGAGAAAGAGGAAATAGAAAGGATCTACCGATACCTCGGACCTACTAAGAATTCGAGGACCTCCTTCGTTTCACATCTCCTGTGTGCTAGTGAAGAGCACACAAACGCCGAGGAGTTCTCCCGCTGATCCCTGTGATCTTCCAGGTTTTGTTGTTCATACAGCCTGTATCACAGACGATACCGAAGACGATACCGAAGACGAAAGACGATCACGTGCGAGTGACCGAAGCAGTGTGAAGTCAAGTGAACGAGGGAGCGCGAAAGCGATGTGCGTTTTAAGCAGACGAGCTTCGGGGGCTTCTTTTGAGCCCATTTTATAAGTACAAGTAGTAACGGATTTTCAAAGATCGATGAGAACGTGAGTAAGAAGTTCGGGGAGTCACGGGATCGTCCGATTCGAGGTCCTTCAGACAGAAACAGTTACGCGCGAGAATATTCGAGTGAATGAAGTCATAGCAGTAACATACAAACACCATTGCTGCTTTTAGGCGAATCCTAGAAGGGATAGAAGCGGGCAGGCACGAAAATATCGTAAACAGAGCCCGCCGCATTGCCCCTGAGGCCGGAGGAACGGTCCAAAAATTGTCGGCTGTGCGAACATCGGAAACAACGCCCTCGGAGCCGAACATCAACCGCCGTTCGATTCTTCAGTCTGATATTAGCAAAGCGCAATGCTATCTTGAGTTCCTCAGAAATGTGTAGTCTCATATACAATGGTTGTAGGGCCCCAGTAGGGAACAGGGTAGTTACCCGAACGCTTCCTGCCCACATCGACTCGGACCAAGACTCGGACAAGATCTCGGCAATCGGTAGGTCGGCCTGTGTGGACGTAACGATAGTTACAGTAAAGTCTGAAACTTGCTGTGGCCTAGTTCCCGAAACACTTATCAGGGTCTACGACCGCGGGAACTTGAACTTGACTTGACGGGAGCTGAAAAACCATATGTGAAGATCATGCTGGCTTCTCCTTGTCCACATTTCCGAAGACCCTCTGGCGCACGTTGGCTACAGGATATGCACTGAACGGGTTCTCAGATCCCACGTTCGTCATAGAGGCTTCGGGTAGTACTCCATTCGTATCGGCCCTCACCAAGCCTCTCACTCTTGCAATTCAAAATTTGATCTCCAGCAAGTGAATCGGCATTGAATACTTTTACTGTACCTTTACGCCCAAGTTCCCATCACGATATAGAGATGCACCATAAAAGCCCTCCCATTGTCGGCATCCTCGCAAACGTACTGCCAGTGTATTGCCGAGACCCTCTCGGTGATCCCTGTAGTAATGCGTTTCCATCTCATCTCTGTGTTTCCCTTCCTCGCAGCTATTCTCCTCAGCAGTCTAGCGAAGCACTTCTCACCACGTTGGGACGACACCCGTATCAAGCACTCTTGGAATGCCGTCCCGGATAACTGGGAGAACCTTGGCAATCCACTTAGTGGCACCACCATCGACCTCTACGTTGCACTCAAGGCCCATCGAGAGAATGCTTTGATTGACACGCTATACCAGGTCAGCAACCCCAACCATCCAAGGCATGTCTCTCCCCCACACCCTCCCTCATGCATGCACTCACGAGTGTTGCTACTTTAATGCAGATATGGCAAATACCTATCCAAGGAGCAGGTGGCGGAGCTTGTCTCTCCACCCCCGGGAACCTTTGAGCTCGTGAATTCCTGGCTCGAATACCACGGCGTGCCCTCCTCGTCCGTCTCGATGACACACGGCGGCACCACACTGACTCTCAGTAGCGTGTCGATAATCCAGGCCAATGCTCTCCTTGGCGCATCTTATCGGCTCTACAGGCATGTCGAGACAAATGAGACTGTCGTCCGTACGGTTGGCTACGCGCTTCCAACTGCACTGCACGGGCTGGTGCAAACTGTAGTGCCGACGACGTGCTTTTCCACCCCTCACACGCAGTGGCAGTCACCGCGCAAGCTCTCCGGCGGGGCGACAGCTGTGTTGAAGAAGTCGGTATCAGGAGGGCCTGTGACTGTGCTGTCGAGCCGCGGCGATGAGTTGAGGACGCCATCGTTTCTGCGCTCCTTGTACAAGACGGTCGAATATAGGCCCGCTGCTCCGGACAGGAATGCGCTAGGGATTGTGGGAATTTTAAATGAATACCCGAGCCCAGAGGACCTGGCGATGTTCATGTCCGAATACCGCTCCGATGGGACTGATGCGGCATTCACCGTCGTACAGGTCAACGGTGGTGGATACGACCCGACCAACCCCGCCCCCGAGTCGGATTGCGACACCCAATATGCTGTGGCCATGACGTATCCGACCCCAGTAATCTTCTACAGTACCGGGCGCGGGCCGGCGGGCACGACAGATTGGTTCATCTCCTGGCTCGACTACATCCTCACGGAGAGTAATATCCCGCGGACGATCAGTATATCGTACATCATGGATGAGAGGAGGATCCCGGAGTCATATGCAACGTACGTATGCTCACAGTTTGCTATGCTCGGCGTACGTGGCGTCAGCGTGCTCATCGCGACTGGAGACGACGGCGTCGGCCCTGGGGACTGCGTGGCAAATGACGGCTCCGTTCGGTTCGTCACGAACTTCCCTGCAACCTGTACGTGTGGGGTTCTTTCTCAGCTCGAGAGACATACAGAACAGGTCACTCACCACATGTCGTACTTGCGCAGGTCCCTATGTCACAGCCATCGGTGGAACGAGGGGTCTCGAACCAGAGGTCGCGGCAAGCATCTCCGGGGGGGGCTTCTCGAACCACTTTAAACGCCCCGACTACCAGGAACAGGCTGTGACGGAATTCTTGCAGCACCTTGGGAACCAGTACGAAGGGAAATACAAGTGCATTCCCTTCCGTAAGCTGATTTGACTGGTTCTTACTTCGTACTTGGAGCAGCGCTACGAACCGTGGAATTCCCGACATCTCCGCCCAGGCTCTAAGATTCCCGATCTTCCTCAAGGGCAAGAAGGAAGTCGGGTATGGCACAAGTGCCTCCACGCCCGTGCGTCTCTCCTCTCTCCTATCTGGGTCGTACATCCGGCTGACCACCAATGTACAGCTCGTGGCAAGCATCATCTCACTGCTGAATGATTACCTAATCTCGCAAGGCAAGGTCACGCTCGGCTTCCTTAATCCCTGGCTGTACGGTCCAGGCAAGAGTGGCCTCACTGACATCACATCCGGCTCAAACCCGGGCTGCAACACTGATGGATTCTCCGCCATTGAGGGATGGGATCCTGTCAGTCCCATCAAACTTCACTTTCGACGATGGCTGACTGTCAGCCCTTTAGGTCACAGGTGTTGGGACGCCTGACTTTCAACGCTTGTTGCACGTACTTCCTGACTCCGCAGAACCTGGCGGTACGGGATAACTGAAAAAGATAGTGTCAGACATGCGTCATCGCGTGTAGGCATTGTGGGAATATTTATTGGCCGATCTATGGCTTCAGGAATAGCCCACGCGGTGCGGGAACTAGGAATAGGGGATAAACGGTGGTTGATGGAAATACACCGTAGTATAGTAACGATTAGCACTAAGACCAAGAGAGTACGAGCACGTTTCCTGGACAATAATTGACAATCGTGTATGAGATAAATTTGTCACGAACAACTCCCAAGATCAACGCGTCCCTCGGGCTCGCTATATTTGAAGCACTGGCTACAAATTTCCGAGTCATCGAGTAAAGTGCACCTTAGCACTATCTATGGTGCAAGGGCACTCTGGTATCTAACGAGTAAGATACACAATACCTAGCAACTTACAAGATCTGCACTTTTAAAAATAAGGGGAGATTTAGGTTGTGTCACGCACCAAAGAATAACGAGTCGGACTACATTTAAACGCCGGTTATCGGTTTCGACCTTATCTTTGCGATGGCGAGTGCGTAACTGGTCGTTAATGCGTTAGGTCTGGAAACTGTAATGTTTTCTACTCATGAACCAAGAGTCTCCTGCAGCGCGTCGGAATCAGGCCTCTCGAGTAACGCGTGACCTTTGGAGCTGAATGTCTTCCAACGTCGAAGGTGGAGAGCATGGGTGGAGAGGCAACAAATCTGGCGGAACCCTGCCATGATCCCATCTGGCGATGGCGGAAAATTCGTCAGTATGTTTTTGAGTATTGCAGCCTGTGTTCGACGAAGTTCAACAACATATGGGGGAACCAAAGCAAGTCAAGGATAGTGTAGGATCGGAAAATAATATGGTGACGAAGTTTTTAGGGGGAGACGATGTGCCGTACGTTTTGTCTCTGGTTTTGGTCCCGTATTTACGTACCAGGCGTACCTCACTTAACGCGTTTCTTGAATGTAGTCGGCACTCGTTGCAAAATTGTTTAGTGATTTACAGCAGACCAAGGGTACAGTAGATGGGGACTAATAATAACAAAAAGAGTCGGAAAACTGATAACCTTCCACTGACACTGACTTGCCCGCGTGCGCGGGACGCGGCTGGGGCCTAGCAGCGGGAGAGGAAACGAAAAAAAAAAAAAAGCCTGAGAGCCGAACGCGGGACGCCAGAGGAGGGAGCGGTGTCCGCGGCCCGATTCCGCTCGCTGACCTCAGCTCACGTGACGCTGACCGTCTTGCGCAGCTATGTTTTTTCTTCCAGAAAGACCATCTGAACCCAGACGTGAGGGCGAGGAAGGGGAAAATGGAGCTGAGGAGTATGTGCAAGAAAGAAATCCCCGAAATGTACCACCCCGAGTTTGCAGACCAGCAGAAGAAGCGCGCTGACAAGTCGATGCCGCCACCAACGCCGAAATCCTCGCGACATAGAACCTTGCGCTGTGGTTGACTTCCAGGAAGAGCCCCAAGGGACGAAAACGGCTTGCTGCCTCAAGGTCGTGGGACAGACGTGCACTTGCTAGTTCTCTTAGTGCTTCTTCGGGATATCCGTGCGCTTCTCTTATAGGTCTTTTCCTGGCGCGACGCCCTCTCGCCCCACATCCTCAGCACCCGCAAATACACGGAGAGAGTTACCCCCTGTAAAGCCGCGTAGTTCGTCCACAGACCATCCGCAGCTGTATAATTTCGTGACCTACAAACGTTCGGTATCAGAGTGCGAAGTAGTAATGGGGCCGTAGCAGGAGCGCACGAGTATGGAGTAGGTTGAGAGGTCTTCAAGCCCGGTTGGGCAGCGATAGATGTCATCATAGTCGCTCCCCGGTGCCAACGCTACCAACACATGAGTGCACGTTATTAGAGGAGAGGAGGCAGGCGAAAGGGAAGATGCGGTGGAAGGAGGAGACGGTGACATACTGAGCGTGGCCGGTCATGATATGGTCAACGTGGTCCGCGACGGTCTTGACGTCCGCACGGTCCGGGCCCTCAGACATGAATCCGGGAAGAAAATTCACCTGCATCTAAACGTCAGTACACACTCTGTGCGAAGGGCGCGTACACACCATCACGAGCTGCCCCGGGCCGGGCCCGATATGCCAGCACATCGTCCGACACGTTCCTGGGGATATCGCGCAGCGCGCGGATGGAAGAATGGCCCCATATCACGGGAGCGCACGATATTTTTAGCGCAGCAAGTACAATGTCGTCCGATGTGTGCGGGAGGTCGACGGCGACGCCGGTGCCGAGACGGTTGAGCTCCCTCACGAGTCTCGCCGAATGGGCCGCGCGAACGGTTCGGCGGTTCAATTAAGACGCAGAGAAAGAAGACACACCTGAGCCCGTGGCGCAATGGCTCGATACCATCAAGAGTCCGGAAGTCGGTGAATGCGTTGTGGCAGCGTGGCACGTGTGGGTGAGCGTAACATAGCGCACGACAAGCGCAGCAAACTCGCACAACGCGCCGAGAGAGTTGTCGAGATGGTGGCCCCCGTACGTGCCACACAGTCAGAGGGACTCGGAGGAAACGAGACAGACCCTTCTATACCAATGCTATACCAATGAGCAGGGAGATCTTGCCACGCCTTACTGTGTTGATGACGTCACGTGGAGTTCAAACGTTTGTACCATCAATAGCCATCGGGGAAATTAAGTACGGCGAGTCATTACGAACTGGAAGTGCAGTCGATACGTACATCCGAGTCCTTATAGATTAGCGGATGGGAAATGTCGATCTGCTCTGGCGTGTCACTACGCGCGATCGCAAATATTTTGCCAAATGTGGAGGTGCCCACGAGTACGTACCGTACACTCGACCTCAGCTCGAGAAAGTCCTTTCCTGGGTTTTCATCGATACTGCTCGGGCATGGCCTGTATACGAACGACTTAAGTTAGACGTACCGACGCGAACCTGGGGACAGGACGCATTTGGGCGTCGTTGCCTTCGTAACAAATTTGTCTCATAGACATTTACTGTCCAGAAAAAGTACTCATGCTGTGTTGGTCTTAGTGCCAATTGTTACTACACTACGGTGTATTTCCATCAACTACCGTGTATAGTTCGCGTGGCGCGCGGGCTATTCCTCAAGCCCGGGCCATAGATCGGCCCAAAAAAGTTCCCAGAATGCTTGCACAATGTACACAATGACGCATGTCTGACGCTATCTTTTCCAATTAGCCCGCATCGCTAGTTTCTGCGTAGTCAGGAAGTACAGGCAGCAGGCGCTGGAAGTCAGGCGTCCCAACACCTGTGACCTAAAGGGCCGACAGTCTGCCATCGTCGAAAGTGAAGTTTGATGGGACTGACAGGATCCCATCCCTCAATGGCGGAGAATCCATCAGTGTTGCAGCCCGGGTTTGAGCCGGATGTGATGTCAGTGAGGCCACTCTTGCCGGTACCGTACAGCCAGGGGTTAAGGAAGCCGAGCGTGACCTTGCCTTGGGAGATGAGGTAATCATTAAGCAGTGAAATGATGCTTGCTACGATCTATATATTGGTGGTCAGCCGGATGTACGATCCAGATAGGAGGGAGACACGCGCACAGGTGCGGAGCCACTTGTGCCAGACGCGGGTATCTTCCGACCCTTGAGGAAGATCGGAAAGTTCAGAGCCTGGGCGGAGATGTCGGGAATTCCACGGCTCGTAGCGCTGCACCAATTACGAAGTAAGTACCAGTCAGATCAACTCACGGAAGGGAACGCACTTGTATTTCCCTTCATACTGGTTCCCAAGGTGCTGCAGGAATTTCGTCACAGCCTGTTCCTGGAAGACGGGGCGCTTAAAGATGTTCGAGAAGCCCCCCCCGGAGATGCTTGCCGCGACCTCTGGTCCATGACCCGTCGTTCCACCGACGGCTGTGACATAGGGACCTGCGCAAGTACGACGTGTGGTGAGTGACCCGTTCTGTACGTCTCCCGAGCTGAGAAAGAATGCCACACGTACAGGTTGCGGGGAAGTTCGTGACGAACCGAACGGTGCCATCGTGTGCCACGCAGTCCCCCTTGCCGATTCCATCGTCCCCACTCGAGATGAGCACGCTGACGCCACGTACGCCGAGCATACCAAACTGGGTGCACATGTATGTTGCATATTCGACAGGAGTAAACCTCTCATCGACAACGTATGATATGCTGATCGTGCGCGGGAAATTACTCGCCGTGAAGAGGCGGCGGAACCAGGAGGTAAGCCAATCGGTCGTGCCCGCCGGCCCCTGGCCGATACTGTAGAAGATTACTGGGGTCGGATACGTCATGGCCACAGCATATTGGGTGTCGAGGTTCGATTCGACGGCGGGGTTGGTCGGGTCGTATCCACCACCGTTGACCCGTATGACGGTGATTTCCGCGTCAGTCCCATCGGAGCGGTATACGGACATGAACATCGTCAGGTCATCAAGGCTTGGGTATTCATTTAGAATTCCCACGATCCCTAGTGCATTCCGGTCCGGAGCAGCGGGCCTATATTCGGTCGTCTTGTACAGGAAGCGCAGAAACGATGGCGTGGTCAAGTCACCATCGCGGCTCGACAGCACAGTCACGGGTTCTCCTGATACCGGCTTCTTCAACCCAGCTGTCGCCCCGCCGGAGCGCTTGCGCGGTGACTGCCACTGCGTGTGAGGGGTGGAAAAGCACGTCGTCGGCACTACAGTCTGCACTAGCCCGTGCAGTGCAGCTGGAAGAGCATAGCCAACCGTGCGGACGACAGTCTCATTTGTCTCGACATGCCTGTAGAGTTGGTAAGATGCGCCAAGGAGAGCATTGGCCTGGATTATCGACACGCCACTGAGAGTCAGTGTGGTACCCCCGTGTGTCATCGAGACGGACGAGGAGGGCACGCCGTGGTATTCGAGCCAGGAATTCACGAGCTTGAGGGTTCCTGAGGGTGGAGAGACAAGCTCCGCCACCTGCTCCTTGGATAAGTATTTTCCATATCTGCATTAGAGTAGCAACACTCGTGAGTGCATGCATGAGGGAGGGTGTGGGGGAGAGACGTGCCTTGGATGGTTGGGGTTGCTGACCTGGGATAGCGTGTCAATCAAGGCATTCTCTCGATGGGCCTTGAGTGCAACGTGGAGGTCGATGGTGATGCCGCTAAGTGGATTGCCAAGGTTCTCCCAATTCCCTGGGACTGAATTCCAAGAGTGCTTGATACGGGTGTCGTCCCAACGTGGTGAGAAGTGCTTCGCTAGACTTCCGAGGAGAATAGCTTCGAGGACGGAAGGCAAAAAGATCAGATGGTAGCGCATTACTACAGTCACCGAGATGGTCACGACAACACACTAGCAGTAGGTTCGTGAGGATGCCGGAAATGTGAGGGCTCTTATGGTGCCTTCGATGGGAATTGAATTTGAATTGCCAGTGAGAGAGGGTGAGGCCTAGTGAGGACTGATGCGAATGGAGTACCACCCGAAACCTCTACAGCAAACCTAAGATCTGAGATCTGAGAGCCCGTTCAGTTATCCTGTCGCGCGCCATCGGCAAAAAATGCGGACAAGTCTTTGAAAATATAGACGCGAAGGGAGAAGCCAGCATCGTCACCACATGGCCGCTCATTTCCCGCCCATTTAAGTTTAAGTTCAAGTTCCCGCGGTCGTAGACCCTGATTAGTGTTTTGGGGACGTTTGTCGCACCGCTTGTGTTTACCCTTTCTTTGACTTCGCATACAAGCCCAGCTTGTATGGCTTGCCGAGGTCGACCGAGGTGGCTCACTAGCACTCACTTGTCCTGCTCCCTGTTCGCATCGGAAAACCCCCATCGCTCTAATGACCAGTAAATTGCAATAGCAGATAGTCTGACCCCAACAGTCCCATGAAGTCGCTCCTGCAATTATGTTAACATCCAGTCCGGCTGTTGTTCGATATGGCCCTCAAGAAGCTGCCAATGAAGTCAACCGTCATGCTCATGAGAAAGAGGAAATAGACATGATCTACCGATAGTTTGAACCCACTAAGAATTCGAGGACCACCGTTGCCCTCCTTCGTTCCACATCTCCTGTGTGCCGGTGAAGCAAGCGACGAAGAACACATAAATGCCGAGTAGTTCCCTCACTGATCCTATGATCTTCCAGATTTTCTTGTACGTGTATCCTCTGATAATAGTAAGGTATAATGCCACTGTCTTGAGTTCCACAGAAATGTGTCATCTCATATGCAATGGTTGTAAGGTCCCCAGTAGACAAGGCTGCACCAATAGTAGAATATTACTCTAATATTTTATGTCTGCTACAGTCATTCACCGCTCTTTGAGACAGTCAAATGAAGTACTCCCAATTTCTCAGTTTTATTCAAGGAAACAAAAAATCTGACTTGGCAGAAAGATGTACTTATATTAGAAGAGTGCTTTTATGTGTTTAAAATAGCAGATATATGGTGTTGAACACTGTCCCGGGCATGATCAGTGTCGAGAGTCGTTATCAGGCCAAAACCAGTCAATGAGACAGCGTGAGTCAGCGTCACATCACGCTGAAATTTCCCAATTGGGCAAGTGTTCAGTGCTTTCAGCCACAATCGCTGCGGTCACTGATCTCGCCCATTTCACCCTCCTCTTCGCCTTCACCCTCTTCCTCTTCTTCGTTACTCTCCTCAAAATCAGAAACCCTTGGCTTAGGAACAGCCTTCTCCATTGAAGGCATTTTTGGCTTGTTCCATCCAGCCTTCCTCCGGCCAGATCTTGCGCTCTCCCTCTCAACCTCCCAATCTTCGACTTCCTTCACCCATCTGGCCTTGGCTCTGGTATTTTGCTCCTTCCTATCCATTTCCCTCACCCTCCACACTTCCATTGCCTCGGAGTATTTCTCCTTGGCATTCTTCCTCTTTGAAGATGCCTCCTTTGCAGCATCATGGGCAGCGTGTGACTCCTGTACTGCTGCAAACACCTCATCCTGTGTCAGGATCTTTGCCCTTCCGTCCATGTTAATCCTGCCTGTCTGGGCCCCTTTTTTCTTCCTCTCTTCCTTACCCTGTAGTTGTCCCCTTGCGTCTTCAATATACATAGAGTGAAGGATTGTCTGCGCTTGCATGCCGATCATCACATCCTTTTGGAGAGCCACCACCTGGCGACTCTGTTGTAGTGCTGCCATGAGCTCTCGTTCCCGCTCTGTAGTGGGTTCTGCAGACAAGAGGGCCTCATGTCGGTGGATATGGGGGGATATGTTGGTTGTTTGAAAGGTGGGAAGGTGTGATGTCGAAGCGAGAGGTGAACTAGATATGAGAAATGACACTGATGTTGATCCTAACGCGTTCAACCCCTGTCGCACAGGTGTGTACATTGCCTCTGGGTTGGAAATCGCCAGCATTGAGGGACAGGTTCGCTGGGACTCCTCCTGGTAGCTGAGGCTGTCAGAGTCCTCACGCTTGCGTTTTTGTGCTCGGTGGTGAGAAATTATGTCCACAACCACCTGGATGGGACTAGTGAGAGCCAATGGTAAAAGGCTTGAGGTTGACGTCTCTAGGCTAGGGGCCATCATCTCTTCTGTCACCACATCCGGATTGAAGGGGACTATTCCAGTCTTCATAAATGCGGCAAGGATATTTGCCTTGGTGAAGGCACGTGTGTGTGCCCTTGCGTAAATGGACAGGAAGTTAGTTTTTGACACTGCAGGGCCACTCCTCTCGAACTTGTCGCGTTCATCACTCCATGCCCGCTTCAAGACACTGAAAATGACAACATCAAGTCCCTGATAGACATGGGTCGAGTGTGATGGATAGCAAAGCACGGCAATCATGTTCTTGCGAGCATAGTCCAGGAATCCCATCGTGTAATGTGAGCTGTGCCCGTCAACAATAAGGAGGCGGTATCGATTATTTGCTTTCGCCTTTGTAAGTTTGTCCCAGTCTTGTAGCCAGGCAACTCCAATTTCACCAGATGTGTAGCCTTTCTTCTGATAACCCATTCTGATAGAGACGACTTCAGCACATCTCCAGCACACACCGGCACTCACTGGAACATACCTCGCATCCAGTGGATTATCTTGAAGCCACTTTACCTGGAATGACTCCCCTTTGTAGATCACAGTAGGAGGAAGGGTGGTTCCGTCTGCGCATATTGTTGGTAAAACTGTTATGTTCTCCCTGTTCCCGCTTCGCTGCTGATGCTGCATCTTTGTGCTCACAGGCCCAATAACACGTTCTGTGACACCTATTCCGCTCTGTATGCCAGTTTCGTCCGCTCCATAGACAAGTTCATCTGGGATATTGAACTCTTCCCTGACCTGTTTGAGAATCGCAAAGTACTCGGCTTTTGTGACTGGATTTACTGCACGTCCACGAGAGCCATCCAATGCCGAAGACCAGTACATTCCAATTTGGTCATGATGTTTTGTGATGAACCGTGTTGGCCAGTTCTTTCCCAGCCCATCTTCAGGAAACTTATCCCCAAGTCGAGCCCTCAAAATGTATTCAGTATGTTCCCGAAGACGTTTAGGACTGAGGGGAAACCCTCGACGTGCTGACTCGATGACAAACTGTACAATGATGTCTTGCTCTTCGCTCGTCAACCAGCTTTTCTCCCCATTGGCTTCTGTAAGACTCCTCCCCCCATTGCTCAGTCTGGCCAAGGTATTGTGGTCCAGATGGATCCGGATTTGCGTTCTCGAATAGTAGTCATCTGAGATGATCTGGCAGACTGCACGAAGTGAAGCAGGTTTTCTGGCTCCTCCAGTGGACTTGGCCTTTTCTGCCTGGTAAAGGGCCACTGCTTGAGCCATCAAGTTGTCCTTCTGTTTCCTGGAAATTTGAGACTTGAGGGCATTCGATTTCGCGTGATTGACCATGGTACAGTATTGCACTCGCTCGATTCAATGCCCGAAATGGACATGTTCCAAAATGGCAAGTGTGACGTGACTGATGCGATTGTCCCAATTGTGGCACAATTTCACGGAATTGTGGTGTTCAGTCATTTTCTGGGCCCCACAATGTGCTATTAACATAGAAACACCTCCAAACCAATGTACTAGGCATCTTCTATGATATCACCAAAAAGATTTGGCACTTTCCCATCATTTATACCCGTAAAATCTTGAAATAATATTCACTTTTGTTGCAAACTTTACATCACCTGTAGAGAACAGAGGATCGGAACAACCTATGGCTTAGAAAATTCCGGGATAGATAGCTACGAGGTATGTGAAGACAATGAAAAAGACAATTGGAGAATCAAATAAAATTTGAGCTCAAAAATCGTGTTTGTCTCATTGACCAGTGTGTCTCAAAGAGCGGTGAATGACTGTAAATGTTATCATAGATTGGTCATCTTCTGCTTGTCAGTCATCGCCTTGATCAACCACATCAAGACTACCCCCTAAGCATTAACATAAGTACACAGGTGCGTTGTTGACACAACATATAAATGGATGTTCCACTGTCGTAGAGGTGACATTTTTCAGTCGTCCATATATGCGTTCACCAGGGACACGCCTTCCGTGCCGGGGTGTTCCTGACCTGGGGTCGCCATGTGCCACGCGCCAAGCTCCCCATTTCCCCTGACCACAGTCTCTCATGCGCAACGCTGCTGGCAGATGACTACATTGTCCTTGCGGGTGCCATGGCAGACCACAGACAAGCTTCTATCGATTCGAGGCTGTACGCTAGCGCATGCAAGTAGGTGGGCCAATGGAACCCCGGCAGCGATGTGCCGCATACAGTCATTCACCGCTCTTTGAGACACACTGGTCAATGAGACAAACACGATTTTTGAGCTCAAATTTTATTTGATTCTCCAATTGTCTTTTTCATTGTCTTCACATACCTCGTAGCTATCTATCCCGGAATTTTCTAAGCCATAGGTTGTTCCGATCCTCTGTTCTCTACAGGTGATGTAAAGTTTGCAACAAAAGTGAATATTATTTCAAGATTTTACGGGTATAAATGATGGGAAAGTGCCAAATCTTTTTGGTGATATCATAGAAGATGCCTAGTACATTGGTTTGGAGGTGTTTCTATGTTAATAGCACATTGTGGGGCCCAGAAAATGACTGAACACCACAATTCCGTGAAATTGTGCCACAATTGGGACAATCGCATCAGTCACGTCACACTTGCCATTTTGGAACATGTCCATTTCGGGCATTGAATCGAGCGAGTGCAATACTGTACCATGGTCAATCACGCGAAATCGAATGCCCTCAAGTCTCAAATTTCCAGGAAACAGAAGGACAACTTGATGGCTCAAGCAGTGGCCCTTTACCAGGCAGAAAAGGCCAAGTCCACTGGAGGAGCCAGAAAACCTGCTTCACTTCGTGCAGTCTGCCAGATCATCTCAGATGACTACTATTCGAGAACGCAAATCCGGATCCATCTGGACCACAATACCTTGGCCAGACTGAGCAATGGGGGGAGGAGTCTTACAGAAGCCAATGGGGAGAAAAGCTGGTTGACGAGCGAAGAGCAAGACATCATTGTACAGTTTGTCATCGAGTCAGCACGTCGAGGGTTTCCCCTCAGTCCTAAACGTCTTCGGGAACATACTGAATACATTTTGAGGGCTCGACTTGGGGATAAGTTTCCTGAAGATGGGCTGGGAAAGAACTGGCCAACACGGTTCATCACAAAACATCATGACCAAATTGGAATGTACTGGTCTTCGGCATTGGATGGCTCTCGTGGACGTGCAGTAAATCCAGTCACAAAAGCCGAGTACTTTGCGATTCTCAAACAGGTCAGGGAAGAGTTCAATATCCCAGATGAACTTGTCTATGGAGCGGACGAAACTGGCATACAGAGCGGAATAGGTGTCACAGAACGTGTTATTGGGCCTGTGAGCACAAAGATGCAGCATCAGCAGCGAAGCGGGAACAGGGAGAACATAACAGTTTTACCAACAATATGCGCAGACGGAACCACCCTTCCTCCTACTGTGATCTACAAAGGGGAGTCATTCCAGGTAAAGTGGCTTCAAGATAATCCACTGGATGCGAGGTATGTTCCAGTGAGTGCCGGTGTGTGCTGGAGATGTGCTGAAGTCGTCTCTATCAGAATGGGTTATCAGAAGAAAGGCTACACATCTGGTGAAATTGGAGTTGCCTGGCTACAAGACTGGGACAAACTTACAAAGGCGAAAGCAAATAATCGATACCGCCTCCTTATTGTTGACGGGCACAGCTCACATTACACGATGGGATTCCTGGACTATGCTCGCAAGAACATGATTGCCGTGCTTTGCTATCCATCACACTCGACCCATGTCTATCAGGGACTTGATGTTGTCATTTTCAGTGTCTTGAAGCGGGCATGGAGTGATGAACGCGACAAGTTCGAGAGGAGTGGCCCTGCAGTGTCAAAAACTAACTTCCTGTCCATTTACGCAAGGGCACACACACGTGCCTTCACCAAGGCAAATATCCTTGCCGCATTTATGAAGACTGGAATAGTCCCCTTCAATCCGGATGTGGTGACAGAAGAGATGATGGCCCCTAGCCTAGAGACGTCAACCTCAAGCCTTTTACCATTGGCTCTCACTAGTCCCATCCAGGTGGTTGTGGACATAATTTCTCACCACCGAGCACAAAAACGCAAGCGTGAGGACTCTGACAGCCTCAGCTACCAGGAGGAGTCCCAGCGAACCTGTCCCTCAATGCTGGCGATTTCCAACCCAGAGGCAATGTACACACCTGTGCGACAGGGGTTGAACGCGTTAGGATCAACATCAGTGTCATTTCTCATATCTAGTTCACCTCTCGCTTCGACATCACACCTTCCCACCTTTCAAACAACCAACATATCCCCCCATATCCACCGACATGAGGCCCTCTTGTCTGCAGAACCCACTACAGAGCGGGAACGAGAGCTCATGGCAGCACTACAACAGAGTCGCCAGGTGGTGGCTCTCCAAAAGGATGTGATGATCGGCATGCAAGCGCAGACAATCCTTCACTCTATGTATATTGAAGACGCAAGGGGACAACTACAGGGTAAGGAAGAGAGGAAGAAAAAAGGGGCCCAGACAGGCAGGATTAACATGGACGGAAGGGCAAAGATCCTGACACAGGATGAGGTGTTTGCAGCAGTACAGGAGTCACACGCTGCCTGTTACGTTTCGCCTCGGACTGTCCGGACCGGTTGTGGACTCTGACGTGTTCGTGATGACTCGGCACGTTAGTAGTAATGCGTCATGGACTTCGGATCTTGCAACCTCGTGTTTGGATGACTGATGCCTCGCTATTGTTGTACGTGATGTGGCTTACTATGCTGACTGATGCTTTCTATTGTTGTACGCGATTCGGATTACGAGTACGACTGCGCATTCTATTATTAGGATACGCTACTTACGCTATTGGCTACTTACGAGTTCAAGCGGAGTTGGAACTAACTCCCGTACTTGTATTTAAGTTCGTAGTATTACAGACCGAGATCCCCATCTTGGTCTTCTTTGAATACCACCGTCTAACTCGCCTTCTGTGCTAAGGGCTCTTAGTTGCCCTTAAGTGAACTAGCTCCGGCATATCCCTTCGAGACCAAGGGGGATCCCCGTGACTCTATCTCCATCTTCCACCGTGAATGGTAGATTCGCCAATCGTGCCTTATCCGCCTGGAACCACGTGTCACCTCGTCTTTGAGTACCTCAACGCCAGGACCGCTCGTCCAACTCACTGCTACTATATCGTCGACAATCTTCAGTGGGAATACGTTCGCACCGTCCCAAGCCCACCAGCAGGAGTCCCCTTAGAAGAAACTCTCTACACGTACAGGGACTCTACCGGCACGTATCAACCTCATCCCGCAGTCTTCCCACTATCGGATATACACAGATTCTATCCTCGAGGGAACCCACGTTACAACAGCGCCTAAGTCAGGCAAACGTCCGTGGTAGACGTTACATTAAGACCAAGATCCTTCAACGTGGCTTCCGCAGTAACAACCCGAGACCTTTGGATTCCATTCCGACCATATCACATCGACAGAAGAGGGGAACGCAACGTCCCTAAGCAATATCTCAAAGAAGCCTTTTGGCAGACAGAACAAGGAGACCCAGGCTACGTAGTCCTTTATACTTACAAGGACGGCAAAACCGGACTCATCCCGGTAGAATTCAACTTCGAACACACCTGTTGGACAGAACTCAAGTGGGACGCACTCCACTACAAATTACAAGTCGTCCGACCAGCCGGATCGAGCCTCAAACTCGACATTCTACAAAGCGAAGTCACCACCAGAGATCAGTGGGGCCCCATAGACGGACAAGAAGAGGAACCAGTTCGCTCCCCCACTCCCAAGACACCCGCACCATCCCCTTCATTGGGAAGCAACCCTGAGGAAATTAGAATCCTCGAAGCACAAGCCGAAGAAGAAGAAGCCCAGCTGGGACTATTAGCTGAGTCTATCCCCACAGACATGACCACCACCGTCACCGAACAACCCGCTACATTTCAGGAACCCGCGCGCATAAGTCGCGGAGAAGGACCACCACCAGGAGGACATGGTGGAGGAGGAGGAGGAGACGACGGAGGAGGAGATCCAGGAGGACCCCTGTTCACAGGACCCAACGTCTCCAGCGGAACCAAACCCGAGAAATTCATGGGTAAAGAGCCGCTCGTTTTCACGGGTGACCGCACCAAAGTTCAACAGTTCCTCACTCAATGGGAGCTATTCGTGGAGACCAACTACGACAATCCTGCGTTCACTCTCCCCTATCGCAAAGCACTAATTTTCCTCACCTATATCCAGGGAGAGCACGTCAACGAATGGGTCCTGTCGACCACCAAATGGGTCAAAGCATACAAAGCCAAACACGGCCCATATGACAAGTGGATCTGGGAAGCCATCGAGCTCGGCTTCCGCAATACGTTCGCCGACACCCTCGAAAAGGAAAGAGCCCAACAAGAACTCCAGAAAGGGTTCCGAATGGAGGGACAAGATATCGACTCATACGTCGCCAAATTTGAGAAGGCGGTCAGAGAAGCCGGATACCGCTTCGATGACTCCCTTGTCCTGGACAAATTCACCAGCGGACTACCGGTAGAGCTTTACAAGAACGCCTACAACTTCCACAGCCCGAATACATACGCGCAATGGAAGGTAGCAGCGCTGGAACAACAGCGCAAGTGGATGCACCTACAAACGCGTTTGGGGGGACGTAAACCCCCGGGACCCGGTAAGCCGGGCAATACCTCTCTCAGAACCTTCAGCGCTCCAAATCGCCCTCAGCAACCACGCCAAGGATGGCAGGCATTCCGGAATCACCCGGATGCCATGGACACCACTCCGGGCAGAGTTCGCGCTCGACTCGCGGGCTCCGAGGAAATTGACTACACCAAACCCCCGTACACGCAACAAGGAGGGCGTTCCCAAGGAAAAGGAGTCGTGGACATGAAGAACATCAATTGCTACAACTGCGGAAGGCTCGGACACATGTCTCGCGACTGTC
This sequence comes from Lactarius vividus, assembly GCA_021527035.1. Taxonomy (NCBI): domain Eukaryota; kingdom Fungi; phylum Basidiomycota; class Agaricomycetes; order Russulales; family Russulaceae; genus Lactarius; species Lactarius vividus. The sequence continues at coordinate 10,173 of JAKELG010000302.1, read as the reverse complement.
GACAACCCCGCAAGCCGCGTACCAACGCAAACTGGCAACCCCGCCAAGGAAGAGGGGCGTTCATAGAAGAAGTCCAGAGCGTCCAAGACGAACCCCTGATCCAATTTGAAGACGACGGCGGCAGTAGCCGCGGCGCCCGCGCCACCACTGATACGCCGCAAGAACGGGCGACCAGCTGGATAAACGGAGTTCGAAACCTCGATGATGAAGCCAGGGACTTGGTAGTTCGGGACCTGTTGGGACGAGAGGATTTTCAAAGCGCCTGAACCCGACGGCCTGGGTGAGGGCACTACGGTGTAATTCTGTGTTCATAACGCGCTATCAATCTATGCATGTTCCAGTTTCATTGCGCGCAAGTTACGCCATGGCCGACAAACGAGCACTAGTGGACTCCGGAGCCACTAACAACTTCATACATCCGGATTTCGTCAAACGAATGAGGCTAGGCCTCAAAGAACTAGACCGCCATCGAAAGATCTGGAATATCGACGGCACGCACAACAAAGGGGGCAAGATCACCCACTGCGTGGATCTAGAAGTACAAACTAAAGGAGTCAAAAAGGAAATGCGGTTCCTAGTCACCGACGTAGGAGGGGAAGACATCATACTCGGGTACCCATGGTTGGCAACATTCCAACCCGATATCCAATGGGCCACGGCCACCCTAAACGAAGCTGAGTATCCAGTTGTCCTCCGCACCACCAATCCCACAAAACCTCGGATAGACCCAGTAATTGCGAGGCTCATACTCGAAAAACTGTTACTACCCAACAAACAGAAAATCGAAGCACAACTCAAAAGGGAATGCGATCTCGAAGAAACTCGCTTGCGCGCAACGATGTCAACAGAAATGGCAATCGAAGCAAAACAATACACGGAAGCAAAAGCGGTACCAAAGGAATATCAACGACACGTCAAGATCTTTAGTGAGGAAGAATCGAATCGATTCCCATTGTCAAAACCATGGGACCACGCAATCGACTTCAAGCCAAACGCACCAGACACCATCGACTGCAAGGTTTATCCCATGAGCCAAGCTGAAGACGCCGCACTCAAAGAATGGATCGATGAACAGCTGACAAAGGGGTACATCAGACCCTCTAAATCCCCGTACGCATCATCATTCTTCTTCATCAAAAAGAAGGACGGAAAACTACGCCCCGTACAGGATTATCGGAACATCAACAACTGGACCATACGCAACCAATACCCCCTCCCACTCATCCCAGAACTCATCGCTGATCTAAGCGGAGCGTTCATATTCACCAAACTGGACATTCGTTGGGGATACAACAACGTCAGGATCAAAGAGGGAGACCAAGAAAAAGCGGCGTTCAAAACGAAATACGGACTCTTTGAACCAACGGTAATGTTCTTTGGACTAACCAATTCCCCGGCAACCTTCCAAACTATGATGAACGAAATCTGCAAAGATCTCATTGCGTACCATGAAACAAAAGGAACGATCATCAGGGTGTATATGGACGACATAGGCATAGCGACTCGGTCAACGGAACAGGCACACATCGACGCGGTACATGACATACTGGACCTTTTAGAGGAAAACGACCTATTCCTCAAACCAGAAAAATGCATCTTCCACGCCCCCAGCATCGATTACCTGGGGGTAATCATTGAAAAGGGGGTGACACGCATGGACCCTGTCAAAATTTCGGGTATCAAAGACTGGCCAACCCCAAAAAACGTCAAACAGGTGCGATCGTTCCTAGGCTTCTGTAATTTCTACCGCGCTTTCATTCGAAATTTTGCCACGCACGCACGACCCCTCAACAAACTCACACGCAAAGACACCGAATGGACATGGACAACCGCAGAACAAGAAGCCTTCGACAAAATCAAGAAACTCGTTACAGAGGAACCGGTACTCGCACACGCAAAACTGGAAGATCAATTCGAGCTAGAAGTGGACGCCTCAGGATTCGCAGTAGGAGCAGTGCTACTCCAACGCAAAGAGGATGGCAAGAGACACCCCATTGCGTACTATTCAAACACCCTCAGCGCTGCGGAACGAAACTACGACATATACGACTTGGAACTGTTGGCAATCGTCAAAGCACTCCGAAACTGGCGACACTACCTGGCCGGATCCCCACACAAGATCAAAGTCTTCTCGGACCATATGAATCTCCAATACTGGCGCTCCCCGCAAAAGATAAGCCGCCGAGTAGCTCGGGAAGTACTAGAACTCTCCGAATATGACATCGAGATTCACCATATCAAAGGAACGGCGAATGGAAGAGCCGACGCCCTATCTAGACGCCCAGACTACGACCAAGGAGAAGGTGACAACGACCAGGTAACCGTACTACCAGATGAGATCTTCGTCAGGGCCGCAGCAATAGACACCACGGAAGACCCCCTCCGCATCAACGCCACCATCTCAGTACAAGAAATGGAGAAGGCAAACCCGGTATATGCACAAGACGAAGACAAACTCCGCCCCTGGATAGATCCACACGGACTGAAGAAAATCGAAGGAACCTGGTACAAAGACGGACGCCGAGTGGTTACGGGAGGACTCCTAGAAAAACGGGAACTCGTCAAGAACCATCACGACCCTCCGGTATATGGACATCCGGGAATCAGCCGAACGATCAAACTCGTGGAAAGATACTACTGGTGGCCAGGCCTCAGGAACGAAGTTATGGAATACGTCAAGGGCTGCGCTGACTGCCAGCGCATCAAAGTCAATACTAGGGCCATCAAAGCACCACTGCGCCCAATCTTCCCAAAACCCGAAGCTATGCCATTTGAAACTATCGCCCTTGATTTCATCACTAAACTTCCAGAAGCACAGGGCTGCGACGCGATCCTCACAATCACGGATCATGACTGCACGAAAATGTCCCTCTTCATCCCCTGTCAAGAAGAAATCTCGGCCGAAGGAACAGCCGCATTGTATGTCAAACACGTGTTCCCCCGATTCGGACTCCCGGGCAAAATTATCAGCGATCGAGACCCCCGATTCGCCTCCAAATTCACACGGGAACTCTGCAAAATACTCGGCATCGAACAGAACATCTCCACGGCCTATCACCCGAGGACGGATGGACAATCAGAACGCACGAATCAATGGCTAGAGCAATACCTGCGGTTCTGGGTCAACGAACGACAAGACGATTGGATCCACTATCTTCCCATGGCTGAGTTCACGCACAATAACTGGCCCAGTGAAACCACTAAAGAATCTCCATTCCAGCTCCTTATGGGATACAATCCTCGTGCCGATTGGACCGACAGGCCGTCCCCAATACCCCAAGTAGCGTTAAGGGTCAAACAGTTCAAGGAACTCCGCCAGCGCGCGCAGTCGCTGATGATCAAAGCGCAGCAGGGGTGGATCAAGGCCAAAGACACGCCCAAATTCCAAATCGGAGACCAAGTGTGGCTTGAAGGACGCCACCTACGTACACACCAGCCAACAACAAAACTCGCGGCGCGACGCCACGGCCCCTTTAAGGTCGCTCAGGTGATGTCCGCAGTCAACTATCGCTTAGAACTTCCCACGCAGTGGCAGATACACCCAGTGTTCCATGTGGACCTCTTAACACCTTATCGCGAGACACCCACGCACGGACCCAACTATCAGCGCCCACCACCCGATTTGGTTAACGGCGAAGAAGAATACGAGGTCGAGAAAATTCTAGACTCTCGGCGGTTCGGCAGAAGTCGCAAGCTCCAATACCTGGTCAAATGGAAGGGATACCCCGACTCAGATAACCAATGGGTCGATAAGGATGACGTGTTCGCCGACGACGCGATAAGGGAGTTTAAAAATTCCAACCCCGCCAGAGAAACGCATATAAACGCAGGGAACTCCCAAGAGACGTCCCCATCCCCCTCTTTCACTTCACTCCCCACTTATGAGGCCCTCTTCCCCAGTCAACTTCCGTTATGTCGTCAACAGCGAGCTACCCGCACCTTACCCAGTACAATCCACGCCATCGTCACCCCTGTCGTCTACCCTCGCCCTTCACCAGCGAGGAAGTCGTCCTCCTTCCCCCGGGCCATCCCCAGTTCCTTCGCCGACCCCCACTGTTTATTCTGAGACCAACCAGCCCAGCCGACTGGCCTCTCAGTACATCCCAACCCGAGCGCCCACTCCAGCGGGCGACGAACAACAAGGATACGTCCCCAGCCGACCAGCCTCACCCCCGAGACCCGACGAAGGCGGGGACCCGTACGACCCGGCGGAGCGCCTCGAGGCGCATCAGTATCTACGTTACGCCACCCATCTCACCACGACACACTCGGAAACCCCCCCGCTATGCGGACCCACCGGGGAGGCTATCACACTACCGGCGGCACATTCACCCACGGTTCACGCAGATCAAGCGGAGGAACTTGTGCAGGAGGCCGAGGATCGGCCGGAGACCCCCCCTCCAAGGGGGTACCAGTACAACAGGGGAGTCCATTACATCCCTTTCCAAATTCGAGATGCTCAGGAGCGTCTTTGGCCCGCCCGTTTTACTCAACTCATCCTCACCGCCGACCCCTTCATGCTGGCCTTCCGCAACGGGTGCAACCAACAGTACGGCAAACCCGTCCACGCCGTCCCCTATTACGACGAGCAGTCCTCTGCCCCCACTTACACCGACGACGACCTCACGTTCTTGCTCTCCGACGCAGGACTAGTCGACTCGGTCGACCAGGCGCTCCTTCACATGAAGGATGCGACTCTCATGGCGGAGGTCCACCGCTACCGATGCATGACGCTTGGATGGCGGGGACAGCAACACCGAGTGGCGGTAGAGCAGATGAAGCTGGAGCGCATCGAGATCGAGCGCAACAGGTGCGTCGCCAGACTCCAGCGAGCACATGCGGTGGACCGCATCGAGAACGTTCGGGCCTCGCTCCATCGGGGACCCAAGGCGGAGCAGGACGCCGAAGAGATCACTCGGATCAAAGCCCTTCGTGAAGTCGGCACTAACCCCCTTGCCATCATGCGGGGTCAAGCTGGGGCTTGACGCTGAAAAGGGGGTGATGTTACGTTTCGCCTCGGACTGCCCGGACCGGTTGTGGACTCTGACGTGTTCGTGATGACTCGGCACGTTAGTAGTAATGCGTCATGGACTTCGGATCTTGCAACCTCGTGTTTGGATGACTGATGCCTCGCTATTGTTGTACGTGATGTGGCTTACTATGCTGACTGATGCTTTCTATTGTTGTACGCGATTCGGATTACGAGTACGACTGCGCATTCTATTATTAGGATACGCTACTTACGCTATTGGCTACTTACGAGTTCAAGCGGAGTTGGAACTAACTCCTGTACTTGTATTTAAGTTCGTAGTATTACAGACCGAGATCCCCATCTTGGTCTTCTTTGAATACCACCGTCTAACTCGCCTTCTGTGCTAAGGGCTCTTAGTTGCCCTTAAGTGAACTAGCTCCGGCATATCCCTTCGAGACCAAGGGGGATCCCCGTGACTCTATCTCCATCTTCCACCGTGAATGGTAGATTCGCCAATCGTGCCTTATCCGCCTGGAACCACGTGTCACCTCGTCTTTGAGTACCTCAACGCCAGGACCGCTCGTCCAACTCACTGCTACTATATCGTCGACAATCTTCAGTGGGAATACGTTCGCACCGTCCCAAGCCCACCAGCAGGAGTCCCCTTAGAAGAAACTCTCTACACGTACAGGGACTCTACCGGCACGTATCAACCTCATCCCGCAGTCTTCCCACTATCGGATATACACAGATTCTATCCTCGAGGGAACCCACGTTACAACAGCGCCTAAGTCAGGCAAACGTCCGTGGTAGACGTTACACTGCCCATGATGCTGCAAAGGAGGCATCTTCAAAGAGGAAGAATGCCAAGGAGAAATACTCCGAGGCAATGGAAGTGTGGAGGGTGAGGGAAATGGATAGGAAGGAGCAAAATACCAGAGCCAAGGCCAGATGGGTGAAGGAAGTCGAAGATTGGGAGGTTGAGAGGGAGAGCGCAAGATCTGGCCGGAGGAAGGCTGGATGGAACAAGCCAAAAATGCCTTCAATGGAGAAGGCTGTTCCTAAGCCAAGGGTTTCTGATTTTGAGGAGAGTAACGAAGAAGAGGAAGAGGGTGAAGGCGAAGAGGAGGGTGAAATGGGCGAGATCAGTGACCGCAGCGATTGTGGCTGAAAGCACTGAACACTTGCCCAATTGGGAAATTTCAGCGTGATGTGACGCTGACTCACGCTGTCTCATTGACTGGTTTTGGCCTGATAACGACTCTCGACACTGATCATGCCCGGGACAGTGTTCAACACCATATATCTGCTATTTTAAACACATAAAAGCACTCTTCTAATATAAGTACATCTTTCTGCCGAGTCAGATTTTTTGTTTCCTTGAATAAAACTGAGAAATTGGGAGTACTTCATTTGACTGTCTCAAAGAGCGGTGAATGACTGTAGTTGCGGAAGGACAATAGCGACAGTCAATCCAACACCCATCAACTAAAGGTGAGTACTTCAATATTTGAGTCATGCCGCTCTGACACAAGGGTATGTCAATAGCAGCAGCAAGATTCCACCCCGTCTTAACATCGGATCAAATTCACGCAGCAGAGTCACGTAGGTCTTCTATTCTGCTTGACAAGTCGTCTCGAGTTGATAATTATATTGTTGTCCGCACATCTGACATAGCATCGCTACGCGGCGCCGTGGCCTGGTGGTACAAGGGTTGGATTCTTTATATATACTTAAACCACCTGGCATGGATACGTGTGTATTTCTATAGGTGAAATCGAACCATATCGATGTTATATATATTCTAAAGCGGGATCGAACATCGGAAATCCATCGACTCCCGGCAACTCTCATAGGACCTATCATTGACAATCGAAGTGATCCGAAATTTAATCAACTTCATATACTATATGGCGGAAAAGGTCAAAAGTATGAATAAAAGTGAGGATCGAGGTCAAACGAAGGCGGTCAACGAGACATGACGGACGTCCGCTACAACCGGTCTGTAATATTGTTAGGTATCCCGGAATAAATATGGATCAAAAAAAAATGACGGACTTCCCAAAGGGATTACCGTCCAGGAAATGTGCCGTCTTCGTCTCGGTATCACATTGTTACTACACTACAGTGTATTTCCCTTAACTACCGCTTATTCGCTGTGGGTTATTCCTAGTTCGTGCGCTACGCTGGCTACTCCTCAAGCCATAGATCGGCCGACAAATACTCAATGACGCACGTCTGGCGCTATCTTTCCCAGTTAACCCGCACCGCCAGGTTCTGCATGGTCAGGAAGAACGGACAGCAGGCGCTGGAAGTCAGGCGTCCCAACACCTGTGACCTACAGAGCCGACAGTTAGCCATCATCGAAAGTGGAGTTTGAAGGGACTGACAGGGTCCCATCCCTCAATGGCGGAGAATCCATCAGTGTTGCAGCCCGGGTTCGAGCCGGATATGATGTCAGTGAGGCCACTCTTGCCGGTACCGTACAGCCAGGGGTTAAGGAAGCCGAGCGTGACCTTGCCTTGTGAGACTAGGTAATCATTAAGCAGTGAGATGATGCTTGCCACGATCTATACATTGGTGGTCAGCCGGATGTACGATCCAGATAGGAGGGAGACACGCACAGGCGCGGAGCCACTTGTGCCATACGTGATTTTCTTCTGGCCCTTGAGGAAGATCGGAAGGTTCAGAGCCTGGGCGGAGATGTCGGGAATTCCACGGCTCGTAGCGCTGTACCAATTACGAAGTAAGTACCAGTTAGATCAACTCACGGAAGGGAATGCACTTGTATTTCCCTTCATACTGGTTCCCAAGATGCTGCAGGAAATCCGTTACAGCCTGTTCCTGGTAGTCGGGGCGTTTAAAGTGGTTCGAGAAGCCCCCCCCCGGAGATGCTTGCCGCGACCTCTGGTCCATGACCCGTCGTTCCACCGACGGCTGTGACATAGGGACCTGCGCAAGTACGACGTGTGGTGAGTGACCCGTTCTGTACTTCTCCCAAGCTGAGAAAGAATGCCACACGCACAGGTTGCGGGGAAGGTCGGGATGAACCGAACGGAGCCGTCGTTGGCCAGGCAGTCCCCAGCGCCGACGCCGTCGTCCCCACTCGAGATGAGCACGCTGACGCCAAGTGCGCCAAGTATACCAAACTGGGTGCACATGTACGTTGCATATTCGACCGGAGTAGACTTCTCATTGACGGCGTATGATATGCTGATCGTCCGTGGGATATCACTTGCCGTGCGGAGGTAGCGGAACCAGGAGGCAAACCAATCGGTCGTGCCCGCCGGCCCCTGGCCGATACTGTAGAAGATTACTGGGGTCGGATACGTCATGGCCACAGCATATTGGGTGTCGAGGTTCGATTCGACGGCGGGGTTGGTCGGGTCGTATCCACCACCGTTGACCTGTACGACGGTGAATGCCGCATCAGTCCCGTCGGAGCGGTATACAGACATGAACGTCGCCAGGTCCTCTGGGCTCGGGTATTCATTTAGAATTCCCAAAATCCCAAGTGCATTCCGGTCTGAAGCAGTGGGACTATATTCGACCGTCTTGTACAGGGAGCGCAGAAACGATGGAGTTGTCAAATCATCATCACGGCTCGACAGCACAGTCACAATCTCTGCTGACACTGGCTTCTTTGACCCAGCTGTCGCCCCGCCGGCGCGCTTGCGCGGTGACTGCCACTGCGTGTGAGGGATGAAAAAGCACGTCGTCGGCACTACAGTCTGCACTAGCCCGTGCAGTGCAGCTGGAAGAGCATAGCCAATCGTGCGGATGACAGTCTCATTTGTCTCGACATGCCTGTAGAGCTGATATGATGCGTCAAGGAGAGCATTGGCCTGGATTATCGACACGCCACTGAGAGTCAGTGTGGTGCCGCCGTGTGTCATCGAGACGGACGAGGAGGGCACGCCGTGGTATTCGAGCCAGGAATTCACGAGCTTGAGGGTTCCTGGAGGTGGAGAGACAAGCTCCGCCACCTGCTCCTTGGATAGGTATTTTCCATATCTGCATTCGAGCAGCAACACTCGTGAGTGCATGCATGAGGGGGGGAGTGAGGGAGAAGACGTGCCTTGGATGATTGGGGTCGCTGACCTGGTATAGCTTGTCAATCAAAGCGTTCTCGCGGTGAGCCTTAAGCGCAACGTAGAGGTCGATGGTGGTGCCGCTAAGTGGATTGCCAAGACTCTCCCAATTCCCTGGGACTGAATTCCAAGAGTGCTTGATACGGGTGTCGTCCCAACGTGGTGAGAAGTGCTTCGCTAGACTTCCGAGGAGAATAGCTGCGAGGACGGAAAACACGGAGATCAGATGGTAGCGCATCACTACAAGGGTCACCGAGAGGGCCTCGGCAATACACTGGAGTATGTGAGGATGCCATCAATGGGAGGGCTTTTATGGAGCATTTCTATATCATGAATCATGTCGGGTGTAAAGGTACCGTAAAAGTGTTTCGATGCTGATACCCTCGATGGGAATCGAATTTGAATTGCCAGTGAGAGAGGGCGAGGCTTGGTGAGGACCGATACGAATGGAGTACCACCCGAAGCCTCTACAACAAAGCGATCTGAGAGCCCGCTCAGTACATATCCGCATCGGCCAATGTGTACCCGAGTCTTCGAAAATATAGACGTGAAGGGAGAAGCCAGCATCACCAAGACATGACCGCTCAGTACTCAGTTCCCGTCCATTCAAGTTTAAGTTCCCGCGGTCGTAGACCCTGATTAGTGTTTTAAGGACTACAGCAAGCAGTTTCACTGTAACGATAGCCCGAGGCGCTTTGTCCCACGGTCGCACCGCTTGTTTGTACAATACCCTTTGTTTGACACAATCCCGGGTCGTGTTGTGTCCACACAAGCCGGCTTGCCGACTGCCGAGATCCAGTCCGGGTCGATGTGGTTCAAGACTTCGAGTAACTGGACGACACGTTTTTGCGGAACTCAAGAGGTTGGCATTTCGCCTTGCCACTATCAGAGAATACAGGTACAAGAAAATCCGGAAGACCACAGGGATCAGTGGGCTATAGTGTTAGGCGCTAAGTCGCAACATAGTTGATCATGGCGTCAGACGCCGAGAGCTTCTTTTCCCCCTCCCAGGTGAGGTTCCCTTCCCTCTAAACATCGAGAGCCTCGCATGTTCCCAACTTCTCAGTTGGGTTCGGGTGACATCTCAGTCACGGGGCTGGGCTCGAGCTC